>OV121134.1:64741085-65341085 GCA_921294245.1 Brassicogethes aeneus
TCCTTAAGGTCCATAAAGAAGCACTTGAAACTTTTTTTCTAAATTCTAAAAATAATTTATAATAATCTTTATCCTACCAAAAAGTACGCCACTGATCGACTAGGAACTCTACGCTAATCTGGTTGCCTAATTTAATTTATTATGTTATGGTTGGTAACAAGCAGCGTTCCAGATGCTGTCAAAAAAGTTGCCAGATTTTGTTTAAATTTAGCTTAATCACAAGAATGACAAAATCAACAATGCAAAATGTTAATTTGGCTGATTATGTCATTTTTGTAATGAAGGTAAATTCAAACAAAATCTGACAACTTTTATGACAGAATCTAGGGCATTTCTTTCAAATTTTAGGTTATGTGCTAAAATTGTAAATATCTTAACTAAGGGAAGTGCTTTTGGATTTATTTACACAAATTGAATGTTTAAAGTTTAACTTGTGAACTTGTCCTAATTTCATCTGAGTAAACAAAAAGAAAAAAACCGATGAAAAAATGAATTTTGAGGTCATTGCTTAAGCTAATAGCTGGATGAGTAAATAAATACAGAAGGGTATTAGAGCTTTAAGGGCATAAAACTTTTGTATTTATTGAGTTTTTATTTATTTTTTGCAAGAAACATTTTTAGTAACAATTTTTTACAACTGGCAACGCGCAGCTACTTTGTTGGTTTGTATCTTTGTACTCACAGAACACAAATTAGTAACCAGTGGCATATCACAAAAAAATTAAAAACTTTCTTCATCTTTAGGAAAATATTTTTTTAAATATTTTTGTGTTACACCTTATGTAAGGTATTAAGTATTTTAATATATTACAATAATTACATACACCCTGTATATTGACAAAATTATAATTGTTATAATAATGACTTCAACATTTGAATCCTGTTTTCGAATAAAACTAAAAGTAACAAGCAAAAGTGACAATATTCCTGTTTAATTCGCATTCAAAAATTAGAGTTGGGATCAAAAGTGGCAATCTCCATCGCTTAGTGCATATCAAAAACGGCAATCTCCGCTCAGGCCAATGAGATCCACGCGCCGCCCACACGTGATTGTCACCTGATAAATATATACTAAATAGTGACAGAATAGTTTATTCAACCTCTAACCCTGTCGTGAGTTTCAAAACTGGCAATATCCCCATAGATCATTTTCAAAATCGGCAATCTCCAAACACTAGAAACAAAAGTGGCAATCTCCAAACTAATATTATTCAAAAAGGAATTTATATTGATTTCTTAAGCAAATTTTTGTCATACGCCAGATACTAAGCCACATTTTCATGATTCGCTATCAATTTTAGTGTTAATATTGCAACTTATTAGTTTTTATAGTTTTTCGCAGTTTTCTCAAAACTATGGAATTGGGAGATTGCCGCCTTTGATTTTATACCCCTCAATTTTAAAGTGCTAAAAAATTGTTTTTTGAGATTTTTATAAAGAATTTACTATAATTATCAATCAAGTCAAAAAATATTAAAATAAAATTTAAAAAAAATTGGAAAAAAACTTGCCTACCTTTGTAGCAAGATATTTAATCTCTGGAGCTTCAGTCATGAATTTCTGAATTTCTTCATTGCTGAAAGCCTTCGACTTTTTTGGCCGATATCCCTGACTTTTTCGCTTTAAAAACGAGCGCAGCTTCGTGAATTTCTCAATATTTATGCTTTTATTGATCAGGAGAGTACTCCTTAACATGGAATAGTGGACCCAGAGGGTTGTCGATTTGTATTTTTCCGCCAGTTCGCTAAAGTAGCAAAGAAGAACGTTTTCCGTGAATAATGACATGTTGTTGAGGCTATGCCAATCCAAAAAAGCCTTGTACACTGATTCATATTTCTTTTTCGATGCTGATGGTAGATTTGTTGTTGTGGTCAGACTCTCTTCAGCTTCGTCAGAACTCATTCTGAGGCCAAATCAGTGAAGTTGTTCTGCTGTGGATAAATACTCACTTTTACTCAAAGTCAAAGTTTACATTCAAAGCCCAAGGCTCATTGGCACAATAGCAGGACTTTTTGATAAAAAGTTTGTATTGATTGCTACTACCACCAGGAGGAGGAACTTTTATAATTAATTATCAACAATCGCGAATACACTCGGCGCACTATAAACCGCTCGACAAAAAGTTAATATTACCACAGGCATGATTACAAAACGTAAATATTAACCTAACCCCTAGAAAAGTTAAGTCTAGGACACTACGTTCTTTTATAAACTGTGACTACGGTTTTATGCAAATTTTCACTTAAAGAAGCGAATTTGTTACTACTGAATAATCACAAAAACGCCATTATTGACATATTGTTATCTATGATTGACAGCATAAAAAAAGGATTGACAGTCTAACAGGAATACAGTGTTACCAAGTTGGTAATACAAAGATTCATTAAATTACCACCAGTTGGCAACACTGATTCTGAGTGTTGCCACTTCATTTTGTTTAGCACCATTTAGTTTCTAATTTTTAAGCGTTAAATAAGTCGTTTTTTTCGCGTAAATACTATAGTAAATTTAAAAGTAAACTACGTACACGTCATCAATCAGCTGATCGGGCACGGTTGTCAATGTGATGCTAAAATCCTTGCATCATGGGAAAGTGGTAGTACAACTACAGGGCGATAGATGGCGTTTACATGAATAAAAACAAAATGTCAAAAGTCTGAGTTCTTATAACCTATATGATGCACCGCCAAAAGTATGTTTTTAGCCATTTTTAAAGACATTTTCTGATATAAAACCCAAAAATTTTGCCATCCAAAGTCAGTCTCTGGTATATATATTATTATTTCATGTATCCAACATATATTTTGTTAAATATTCTAATATATAATTAATAATAATCCTATTTACCTCTCTAACAGCTGTTAAAGGTAACAAAGATCCATTATTATCCCGTTCTGCCTCAAAATAGCGTATTAAGGATGACACCAACTCTTGACTCCGACTATTTAAATGCTTCGGCATTTTAAATATAGGAAACACAAAAAAACCATATATAACAAACACAAAAACGGCAATGAAAACTTAAACGATATAAAATAACACAAACAACAAACAAAATACACGAATTAAACGAAATATTCAAAAACACAACTGACAGCTTCGAAATTCTAAAACGTCAAATTCTTTTTTATGTGTCATTTAAATATGAAAAATTTGAATGTAAACATGACAACATCACAATTGTTGCCAACCTAATTTGGTTAAAATGCATTCAAATATTCAATTACAGACTTCGATTTAGTCATTTAGTGTTGGTACCAATGCGTAAAATTTTTGTTTTATTGATGACGTGTACGTAGTTTACTTTTAAATTTACTATATGTAATACTACGGTTAAATAAGTCATGACGTCACAGTTAATTCATATAACCATGGTTAGGTTTCTAACATTTGACATTTGTTTACTTGTTCATAACCTATAATTTTTTAAATGTGTTTTTACCTATTTATATTTAATTTCTATGCTTTTACCGGTGTAAATAAATTTCTTTGCCTCTTCTTATACCTAGTATATTCTTTTTCTATAGGTACTAGTTTTTTCAATACACGTTATCCAATTCTCCTACATGTTTAATACAAAATAAGGAAGAATATAAAAGAAACCTGCATATAATTCCTCCACTTGTGGATATTCCACAATATGGAGCACCCTATCATTTATTTTTACTGACAACACCCCGTTTTCCATTTTAATACAAAGTTTAAATTCGGTTTACCTACTTAAAATATTTTAAATTTCAAATGTAAACAACTTTTTGACAGATCGAAACAGAGAAAAATATATATTAAAAAGCACAGAACATAAGAGAATTAAAAGCGCTGTAGTGAAAAGTGGCAACAGGCATTGTTTGATTTTGAAATCTAGCAGGCTTGGAAATCCGAGGTGCCAGTAAGCCATTGGTGGAAATATCCACACGATTTCTGCGGCGCGAATTTTGAATTTTTATTTAAAATATGGAATTATAACCGAAAATTGTTAAAATTTTATATTTTTTTGGGTTTTTAAAGAACCATATAGTTAATATTGTTCTTTAAAAATCAAAAAATATAAAATTTCAACAATTTTCGGTTATTTTCCACTAATTAAGTGGAAAAACACACATTTTTGTTTTTTTTTATAAATATATTAAACAAAATATACACTTAATTCAATTTTAAATTAAATTATAACCAACAAATAATATTTAAATGAAGAGAAATTCAAAGTTAATTATTCTATAACTTTTAGTGAAATTTAAAAAAAGGTTTATCAAACATGTATAATAATTTATAATTATTTAGGTATAATTTATCAAAAAGTATAACATTTAATTGATCATTTTCAAAAATTTTAATTTTGTGCCACATAATAACAATCTTTATAGGTATTTTAAGATTTCTTAATAAAAATTCAAAGATTTATTAAACAAATTAACTCTAACCTATTACCTACAATCAAAATGTGATAAATTCTTGATAAACAATAGTTCAATACTTTTTGAAAAACTATTGATATTAATTTAGTAATTTATTTTAACTGAATCTTTGACTAATTTAAAAGATTTTATATTTTACTTTACAAGTGTATCTTAAAGCTATTATACTTTTGCTAAGACTATTGCCAATAATTATGTTAAACATATGAAAACATTTATTTTAAATAGATAACATCAAATATATGAAATTCTTCAACAAAATAACTAGCTTTACTTGCTTTCAAATATTTCAGTCTCGTTTTAAGACGATCATTCTTTTGAATGTGGAATATACGAAATATTTATTACAAACAATTAATTTAATCGCGCATATAGGCACTAACGGTATATTTAAAATAACACTACGCTTTTTGTGTGTACTCTTATAATTTTTAGGAATTGTTAGCAAAAGTATGATTATAATTTGTGTTTTAAATAAGAAGCACAATACTATAGTTTTGTAAAATATAGAATTTTTGGCAAAAAGGAATTCCCACTTAAACAAAAATTAAATTACATTCTTTGCAATATTTAATTTTTAGTAAAATTGGTTTAATTTAAATTAATAATCAATAGAACCACTTCAATCTAAATGTTAAAAATATTGTAATTATGTATTTGGCAAAATTAAAATCTGTATGTACCTATCTTGTATATAAAATACTTTGTATGATATAACTGTCTGGTCAATATTAAGTACTGTCTGTCCACTCTAAGTTGGCGGAACTAAGGAATTTTGTAGTTTAGATATTAAAGAATTGTCGTACTGTGTGCTTTTAAAACAGATTTTATATTATAAATAATACTAGTACATATTATATACTAGTATTATTTATAATATAAAATCTGTTTTAAAAGCACACAGTACAACAATTCTTTAATATCTAAACAACAAAGTTCCTTAGTTCAGCCAACTTAGAGTGGACAGACAGTATTAATTGATTGTCTTCTTTCTTGTTTATGATTCATGGATTGAACCAGCGTCTTTTTCTTGATTCAATGAAGAATATTCAACTGCAATTAATATTTTCTATGTACTTTTGCAAAGAAGTTTGATAAATTCAAGTCCTGTCTACTTCTTCCATTAACACAAACCCAAACCTGAAATCAATATCAATTTTAAAATCAATTTAAATTGTAAAAAGATTGATATTACCTAATAATTTTTAAAATTAAATAAAAATAATTTAGCAATATTTCTGCTGAAGCAAATAATTGAATGGTTTATTGTAAAAACAAGGGAAGTGACTAACTAAATATGATTATGTTTATTTTTTAATTTAAAAATCTTATAAAAACTAATAATGGTGACCTTGTGCTGTTTTAACATGAAAATATTCTTTTTTAATATCTTGCTAAATAATAATCTAAAGCAGAAGTGTATGTAATATAAAAATGTAAGATTGCTTGTTTTTAACAATAAACAATTTAATTATATTTGGAGTAAAAAATAAAAGTGTACTTTCTTTAATGGACAAGGCTTTTACTTTTTTTATATTTGTATTGTAACTATGGATGTGTGAATATTGAATTCAAGAATTATTTGAATAGTTTGAATGTTTCAAATTTTTAAATGGTTTAATAAGAAAATTAAAATTTTCCAATAGTAATTGAAGAAATGGAACATGGAATTGTAATTTAAAATTTATTTTTAAATAAAAAGTTTGAATGTTATTTACTTGTCATTAACCCTTAATTATCTTATTTGAATAGATTATGATTGTAATTATTTAACTATTCAAATAATTCAAACTATTCATGTAGTTTGAATATTTAATTTTAAGTTTGAATTAAATATTACTAGTTAATTAAATTTGGTAAAAATATTCACACACCCCTAATTGTAACTAAAAATGTATTCTAAATGAAAAAAATATCTAGGTACCTATTATTAAAAAATTTTGGAAGTCAAATATTTCTGCTTGGGATTGACGAGTAAAGCTGTCTTTCATTATTTTTCTTCATGCAGGATAAATCTTCTCTAATTGTTCCATTATGGCAAAACCTAAAATTAATAAATTAAATTAAAATCAATTATATTGTAACAAAAAATAATTGAATTTAAAACTTTAAAAATATTTCTTTAAAAGGTTTGCTTATGAATTGTCTAGTTATTTATGTACATTAAAAATGTCAGACTTTCAGATAGAACAAATAAATTTATTTAAATAATTATGAACATACTGTAAAAGATTATCACAATGTAGATCAAAAATTCAAAATGCTATGTTTATGTAAAAAAAAACATGGAAAGCACAAAACATTTGTAATATAATCAAGTTTTGAACTGTATGCTTACAAGTGTTTTATATGACCTCCTCCAGCTGCAAACATCTAGTAAATACTTGAACGTTTTCTATCCCAACCGAAGGGTCTGAGTGGTAATTTCATCAATGGCAGTTCCAATTCGTGTCTTTTGTTTTCACAAATCTTGGGGCTCATAAACTTTATCTTTTATAAAGCCCCAGAGAAAGAAGTCGCACATTGAGAGAGCGGTTGAATGTGTTGACCATAGATGAAGTGCCAAATTGTTGGGCCCTTTACTTCCGATCCACGGATGAGGGGGCTGGACCCAGGTCCAGTTTTCGCTTAGCTGTATATGCAAGGTACCAAGTATTCTTCTATGCATGGGTATTTTTTTTATTTGAAGAGCTACAACGTCGGTTTAAATCAGACAAAAGTTGCGTTAATACAAGTCTATTAAAATAGCATTTAAAAATTAGTAGGTAGGTATTGTAATCAAAATTGGAAAATAAAAATTTGATAATTAAAATGATTTACAAAATATTATAAGTAGATAACCTACAAATTTACCAAAACAAAGATAGGTATACCTTTTGTAATAATAAGAATATTATAAAAGCAACTAGGTACCTATATAGTGTTAATTTTTAAATAAAATGTACTACTTAAATTGATTGAGCATTGAAAATTTCGAGAAAACATCGTTAAAAACTTACATGTATTAAGGTTTATTTACGTTGTTATTTTTATTCAAAAAACGTTAAAACCATTCCAATTCCATGAAAACTTGGTTTAATTAAACACTTTATAAGTTTTATTATAGAAAAATAATATTCTATTTGTTTTATTACAACTTTCATAACATTTGTTTAAGGAAAACATGGAGAAAAAAACCGAAACGGTTAATTCTACGTATTTTTTAATAAAAACGCGGTAGTGATGCTACATTTAACTTAAACATGCCTATATCCACCTAATATAATGTTAAAGCAGGAATTAACAATTTTACTTACCTAAAACAAAGAAAATCTTGGTTAAAATATTTAACACAACACTTTCAGCCATTTGCAATTTACCACAGAGAACGGACAGGTTGGTGAACAACCAATCACAACAAAGGAAATCATGTGCCACATAACATGTAGTTAATCCCACCAATGATTTACATTCACCTCGGTTTTCCAAGCCTGCTTGATTTATTTTACTGTTGCCTATTGTCAAATTCCCCTTATACCCCCCTGTTAAAAAGAGAAAGACTATTAACCACGTTGAATAACTAGCTCAGCGATATAGTTTTATGGTTTGGTATTTGTGACGTCATAGTTAGGATTTTTGAACGCACTCTAAACGCAAAAATGCCTTAACTATTAACCAAGGTTAAGTTTAATAACCATAGTATTTCATGGTATTTACGCGAAAAAACGACTATAGTTTAATCAACTGCATGTATTTATATTATTAAAATTATGTAGAATGGGTTACCTTGAAATTTGCTGTATTAAATTACTCAGTTTGGCCAAAGGGTGAAGTATAGTCTTTAACAATATTTACACTACTTGAATAATTGCAATATTGTTTCACTAGTGGAATAATAAAAAGAAGGCAATTGTAAACCAGCATATTATTATACGAGAGATAATGCGCATAATACGCACTCTGATATGTGACTTTATCTACTCCAATAAGTAGATAATTAAATGATATTCAAAATTAATAAATAAAATCTGACATCTGTCAAATGGTTAACCTTAATTTTTACCAATTTTAAATGTTATTATAGTCGCCTTCTTCCAATTTAAAACACGATTGGTTCAAATCACAGTGAATACTGAAATCAGCCAAACACTGATGACTAACAACGTGAATATTGAGTTTATTATTCACGTTGTTAGGCAGAAAATTCATAATGTTAAACAATATTCACGAAAAAAAAAAACAAAAGTATGCAATAGTAGATAGATGTATTTTATTCATTGTTATACATTATTGTATAATCAATACATCAAAACCTAACTAAATGGTTAAAATATACACTTTTTTCTTAAATGTTTCCTGCTTCTTCTTTTAAATCAAAGGCTCTTCTTTAAAATAAATCTCTTCTGGTTCTTTTTTAATATGAATTTGTTCTTCTGATTCTTCACTAAACATCAGTGGTTCTTCTTTAGTACAAATTGGCTCTTCTGGTTCTTGTTTAATGTGAATTTGTCCTTCAGATTCCTCCTTAAACCATAACCCCTGATTTTCTTCTTTGATAAGTATCAGCTCTGGAGCGCTAGGTATTATTTCTGATTTTGAATCTAAAAATCAAGTAAAACATTTACATTTACATTAGACTGGGCCAAAAAAATCAACTGATTTCACATAAGAATATTTATCGGTTTTTTATGGGTGATTTTTACATAAATTTTAAAATTCCAAAGTTAAAAGATCAAAATGTAAAACTATACCAATGTTTAGGGCATGATTTTAAGGAAACGGTTCATCTGACGAAAAATTTTATTTAACTTTTTTTGTAGAGCATTTAATTTTCTTAAAAAATTATTTTCAAGTAAATTTTGTTAAACTCAATGGTTTGGGAGTTCTGAGACAAAAACTTGATAAGGGAAAAAAAAATAAAATTGCAATGATAGACCTCTTAATATTAATATTATGGACTCAAACTTTCACAATAATTTTTTTTTGTCTCCCCAAACCATATTTTTGATATGGTTTTAAAAAAAAAATAGTTGATTTTTTTGGCCCAGTCTAATTTACATAAATAAATTTAGTACCTTAAAAAGCTTACCTTTCTTATCTGATGATAAGTTTTTGCTATTTTTTCTGATAATTGATTTCACATAATTTTCCATGTCTGCCGGTTCAGTCTAAAACGGAATTTAGCAAATCGGTACCTTGAAATGACAAGGTTTTAAGTGCAGCTGCATTGTTAAACGAAAATGACTTATCTACAATATTAAATATTGCAGATTGGGCATTTTCTCTTAACGTGGCAACGGCACTTAAAAACTTTTAATTCTAAGGTACCAAAATGAAAAGTGTTATTCTACAAAGAGCAAGTTTCGATATTTGGAAGTTTTTTCTTTGTTAGAATATAATTTAAAACAAGTGAAACTATGATAAATTTATTAAATCCTTTGATTTAGGCCTTTGTCTACATTAACAGATCACAAAATTTAGAAGACTTGAAAAATCAAATTCGTGAAGAATGTCGCCTTATTAGTGCGGAAGTTATCCAAAAGCAATTCGAACGTTCAAGTGGTTAATGTATAAATTAAAAGCATTTTCAAAATAATTTTCATGAAGATAAAAAATATTTTTTTGTAAATAAAATTTTTTAAATCACGAACTTTTAAATTTAATAATACCCAAAACCATCATACCAAAACTATCATTTCAAAATCTATTCAAATCTCCAAAAAAAAGAGGGTACAAAAAAATATAATTGTTTTAATTAGATGAGACTATTAAAAAGTTTAATTTAAAATGTGTCGACGAGTTTTTTCAAATTTAAGGGGCCTATTGGAGGAGTAAGCAAAATGACATTTAGATAACGTACCTACCTAGTGTTTAATAAAACAGAAAATAATGAAACATTTAACAAAGCTAGCTAAAAATAATAAAAAAAAATTTCATTTTTTTAAAACAGGCCTTTTTTGAAAAATCATCCTCATCCTTTTAAAAAAAATATTTGTTTTAATTTTTTTTTTCCAAAATCTTTAAATTTTACCGGATTTAGAAAAAAAGGATATAAATTTGAATTATGGTTTCATGTATTTTTTCATAGGTACAACTGAAAAAAAAGAATTTTAATTTTTTTTTTGCAAAAAAGATTCGTATAAAAAACCTCAACCTTTTTTTTTAATACAAATATCAATCCTTATTTTTATACAAAAATTTAATTTGAAAGAAACTTCATCCTTTTTTTCTATTTTTTGGCGAAAATACGATGATTTATTTTTGTTGATGTGTACTTGTTGTAATTGAATGAAAAAACGAACTAAAATTTTTGAAGTGAAACTTCTTTGGTGGCGTTCTGATATTTGAGGAGAATGGAGAGTGAATTGGAAAAAATGTAACGTTCCGAGATTTCGTTACACGAGAGAGAAAAAACTTGCTGCCGTTTGGTTTTAAACATTTACACAAAAAATTGCAAATTTTATTAAAAATTAAACCGTTAAAACCGCACATGTCTAAAGTAATTGGGTAGCGAGATACGATTTTTTATAATTATTATTATTATTTTTATTATTATTGTTATATTATTTTTAATGTGCTTTCAACAGGCACCAGGCCCAATTACACAACAAACGTGTTATTTTTAACCCTTTCAATACTGCGGGGATATATACGTCCCAAAGAAAATGACCAGTCACATAACCTATTTTGTGCAGTTTTTGTGTAAATTTTGCTTGAATTTTTGTGATACTTTATGTGCATTGTACGTCACAACTCATTCCTCAAAATATATATATACGTATACGTTGGGACAAAAATATCCCTGCAGTAATATGACAGGGGATAGTTTTATCCCATCAGTGTTTTTTGATAATAAACATTTTCAAAAATAGTAGAATTTCTTTAGTGTGGGGATAAATATATCCCAGGGCATATTACTGCAGGGATAAATCTGTCCCAGGCCTTTTTTTCAAATACCACCAAAGTTAAAAATCTGTTATTCAGTCAATTAACTATTTTTAACCTAAATATAGTTTTAACACTAATAAAAAAGTTTTAAATTAATTTCTGAAAAGTCGTATTGAAAGGGTTAAGTCGCGTTTATTGAAAAATGTACATTTTCGTGAAATAAACGATATTCTAGCGCAAAATTACTTAAAAATTAAAAATTGTTACCATATGGTTTATTTCTACCAAAAATAAATCAAATAAACAATTATGAGTAGTGATTGAAATTTACTGGTAATTTTTATTTGATTTTTCTTAGTGGTAATTTACCGGTAATTTTGGAAATATTTCAGAAAACAAATAATTATACCTATGGATGGACATTATATAATGTATACTAGGGTGTTTCAAAAAAATCGACTTTTTCTTTTTCTTCAAATGGTCAGCAAATTCTTTTAGAGGATGTCAAAACAAAGACCTCGTTAAAATTTGAGCTTCTAATTTGAAGATTTAGAGGTCGCGGATCGCAATTTTCTATTTCCCATTTAAATAACATAGGAAATTTTTTTTTTTACTTTGGAATTTTATACGTCTATATCGAATCAACTTATGGCAAGGACCATCTTAGATTTTTATAGTAAATTTAACGCTCTATAAGAAATGTCTCTTATAATTTTTCTATAAATTGATTTCTTCCAGAGTTATTCGAGGCCAAAGTTTGATTTCCATCGAATTTTCTCGTTTTTTCAACTTTTAGCATCATGTAGTAAAAAAATCACATATTTATATCTGAAACATAGGAAGTGGTAAAAAAACAAAAAAACAAAAAAACGTCACTTTTTTCCAAACCCTACTACAAAGTTTTAATGAAAATATGAGATGTGTATAATATGCAGAGTAATTTATATATAAATGCATTTTTCTCGAAAATGGTGCATCTGAGCAATTCAAATCAAGAGTACCTATTTTTCGTAAAAAACTATAAATTATCATAATTTCATAAAAAAAATTAAATTATTAACCCAGAAAAAAGTTGGGGCTATTTTTGTAACTTTGCCCCCTCCAAATGTTACGCCTATGATTAAATTTTAACAGTTTTGATCGTAGATCTAGATTCAGCATGTCAAAATTACCAAAGTACCGAAAATTCATTTGTTCATGTTCAACCCTCTAGGAATAGTTTAAAAAAAAGTATCCTCTTAGGCTCCTATTCAGGGGGCCGTAGCTCCTTTAGGGAGCTTTTTTTGATACATGTTTATTAAACAAAAAAAGTGTTATTTTTATACGAATAATGCACTGTTTAAGTTTGGCCCCCTAATTTCGGGACACCCGTATAATGATAATTGTACCATATATGTTAAAAAACGCGAAAATTCGATGGAAATGAAACTTTGGCCTCGAATAACTCTGGAAGGAATCAATTTATAGAAAAATGATAGGAGACCTTTTTTGTAGAGCGTTAAATTTACTGTGAAAATCTAAGATGATCCTTAACATAAGTTGATTCGATTCAGACGTATAAAATTTCAAAGTTAAAAAAAAATATTTCCTATGTTATTTAAATGGGAAATAGAAAATTGCGATCCGCGACCTCTAAATCTTGATTGAAATTAAAAGCTCAAATTTTGACGAGGTCTTTGTGTTGACATCCTCTGAAAGAATTTGCCGACCATTTGAAGAAAAAGAAAAAGTCGATTTTTTTGAAACACCCTAATGTATACGTTTTGGGATTATATATTTTTAGTATTTTTTACATACTTATAAACCATTTATTATATTATTGTTTGTTAAAAAAGGAAACAAATAATATTTATTCAAAAATAAAAAAAAATATCGTTCTGGTTTACTAAGCAATAAAGTAAATACCTGAAATATATTCTTCCTCCTCAGAATCTATATTTTTATAACTTGGTACTTTCCTTGATTGGCCAAACATGTCTAAATCGCAATCGGGAAGTTATCTACTCCTACTAATCCCACTATCACTGCCATCTGCCAGAAAACAATGCAACTAGGTAAAGAAAATGAATAAATCCAAGATCGTTATAGATTCAGGGCTAGATGGCGAAATAATTTTTGAAAATTACCGGTAAAGAAATTTGCCGGGTTAAATTACCAAAATTACCGTTACCGCGGTAACGTTACCGCACTTTAATCACTCATAATTTATAAGTACGGTAGAGTAGCGAATATTCTACTGTTTTTTTTATTTTATAATAATGCGGCTTATTTGTAATAACGCGGTGTAAACCCGACAAAAGACAAAGGCGTGGCGCGCTCAAAGCATGCCGCTCTTTAGGCGCGTGCCGTAAGCAAATTCGCTTCTAAAATTTTTGTTGAAGTGCTTTAGTACAAGTGAATGAAAAAACGAATTAAATGTTTTTTTAAAACCATTCTATTTTCTATCCTTAAAAAACGCACCTCCGGAAATTTTCACTTACTTTTCGGTCAATAAGACCGCAGTGCTTCTCGAACCTCGCCGAGCTCCTGAACCCGCACGCCTCGCACTCGAACCCGCGCCGCACCAACCTGAACGCCCCCCTCGACCTCTGATCGGCCCCGAAGCAGACGCTCTGGTGCGTCAGCAGCGCCGAAGCGCTGTCGAAAGCGCGTTGGCACCTCTTGCACGCGAAGCACACGTCCACGTCGACCTCGGCCACCCGGATCATCGGGAACTTGGATTTTTTCAGCAGGGACTGCGGCGCCGGCAAGCGGAGGACCGTGTAGCCGGGCTCCGAGTTTCCGGCCGCGACCTGCTCGAGAATTTGAGCGGGGAGCGGCAGGAACGACGGACCGGAAGCGGTGTTCAGAAGCAGTCCGCCGCAGGGGGGGCCTGCAAAACCACTTTTACTAACAGCCCCTTTTGTTATTCTAAATTATAGTTTTATAAAGTAGTCCAGGAAACAAAGATTGTAGATAGGGTTGGGACAGTTGAAATTTTCAAATGAAAATTTCAACTTTGAAAGTTTTAAACTTGAAATATTTCATTTAGTTGGAAAAGTGAAATTTTTAAAAATTTCAAATGAACTTTTCAATCCGAAAATTTCAACATTGCCTGCGAAACTTTCAGAAATTTCATTGAAAGTTTCGAAATTTACTGAAAATTCCGCATAAATTTCACATGCGGCCTCCCCTGGGACCTTTAATAATAATTTACAACAGATTCCGAATCGACCAATAAGAACCAGTTATCAAGCGTCTGGGCGTTTTTGTTTAGTTCGGCTTGGATTTGAATACACTATAAGTAATTACTGTTACTTATATGCATAAATTAATTTAATTCAGTTACCAATTTAATTTGTAAATTAAATCAGACTTAACATTTTTTTTAAAAGTCATGTTAATTTAAACTTTTACTTTTGGTATAATTGCATCGGAAAACGGATAAAAAATGCTTTTGGCTCATAAAATTTTGATGAAGTTTCTTCAATTTTCGTAAAATTTCAGTAAAATATATAAAAATAATATATATAAATATAAAACAATGACAGTGGCACAATCTTATGAGGCGCCGTTTGTGCCATAATAAAAAATATATGAATGAAAAACATCATTTTAAAAATATATAAATGTAAATAAAAATTATAAATCATTTCTTTAAGAAATAAAATTATAAATTGTCAAATAACATTAAAATATTCGTCAATATATATTATTAATTAACACAAAGTTATTTATATTTCCCCAACAGTTACCATTTATATTTTTAGCAGTTTATCCATATATATTTTTAACATGTGCCATAATATATTGTTGGTTGCATACGCTGCGGGCAATTCCTAATGAAATTAGCGTCTTTTCACATTGAGAAGTGGCAGCATTGGAAAAATGGTGGTGTGACAGAATATTGGTATATTTCATTATGTAATATAAAATCTTTGATATAAACCCAATGCGTTAATAGTTATTTACGATATAAGTGGGATAAGAGCTTTATTAACGTACGCATGCGAAATTTGCCCAACGAGTGCGTAGCACGAGTTGGGCAATCGCAAAAGTACGTTAATAAAGCGTTATCACACGTATATTGTACAAATTTTTATCTACGCCTCTAAATGAAAAAATAAACGGTAATTATTTTTGTCTAAGACTTAATTTAGGGTTATTTTGATATTTTGACTTTTTTATTTGATTGGTTAAAAGCAGAGAAAAACGCGTGCGTTAATGAACTTTTTATCTCACTCAAAATGAGTGGGATAAGAAGTTCTTATCTCACTGGCGTAGATAAATATATTAATAATAATAATAATAAACGACTTTATTTGACATACATACTTATATACATATATCAAAATGGCGAAGTTTGATTATAAAAATCAATCTTACACTTAACCATTAAATATTACTTTATTTGATATCCGATGAAAAATTCCTATTTTTGAAACTTGAAAATCATTGTTTAGAAAAAAATCGATATTGTATTATAAAAAAAATGCAACTTGGCCATTTATTTATGGGGTCATGAGCATCTCAAAAAAAGTTACGTAATTTCAAAAAAATTGGACCAATCTCTTATTATGGAGACTAGTCTCAAGTTGAGACTTTCAACCAGTATACTGCCCTACTATGGAGAAAGGCAGTAACTGCAAAAAAATGTAAAATGCGTTTTCTTGTGCTATGGTAAAGCTATGGACATTTTGTAACCGAATTCAGCACATAAATGCAGTCAAATATCTCATAAGTTAAAAAAATCAATTAAATACCTACTGCTTTTTATAAAAATGTAGTTAATGCTAATTTTTCACAAATTTCTTGTTTAGCAGTTACTTGCCTTTCTCCATAGTAGGGCAGTATACTGGTACTGTAGTACCCACATACAAGGGATCCCTTGTCTTTGATAGTACCCATGTCTTTGATAGTACCCAGAGCTGCAGCTCTGGGTACTACTCCCATGGGAGTATCTTGAAAAAGAAGATACTTGAAAGTAACTTAGATACTTTAAGTAGGTATCTAAGATCTTTATCTTAGATACTTTTTATATTGGACAGAAAGTATCTTTAACTAAGTTACTTTGGAAAAGTATCTTGTAACTTGTATTTAAAAAAGTATCTAAGTAACTCGGTAAAGTAACTAAGATTCATTCAAGTAACTTTGATACTTTAAAGTAACTAAGATACTTTTTAAAGTAACTAAGATACTTTTTAAAGTAACTTAGATACTTTTCAGGGTAACTTAGATACTTTCTTAGAGAAAATTGGGGAAATTCCAGAATGATTCAAAGTAATTACCTAACCTACAACTTGTTGAATTTTATAACTTTATAGTTTTTATTAAAACTTAAAAGTAACTTGGTTACTCAAAAGTATCTTAGTTACTTAAATGTATCTTGGATACTTTTGGATAGTATCTTGTGACTAAAGATACTTTTAACTTGAAGTATCTAGTAACCAGAGGTAAGTAAGTTATTTTGTTTAAAGTATCTTAGAAAAGTAACTACTTAGATACTTTTCAGAAGTAACTTTCCCAGCTCTGATAGTACCTACTTAAAGAAAAAAATCAAAGATGCAAAAGCAATGTTGCCTAAATTGGCTTGGAATAAACAACAATGAATAGCAATTAAAATATAAAACTCACTTAAATCGGGATCTATTAGATTTTGACGTTGGCGGCGCTGGCGATCAGCTGCTTCTGGGTGATTCCCCTGAGGTTGTCCAATTGGTTTTCTTTGCCTAAGGTTTTGTCGCGCTCTAAATTTCCATAGGAGCATCGTTAAAGAATTAGCCCTTGGCATCCTGAATGATTTCGTTAAAGATAAATAATTTGAAATAAACTATTGCAAATGACATAAAAGCATTTTTTTAATTAAAAAAAAATGGCTTCCACAATGCGGTGTTTTATTCAGGACAATCTTATTTAGGTATAATTAAATTATGCTTGAAACTGTTGACAGTTTGGTGACAGGTGTCAAAAGTGAAAGTGAATACGTACATTTGATTTGGTATATCAGTTTGTAGTTGACTTGTGCTTGTAGATGGCTCTGCTGGATTTCCATTAATGATGTCCGTTTCATGTCCCTTTGATAATGCACTTCCTTCATTGTTCTCAATGTTACTTTTGGTCCTTACATCACTTTGTTTACTTTGTTTTTTTGCCATATCATTTAATAGAGCCTTTTTTTGTCTTTTCCTCCATTCTCTATTACGTTCTGTACTTGTTTTTGCCATTTTTACGTTTTTTAGAAAAACACAGCTAAATAACAATAGTCCAGCTTAAACTATGATTTGGTAGTTATCAAGATACATACCTTATAGATAGTTAATTTTTAGAACAAAATGTTTTTATGTTAGCTATGTTTCTAGGGCTATGTTGTGTATATTTTTTGACGTTCTGTAAGAATTTTACTTTGCTCATTATACTCTGCGAAAAGTTTCTTTGTATAATATTGCCTTAAATTGTTTTCCAATCACATTTCCAATAAATCACTTTATACAATATAATATATTATATATATAAAATATATAAAAATCTAATGTAGATATAAACATACATAACCCACAATTTGAAAATTTTTCAATGAAAAAGAAAGTAACTGCTGATGCGCAGGGTTGCCAACAGACTTGACCGATTTGCTCTCAAAACTTGTTTTACTAATCTATAAAATAATTCAAAGATAAGATAAACCAAAGAATTTTAAGAAAAAAGTAAAAAAAGCTCGTTTACGATTAAATCATAAGTTATGACTCATAACCGTTGAGTGAAGAAGTCATAAGTTATCATATACCTATAAGTTATAGGTTATGACTTATAACCTTAGAGCTGATTGGTAGCACTGAAATTTTCTTTTTTTAAACTTCAGAATCTGACGTTTTAATCTCTTATCCTTTTTCTATGTTTTAAAGTTTTTTTGGTTTCTGATACCTTCTGTCTCTATCTGATACTAAAGTACAAAGAGTCTGCTACAGTGGCATAAATTTGCTTTTTATAGATAGAAAAAATAAAACACAAATGTTTAAAAAAATCGTTTAATTGGTCTTATTTCATTATCTTCTTTGTTATTATCATCTTGTAGTTTTTCTAAAAGAAAAGTTTAAAACTATTGTGAATAAACTTTTTACCAGAACCTATCACACAAAAGTCTTCTCAATTTTTTATGCCTTGACATTTGCTACATTTATTTATTCTTTTTTTGTCGAAGTAGACAAATTATATCATTTAGGGATTTTATTTTCTTTTTCAATGATCTGTTTGAGTCTTGCAGGGATTTAATTTTTTTTGTTTTTTTTAATATCGTATCTTTGGCCAATCAAATGGCCCTCCTGGCAATTTCAGGTTTTTCTAAATCAGCATCTTCTATTTCAGAAACAAATCTTGCTTCAAAAAATTTTCGTTTTTTTGGTGAAGATTCTAAAATCATAAAATTAATAATAATTTATGGTAAAAGTAATTTAACGATTTTTGACAACTGACATGTCATTTTAGACATCTGTCAAATGTCAATTTTTGACATCTGTAAAATGTCATTTTTGACATCTGTTACTTCTAACATTTTTTTTAAAGTTTGTTATAGATATGTGATATTGATAAATAAAAAACTAACCTTGAATATTTTTAGAGTTTTGCTCATTATTAGCCATCATAATATTATCAATAGTAACATCACTAGAAATGGAGTTATTTTCATTTTCTTGTAAAATTATTTCTTCCTTAATGGTTGTTGTATTTTTAAAAATTTCCTCATCTGTGAAAGTACTCGGGGATGGTTTAACTACTTTTGTGGGTACATCAACAGAAGGGACTGCATTTTTATTTAAGGTCAGATGGCCACCAAATGATCGAGCTTTAATATTGATAAAATCCTCAGGCGTAAAATGTTTGAAACACAATTTTAAGGTGTCCACTTTATCTGCTTCGTTTAAATCGCAACTTTCTAACCAAAACCTTTTAAGGTTTTCATCTTTTGGAAATCTGCAAAGTTATTTATTACAGGTAGGTATGTATAATACATTTAGTTGTCTCACTTGTGCAAGGAAATTTGATTATTGATTCTACCACAAATGTAACAGTATTTATTGGGCATTCTTTTTATTTAATTGCACTTCTTCCTCTTCTTCTATACTTTTTTATCAGTGTTGCGGCAACACTGTTGCCAGGCTGGTTTAATTGAAGGTAACAACTTCGTCTTTAAAAAGGTAACAGATTTAGAAAAAGGTAACTTTTTTTCATATACTTACACCTTACCCGTGTGGTAAGAAGGTAAGCATAGAAAAAGGATATG
The DNA here is from genome assembly GCA_921294245.1 of Brassicogethes aeneus. Lineage (NCBI taxonomy): Eukaryota > Metazoa > Arthropoda > Insecta > Coleoptera > Nitidulidae > Brassicogethes > Brassicogethes aeneus. The sequence continues at coordinate 64,760,622 of OV121134.1, forward strand.
GTAAGTATATGTTTTTTTGTTGCTATAGCGCCATCTATTTTCAGTAAGTTCTATTAAATACATTTTGGGTCTTGAATAAAAATACATTTTTTATTCAATGTTTTGGATAGGTCATTTATTGGAAACTGTTTACCTGATTTAAAGCTAAAACTGTTAAGCCTGATTTATAGATTGCCTTTCTTCCTTCCTCCCGTAAAAGATGAACAATACGAAAATCGTAGTGCCATTTATAGAATCCCGTATGGGCAGTGTTGCCAGTGGTTGGAAAGATAAAGTACCAAATTCGACTTTTAAAATGTACCAAATTTCACTGAAATGTACCAAGCATTGGCTAAAAATGCCATTATTAACAATGAAACTACCTTTGTAATGGGCCAATAAATACTCACACAGTAAAAATAATTTACATGTTCTGTGCAGCTATTTTTATTTTTATTTCGTGTTTGGGTCAGTCTGGAAATTTTTGTTAAAAGGTACCCAGGACATTAAATAAAGATATCTTTAAGAGAACCATAGACTAACTAAGAGAACTATCAAAAGACGTTGAGGCATAATACTGACATACAAAAGTCATCTTCAAGACTTTGTGTGCTATCTTGGTTGCATACCGTTTAGATACAAACTTGGCAAAAATGAGACTTGATATTGGCATGTTTTTTGTACATACATTTATTTATTTTAAGAAAATGTTTCAATGAACTTATTTCAATTTATTATTTTATTAATGTAAAAAATATATATAGGTACACAATCTAAATACCAAATTTCATTTTGCTACGTTTGTACCTAAGCGCAGGGCCGGATTAAGAGTTTTAGGGCCCTGGGGCCGACATTTGGTGGGAGCCCTCAATTATTCTAAAAATTTTGACACTTGGGAAATTAAAACTCATGGTAAATTTTTAAGCTAGATGAACTTTACGTGATTTTTTATTATCCTTGAATCATTTAGCGTTTTTAAGCTATAAATAAAAAACTCATTGAAACACCCTGTATCTCGATAATGAAGCATTTTTGGACACGTGTTTATAAGAACCTTTTTTCATATTTTGATGAGAGGAATTTCTCCTGGGCTTTTGTCACCACAAGTCTAAATCACCCTGTATATTTGGAATAATACGAACATAACCTTATATACATTTTACCCAAGTCTGAATAAATTATAAATTCGTATGCAAAACTATAAAAACGTAGAAAGTAGAATAGAATTGTGAATGAAAGTGTTTTTATATACTTTATATTTTATATATTTTGAATAATACGAATACGAATACATTTTAATCAAGTAAAATATAAATTGATCTACGTTTTGTTTGTATTTTTAATACATACCGCAAACTGAAAAAAGTGCATCAAAGATCGTATTATTTGTCTGTTTTTCATACAAAATCAAACAATAAAACAATCTTTTGTACAAAATGCACGAAACAGTATTTTGGAAATACCGGAAAATATTCCACAACACTCCAATGTACCAATAAAAATCTGGGACAAAAACCAACTTTAATATTAGATTATAAATAATTGACTTTTTGCCTGTATTTACAAAAACGTTACAACAAGCACTAAACGAGCAACTGCTTAAAATTGTTATGAGTCATAACTTATGACTATAGACTTTATAAAACGTCTTAGCGCGACAAAACTTTGAGTGTGATAATTTACATTCTGATTTGCAAGCGGATAAGCGATAAAAAATCCGCGAAAAATTAGAGTTAGGTCTACGGAAAATTAATTGAAAATAACAGGATTTTTTGTTTTTTTCTCCAATTTTTTTCATATTTGTTTCATTAAAAAGCTACATATTGCATTGGTGGGGGCCCCTAAATGGTGGGGGCCCTAGGGCCTTGGCCCCGCTGGCCCCGTGCTAAATCCGGCCCTGCCTAAGCGGTATTGCAATATATAACTATACCCACTGGGAAAGAAACCTTACAAAATATTGCTGCAATGTTCGCCGACCTTACAAATAAAATATTTCCTGTGCTACTTGCATTAACATAAATGAAATATTACATTTGAAATATTGCATATTGAAAGATTTTACAATGTTATATTTGTAAGATTTAGTATAAAATGTTGCATTAAAGTTTTTAAACATAACAATTATAATATTGCAGACATAACTTTTTTCAATGTTTCAATTGAAATATTAACACAAGTTTCCAATGAAAAATGTTTGCAACTTTACTTTAAATACAATAGAAACATTTATTTTGGAATGTTTAGGAATATTTTTGAAACATTGCAATTATAATATTACATTGATAAGTTTTGGGCAATGTTTTATCCGAAATATTACATTAAGATGATTTTTGCAATGTTACTTTATATAAACAATATAAACATTTAATTTGCAAGTTTTTTGGAAGATTGCAATTATAATATTACATTGATAAGTTTTTGGCAATGTTTCATCCGAAATAATACATTAATATGATTTTTGCAATGTTACTTTATATAAACAATATAAACATTTAATTTGCAAGATTTTTGAAACATTGCAATTATAATATTACATTGATAAGTTTTGGGCAATGTTTCATCCGAAATATTACATTAAGATGATTTTTGCAATGTTGCTTTATATAAACAATATAAACATTTAATTCGCAAGATTTTTGAAACATTGCAATTATAATATTACATTGATAAGTTTTGGGCAATGTTTCATCCTAAATATTACATTAAGATGATTTTTGAAATGTTGCTTTTTATAAACAATATATATATATTATATTATATGCTTATAAAAATTTAATTTGCAAGATTTTTGGAACATTGTAACTATAATATTACATTTATAATTATAACTTTAGTTTTGGACTATGTTTTATTCGAAATATTGCATTAAGATAATTTTTGCAATGTTGTTTGCAGACTGACTTGCCGATGCATCTCGCCGCTGTCTTGGTCATTTATATCTTTATAAGTGAACAGTCCGAGCTTGATGCGTGTCTCCCGTCACCGACTGCCTGACACTGATGAGACCAAACAGGTCGAAACAGTCTGTCTGTCAGTGTTGGTGGGTATAGCTTGCGGGTAAATAATTATAATTAATTATTATTATTATTATTATAATAATTCATATTAATTTAATTGCAATGTTCCTGTAATGTTGCAGGAACCTTTCATTAACAAAAATAACATTAAGTAACATTGCAATTTGCCTTTAAGCAACATTTTATTTGTAAATGTAATGTTCCTGAACCATAAGGCTTTGTTCCAATGTTCCTGCAACATTTCCACAAGGATTTTTGTAACATTACACCTAACAAATGTAATGTTGCAGGGATCTTACATTAACAAAAATAACATTTAGTAACATTGCAATTAATACATTTAAGCAACATTTTATTTGTAAATGTAATGTTCCTGAGCCGGACATAAGGCTTTGTTGCAATGTTCCTGCAACATTGCAACAAGGATTTTTGTAACATTACATCTAACAAATGTAACGTTCAGTAACATTGTAGAAATATTATTTTTCCCAGTGGGTAGTTACATACCTATAGGTATATATATTTGCGTTAAAAATCATTGACTAGTTACCCCACACGGAACAATTACATCCAATGGATATCCAATGGATTTCTTTTATGGATATCCAGTATATACATAGGATATCCAATGGATAACCATTGGATATATAAATGTCCGACCCTCCTGGACATAGTGTGGATATCCAATGGATATAGTATTGTATGCAATAAGGTTGTAATCTGTATTCAATATGGAGATTGTATGGATATCCAATGGATAGGGTATTTAATGCAATATGGTTGTCATCTGTATTGGATATGGTGAATCAATGGATATTTACTTTTCAATAAATAACATTGGGTTTTAAAATAAAAGTCTTATTCTTTAATTTAAATATTTATTTTTATGAAAACATAAAAAAGAACAGAAAACTACATATAACTAAAGAAGTGAAGTCTCTGGCTTGCCATCACTCCTCCAGCTGTCATTTGCCTTTTTATCAGCCTAATCATTTAGGGCCTATTTCACCTGTCTCCTTATGATCCCCAAAATTTGGCCAATCCATCAGCCCATTTGTTACCCTCGAGCCTATGTATAGCTTGCAAATAAATTTATTAAGGTACGGTATATAAATGCATGCATGTATTCACCTTTAATGTTTTACCATTGAGTAAAGAATGGTTTTACCTTCAATGCTAACCGAAAGTTTATAAATTGCACTTAAATATAGGTACCTATTTAATTTAAAATTGTATTAGTTTTAGACCAATACAATTTAAAATGATAACTATGATTAGAAAATTAATAAAATATTCACTTACCACTATAGACCTCAAACAAATAACCACAAAACACAATAACTTGGCAGTAAACTTTATGACAAACATATAAAAAATAGCAATGATGGCGAATGAACCTTTACAATCTGTGGAATGAAGCAAATAAACATGAAAACCCTTTGCATGTACCTAACAATCATGGCATCATATTAAACGGACGCTACCATAGAAAAAGGACGCTTCTTTATCTTTTGTGTTCGGCGGCAGTGTTGTCAGATAATAATTTCAGAAAGCTCATCAAAATGGCGGTTATATTATTAAATCTTTAATACTTAATTAATTAGTATACCTAGTATACCTATTTAACATAAATGTGGTGAGTAATTATTTTAAATTTATTTAATTTATTTATTAAAACTTAATAAAGTACGGAAATATATTTCGTTTAGTTATTTTGCTTCTAACCGGCAACACTGAAGATTCTCAAATTCAGCGCGTGCGTACTACTATGAAATACAATAATAAACAAAAGGGACTTAAGTAATTTTTTATTGTATTGCAGACTGTCATAGTCATATTATTAACAGAAATAATATCTATAGGTAAAGTGAACATTTCAAAATTAAAAATTTCGTAGCTCTTGGCAAAAAATCAATTTACCGTAAAGTTGTTTTTTGACATATGCCAGTTCTCAATTAAACCATCACAAAATCCCACATGTATACATACAAGTATATATACAAGATATCCATATCAGTTATCCACTGGATATCCAGTGGATATACATTAGATGTACAGTGGATATACTTTAGACATACATTAGTTATCCATTGGATATATATTAGAGATACTTTGTTGAAATTGGTTTAATAACGATTTAAATCATATTTATTAATCATTACATAAATTTATCCTATAAGGGGCTATTTTAAAAAAGAAAAAAATATTTTTAATGTTTTTGTTTTTTTTGAACATCCAGTATGGATATCCATTGGATATCCAATGGATATCGTAAAAGGCATGGATGTTATATGGACATTGGGATAGCCATTGGATATCCATTGGATAGCGTGTTCTGTGTGGGACGCATATTATGCGATATTACATTGTAATAACAATAACAATTTGGAAATCTTCAAATTCTAGTACATGCATAACGTAAAAGTACAATGCATTTTTACAAATAATTTGTAAATTGTAATATTACATTGTGATAACACATATACCCATATGCCATATGGCATATGGTAAATTTACTTATTTTGAATTTACCTAGGTATACAAAGTAAGATTACAACTCATTTGTAAACAAACATTTCACATGCAAAAAAAACATATGGGTGCTTCTACAAAAGTTTAACAACTTGATGTCATCAGTCAATAGAGTAGGTATTTTAATATTTTTTGTAAATATTTTAGTATATTACAAAAGATCCAGGTTTTTTTTAACTTGTCCACCCAATTTTAATGTATTTTTTCAAAAGCACGTTTGTAGAAAAACTTAATAAATATTCAAAACATCAGTACCTAGGTACCAAGCTTGGCGTGTCGCAACTCCTGAATCAAATATTTGTGTGATTTTATTTTAAAATATATTCAATTTATCTTAAATTTTTCATTTTCACTACAAACTAACATTAAATAATGTATTTTTCATATTTTATCATAGATTCGAATAATGGTCATTTTTAAAAAATTGATAATCTTTGTAGGTACTCACTTTTACCCGTCAGTTCTGTGTCCTATGTTAAAATTCAAAATTCCTGCGAAATATTGGAGTTTAAACGTCAAGTCCTCGTTTTAACCCAAGTGTTGGTAAAAAATTACCTACAGAGCCCGCCCTTTGCACTACAAAACAATGCAAGCGGCGAAGTTGTGGTGAATGCACGTATAGTTCCAGTCAAAATTTCAGTACTGTGGTGAGTAGTTATTTTCTTACGTATATATATTTTATTGTAATTTATATAAGGCTATATGTGATTTGTTGATAAGTAGCATCCACTAATAAAAAATATCAGTAAAATACTTAATTCCGAATTATAATCTCAAATTTGTATCCCTGGTATACTCGTCACTTCCCTTGCATTCAAATTTAGAAAACACAGATATTTCAGAAACTGCTTGAAAAAGTGACTGGCCCGGTCTGGAACAGTATATTTATTATATTATCTATGTTCTCATAACAAAATACTATTTAATTTTTTCCGAAAAGTATATAAACAAAATGAGGCCAAAATTTGCCCAACTTTTGTAGAATCACCCATATAAATCAATGGTCTCACAAATACAATTATAATCCATGTATTTTTACATGAACAGATGATCTTATAGTTTTTATTAATTCTTTACCATAATAATAAGAATTTCAATTCTGAGAAACAAAGTTTTACAATTTTTGGGGCTTGCGGCCATTTTTTCTTATGGACATTGATAATAATATTAATAAAAGAATAAGGTATCATTTTATAGTAATTGAGAGCCAGGTAGAACCTAATTACAATAAATGATTGACATTAAAAAAGAAACCCACCGAGCCCAACAGTTGGATAATAGGTAGGTACATAATAATAATAATAATGACTCGTCAGAGCGGATTAATCCGTAGCCGCGGTCTGATTTCAATAAAACAGCGTCGCGACGCGCTAGAGCTCGCTCCAGGATTCAACCCCTTCGCGGGGGGCGATGGATTTTTGTGCCGAGCAGCATCATCGACCCCCATCCCCGTAACCAGTCAGCCCCCCTCTCAATGACGAGCACAATAAGGATTTGTCAATTGTGTGGACTCGCACGCTCCATTTATTCGCAAGCGCGCGTCATAGGCGGCGATGACAAAATTTATATTTTTTTAGGATTCTCTGTTATTTTAGCAGCACGGAAATATCTCAGTACCCAAGCAGCATTTTTGGTTCCAAAAACCATTATCAAAGTGGTGATAACTTTAAATTAGTTAAGTAAACTAAACAGCTACTTTAATTTTTACTTAAAAGTATTTTGTAACAGAAACTTCATTTTTCCTTAAATGGTTACTATAAAGTAATAAACATTTAAGTAAAACTTGGTTGTCCCCAAGAAGACTTTACTACTTTAAAAAAGGTGTTATAAGTAAAAATAAATTGTAGCAGTTACTTTCGGTTCCTACCTAAATATTACATTATAATTATTTTTACTTTGTAGTCCCTTTGCAAGTTAAAATCTCGAAACTGGAACATGAGTTAAAAAGTATAAAGTTAATAACTTAAAAGTTATTATTTTAGTATTTGGAACGTTTATGGTACTAACCCCTGGGGAAAATGAAATGTGCAAAAAGTGTGCAAAATTATTTGAGAACAATGTGCCAACAATGTGCAATCTTTTAAAAAAATAATGTGCGGAGGGTGGGAAATGGAACATGAAACAATGTGCAAAACCAAAAATTTAAAAGTGTGAATAATCATTGGTCAATGTTCTAAAGGGAACTCCTTTTGATTTTTCACATTGTTTGCACACTGTTTCTTGCCACCTGTGTGCCTATTACAAAAACAGATTCTTTTTGGTGACCTATAAAGTATAGGTATCCTTATAATAATATTAATCAAAAAAATATTTTTTTCAAAAAAATTAAAAAAAAAATACTCACAATGTACATACTGTATTTTATTAAGAAAAATACCTACACTGTCAACTCCACAAAGGGGATTGCTTTGATCTTAGAAATAGGCCGAGAATCGATACATAAGATGGAATCTACCTCACCTTTTAAATAAATGTTGTACCCCAACTCAAGCGAGATATATCTAAAATGTGCTTAAACTGTTGAGTGATCGCTAAAAGTGTACAATGTGCTATAAAAAGGTGTAATATAAGCGTCATAAATGAGGAATATTAAAGCGTGCTAACAGTGTGTATAAAATGTGACATGCGTAAGATAGACTGAAGCTTTGCAAAATGTCTTTAAACAATGTACTAACGCTGTGCAAACAATGTGCTAAAATATAATGTAATATGCGTGACATATGACAAATAAAAAGCGTGATGTCAAAGTACATAAATAGTGAAAAAACTTAATTATTTCGTAGAGTGTGAAATTACCACAAAGTAGCGTGTATGCACATTGTTATAAAAACTTGCACTCCAAATACACACTTATTGCACACTTTTCATGCACGCTTTATTTTCGCCAGGGACAAAAACTACCGTAAAGTAAATTAAGGTGAAAAAAAAGTAGCGAAAACTACTTCAAAGGAAAATGCTTCTTATAGGCCATTTTTTACTGTACTGTACCACGTGGTAATGTAAATAATAAATTATTTTATCTACTCCTACATTGACGAGCTGTGACTTTATGGCGTTTTATTGACGGGCTGAAGTTAACAACAGTGGCTTTTCGACATTCTACGCCACGGGCTGAAGTTAGCTTTATTATAAATTGAGAAAAAGTGAGGTTAAATTCGGGTGACAGTTGACAGATGTCAAAATTTTAACAAATAAAATTGGCTTTAAATTCTGTTTTGTAGATGTCGTAGATAAAGTATAGTATGCAACTCGTTTATAAACTTCTCTAGCTTCGCTCGTGCTTAATTAAACTCGTATCTATTAATTGTTTGTAAATGGTTGTTTACTTTTTAATAAATAGTAATTTTGTTGTTAATAGACGGTATTAATAATTAAATAAAAAAAAAAAGATTTTTTTATTTATAAACATTAAATAAATAATTTGTTTATACTTAAATATTGATGAAGCGCATTTATTTTACAAAAACTAAATTCTTAAGTAAATTAAGTAATTAAACATTTTATTGGTAGTCTGGAAGTTATAAACTACCAGTACATTTTATAATTTGGATAATATAACATTTATGGAAACCACTATAAAAATAAAAATGTTTATTTGGAATAATAATCTTATTAAATTAAATCTGATTTTCTTTTGATAAAGTACGATTTTTTATTAATTCCTAAAGTTAAAGTTTTAGACATTATTTCATTTAATTAAGATTAATCGGTTTTACATTTAAAACTCGTGTAATTTTTTTATTCTTGTTTTTGTTTGGTATTTTTTGTTATCCTCGTGTTGAGACTAAAAAAAATCGTCTCCAAGGCACAATTGGCTACTTTTTTTCCTAGGGTGCAAAAAAACTAAATAGCCTTTAGAAACAACTAAAATAAATTTTATCTCCACGCGGTCTATAATTTAAACTTTATTGTTGTCAACATTCGATAAAGAAATACCTTGTTATGGCCTAGGCACGTACTAAACTGGTTTAATTTATTTATAATAAGCACTAATTTGTTTATTTTACTGTTAATGTTTAATATTTTTCATTAAATTATTGTAAAATTAAATATGAATAATAAAACAAAAAGTGAGGTTAGGCAACCAAGAAAACGCACGATTCTTTTTCTACGATTTAAATTATATTTAAGTTTTAATTTGCTTTAAGTTTTCAGTGAAATTAAATGTTAAACACAGCTTAAACATTCCAAACTATCTATTTTTTAAATAAAAATCCAAACAAATTGAAATTAGATACCTACCTATTTATTAAACAATTAATTGAATTCAATGTAATAGCAAAAATCCATTTCTACTTAAATCATGTTGCTAGGTATTGTCAAACTATTACTGCTTCTAAAAGCAATAATAATTATTGTACATTTAATCTTTAGCTAATAAATAAATGAGATTCTAAAAAAGTGAGGTTAGGCCGCTTTGATGTTGAATTAAATTGACCTATGTATATAAAGTGCTTTGAAGATAAAATGTTGTATGCCATTCGGCCAAGAAGTGCCTTTTTGTGCTTCGCTCAAACCTTGAGCTTAGCACAAAAAGCCTTACTTCTTAACCTAATGACATAAATAACTATTATTTAGTTCGAGATTAATTTGCAAACAAAAAGACCTGTTTTCGTTAAACAGTTGGGTATTCATAATGGATTTTTTAGCAGCGGAAGGAAAAATAGAAATGGTTTTGATTTATGGGCAATTCCACGCGTAACGGATAGGACAATTGCCGTGTTTTTATTTACAAAATAATATTGTTCTATTATATATTACCAATGTAAAATTTTTATTACTTTGTAATAGTCCCGCCCGTTATGCTTTAAATTATTAATTTTTAAGGAATTAAACAGTCAATCACGATACCTAATTTTACCAAATAAAAACCTTGTTAAACAGCTTGTTTAGAACTATTTATAAAAATTTGACATTGGTAATATAATAGAACAATATTATTTTGTAAATAAAAACACGGCAACTGTCCTATCCGTTAAGCGTGGAATGGCCCTTATGGAGAAGCAATTTTTATTTTAAACATTTTTTCGAAAAATGCTCATTTACTGAGATATTTAAAAGTTTAAATTATTAAAAATACAAAATCAATCTAAAAATTAATCTATTAAAAACAAAATCAATCTTGTCAAAACTCTTTTCTCCACTGTACCGCCACTGTCTATGGAGAGAGAACATCCGTTGGCGTTGCTATGATATCTGTGAAATGAAAAATGTATGTTTGCCATTAAAGGCTCGTTTTAAGTAATAATAGGATCGGAATGGTGTAGAGTGGCGGATCAGATATATAGAGCCAGCCACAAGCCTTTAATAAAAGCTCTATATACCCGGACTTATAATGACTACATCTATGACTTTTGTTTAATGGAAATCAACCCAACTTTTTTCCTTTTTTCGTCTACACTCTGTTTCCGATACTTGGCATATGCTAAATATTTAGCGCTTGTTTAATTAAATAAATCCTGTTGCTACGCTGATATAGTTTTTTAATTTTGCTTTTTTTTTAAATCAACAGATAAGTAATGTTTTAGTTATTATACAAATATATTGAAATGTTATGAATATATGTGGTTAATATAAAAATCCAAACAAATTTATACGAAAAATTGTTCATCATCTAAATCTAATTCTTTTTTAACATCACATTTTTTATTTAATTATTTATTGATTTTCAAGATTTTTTAAGATTTGTAGTCTTTATTTTTTTAGTTTTTTAATTATATATAATAATTATTAAACCTCTACGTCCTAATAAAAGTCGATTTAAACCCTTTTTTATTATTCAAAATCTGCATTATTTTATTCTTTGTGCATTCATTTTTCCTGCTATGAGCATCAAGGCTTGCCTTTATATTCTCGACCCACATGTTTTTGTTCTTGAAAAGTGCTCGTTTCCTGATGGATGCCTCATGAACAATAATGTTCTGTTTCAATATTTTAATACTCTATCTTTTTTATTTCATTTACATTGTATTGAAAATTAAACGTACCTAGGTGTTTCATATAATAGTTATTTACATGTCATTGGTTAAGAAGTAAGGCTTTTTGTGCTAAGCTCAAGGTTTGAAGGCCGACGCGTAGCGGAGGCCTACAATTGAGCGAAGCACAAAAAGGCACTTCTTGGCCGAATGGCATACAACATTTTATCTTCAAAGCACTCACTTTTTTAGAATCTCATTTATTTATTAGCTGAATAATTATTATTGCTTTTAAAAGCAGTAATAGTTTGACAATACCTAGCAACATGATTTAAGTAGAAATGGATTTTTGCTATTACATTGAATTCAATTAATTGTTTAATAAATAGGTAGGTATCTAATTTCAATTTGTTTGGATTTTTATTTAAAAAATAGAGAGTTTGGAATGTTTAAGCCCTGATAGCAAAATTTGATTCTAAGAATCTTCTAAGAAGATACGACTCGGAATAATGGAATATTCTTAGATCCTTCCCTTATTGCTAAGAATGTTCTTAGGGACTTTTAAAACATTCAATAGATACCCTTTTAATGATGCAAGTAGATTCTTAGAAGCTTCTTAAAACCTTCCTAAAAAGCAATCTAAGAACATTTTAAGAAAACGTTTTTGGAATGTTCTCAGAAGGTTTCTTATTGAGCTTCTAGGAAGCTTTTGAGAATATTTTCAAATATGTCAGATACCCACGTTCTAATATGTTGTATTCTACATCGTAAAATTCTTCAGGAGACGACAAATACGCCGCACTGTCATAATATGACAGTGAAATGTATTTGTCGTCCCCTTAAAAAAATTTGCGACATATTAATATATATTTATTTAAAAATATTAAATAAACAATTTGACCTCTGAACCATAAGTTGTATGACATTATTTCATAAAAAGTAAAATTGGAAAATTTTGTGGGATAAGTCAGATTAGTTGGAAGTTGAAGATAGTAGGATTATTATACATAAAAATGTTAATTCAGAAATAAAAAATCGGTATACAAATTAATAAATATTTATTTTTAACATAAAATAAAATACCTATAGTAAAAGTATTTTTGTTATCTAATATAGTTTTAATTTGATAAATAACTATAAAAAATATTTTGGGTTGTTTTTTACTTAGTATTTAATACTAATTACTTTCTCAACATTCTAAGCATATGTTTAGAGTGGATTAATTTTTACCACTAAACTTTGCACCTTCTAAGAACCTGCCTAGATGCCAGTGAGAATATTCTTAGGATTATGCTATATTTCTTTTAAGCATGTTCTTTAGAAGAAATATAGGATGATCCTAAGAATATTCTCACTGGAAGGTTTAAAAAACATTCTTAGAACATGCCTAGAAGATATATAGCATGATTCTAAGAATATTCTCACTGGAAGGTTTAAAAAACATTCTTAGAACATGACTAGAAGTAATATAGCATGATCCTAAGAATATTCTCACTGGAAGGTTTAAAAAACATTCTTAGAATAAACTGTGCTATCAGGGAGCTGTGTTTAACATTTAATTTAACTGAATACTTAAAGCAAATTAAAACTTAAAGATAATTTAAATCGTAGAAAAAGAATCGTGCGTTTTCTTGGTGGCCTAACCTCACTTTTTGTTGTATTATTCATATTTAATTTTACAATAATTTTATGAAAAATATTAAAAATTAACAGTAAAACTAGGGTTTCCAGTCCGGGATCCCGGGATCCCGAAATCCCGGGATCCCGCGGGTTTTTTGTCCCGAAAATCCCGGGATTAAAATTAGGGTTTCTGGTTCAGGATCCCGGGATCCCGAAATCCCGGTGTCTAATATTTACTTGACAGCTAAATAGGAAAATTGTTTAAAATAATTTTTTGTGTTTTCCTAACTACAAAATCCCAACAACTATCATACAAGCAATATATTCGAAAACCCAAATTCTGAAGTAATAGCGCAATTTGTCAAAAATATATCAGAAAATTTCAAAAAAACTATTACTCCAGATTCGGAATCTGATGATAAAGACATTCCTTTGTTTGAACATATAAAAAAGTCGACAGACCATTTAACTACTAAAATTAAACCTACTTGGCAAAACACTAAAAATCCAAAATGTCGTCTTAACACCCTGAAAGTTATTAAAAAAGAAATGACACTTTATGAAAATGGAGGATTTGCAGCAGTGTTACGAATATTTACTTACAGTACCACCTACAAGGGTGGAAGCTGAGAGAGCCTTTTCTTCGGCGGTCACATTTGCGACCAAACTTAGATCGCGCTTAAGTGACTCAACCTTAGACAGGTTGGTGTTTTTAAGAGCATATTTTATTTTTACTAAGCAAAACGTAAATGTTTACTTTTCATTTAAAAGTTCTTTGTAAAGTACTTTGTTTTAAGTATAGCTTATTTTATATTTACAAATCGTAAATGTATAAGAATTGTTTTTTGATGTATGCATTTTTATTAATTTTGTTGCTACTGTTAGATAAATAAAAACATTATTAATGTTAATCCCGGGATCCCGGGATCCCGGGATTTGTTTATTTTTATCCCGGGATCCAAAAACGGGATCCCGATCCCGAAAATTGGAAACCCTAAGTAAAACAAACAAATCAGTGCTTATTATAAATAAATTAAACCAGTTTAGTACGTTAATTTCTTAGAAAAGGATTAATTTGTCAAAACAATACCCCTAGCGAGAAAAAATTAAACTAATTACTTGGCTCATAAAAAATTTTATCGGCCTAGGCCATAACAAGGAATTTCTTTATCGAATGTTGACAACAATAAAGTTTAAATTATAGACCGCGTGTAGATAAAAATCTTTTTATTTTAAAAAAGTTCAAACAAATTTGTTTGACTGCAGAGCTGGGAAAGTTACTTCTGAAAAGTATCTTGTTTCTTTTCTAAGATACTTTAAACAAAATAACTAGGGTAACTAGATACTTTGAGTTGAAAGTATCTTTAGTTACAATATACTATCCGAAAGTATCTAAGATACTTTTGAGTTACTAAGTTACTTTTAAGTATGAATAAAAACTATAAAATTATGAAAATTCCACAAGTTTTAGGTTAAGTAATTACTTTGAATCATTCTGGAATCCCCCAATTTTCTCTAAGTTACACTCTAAGAAAATATATTGTAATCCCTAACAATACAGTTTTGTTATGCAAAATATGGTTCATTTAATTATAACTTATGGTTGTAATAACAATATACCTAAAATTAGTTTTGTTATATGTACTTTAATCATTTTGTTATAAAAATTTAGTAAAGTTAGATATTTGATTAGGCTATTACAACCATCATGTACTGCTAAACTGTTAGTACTACACTAGATGGTTAAAATTATAAGATTATCTGGTTACAATAACAATATAATGTTGTCACACATTATTAACAATATGTCGTTGTAGTTTTTACTATACCGAAAGTTTATACATATCATACGTATAGTATATTTAACCATATAAAGGGTTATAAGGTATTTGCATATGATTATTATAACTAAATAAATTATTGTTTTGTGCAACAACAAAAATATAGTTAAAATGACAATAAAACTGTTACAATATAAACATGGTTAACATAACAGTAAATATGGCTGTGCCTATACTAATCAGAATGTTTAGTAAAAGTAACTATATATTTGATTAAGATAACCATTGTTTTTTCTCAGTGTACACTGAAAAGTATCTAAAATGCCGTTTATCAAATTTGGTACATAATGTAGGTACTATTTCTTATAATATATTATATTAAAAAAAAAGTTTTTTTAATTTGTCATTATTTTTATTCGAAATTGTGAATTTTACATTTTTATGTTCAACAAGAGTAGGTGGCTTTTTTAGGTAATAAACTCTAAATTTGTATATTCTGAAACTTGCAAAAAAAATGCACCTGCTGCCCCTGTTTAATACACTCCCAAATACAAAATTTTGTTTTTATTTTTAAATTCAGCATAAAAACAAAAAAATTTCCTTATTTTATCTCAAACAGTTTTGGGAATAGGTACATCTAACACGATGGTATTGCACACTATTTTCGGGTCACCCTGTACCTATAACACGTCTTTTCTGTACTGTCAGGTAAGGTACATGTCCATATTTTGTTATATTTTTTTTGATTCCACAGAAGTAGGTAATTCAAAGGACATGATTTTCTTGTGTAGTTTGAAGTTTGAGTATACTTCGAGTTCTAATTGATCGATTTAATCAAACAAGCACTTAAATCAAAGTTAATTGAGCCCTCTACAACTTTCTCTTGTATAGTTTTGGTATCGGCTCAGTAGTTCGATACTGGCGATTTTATGAAGTTGAAAAAGTTATTTTTTTACAAAAATCAAGGACGAAAATTTACATATATTTCTGGGAAAGATAGAAATCGAAAAGATAAGTCCAGTTTGATTTATTTTACGTATAGATTATGCTTAAAGGAAAAAAATAAGCTGCTGTTGATAAAAATCCATGGATAAATGGCGAATTTTTAAGTAGAAGACCAAAATTCAGTTTTTCGAGAATTTTTACTTTTTGTCTTCATTTTATTTAATTATATAAAATTTAATATTGAACAATATTTTAAACAATAAATATTGAAATTAAATTATATATTGAATATTAAACAATATTTATTGAAGATTGAAGATTTTGAAAGTTTTATTTTGTTGTAAAAAAATTCTGGCTCCTTCTTTGTTTTTTGTTGCTTTCGTATTTCGTTTCTCGTATGAGGGACCAAATGTTTTCAGTGATTACTAATCACCCATCAGGGCTGCATCCCAGAAGCCGTGATACCGCCGCTCCATAGCCTTCATTTGCTGGTGAAAACGTTCTCCGTGCTCATAACTTACGTCGCCCAGATTGTCCGGGTTATTTACGCACTCGAACTTTCTACTACTTTTACTCATTTTACACTTTTTATTAACTAAATAAAACCTTGATAAAAATACCTTGTTGAAATATCAAAAAATAGCAGTAAAATGTCACTATGCCAACACGAGATACAAAATATTTTA
The DNA here is from genome assembly GCA_921294245.1 of Brassicogethes aeneus. Classification (NCBI taxonomy): domain Eukaryota; kingdom Metazoa; phylum Arthropoda; class Insecta; order Coleoptera; family Nitidulidae; genus Brassicogethes; species Brassicogethes aeneus. Next base: position 64,777,097 of record OV121134.1, read on the forward strand.
CGTTTGCGGAGTCATGTCAAATCTAAATTTTGAAAAATGTTTTCGGTGAAAAAAGTAGATACGTAAAAAACTCAAAAAATTCCAATCATGCACTTTACTTAGGTTTTCACTAAAGAATAAACATATATATATATATATATATATATATATATATATATATATATGGGCGTTTCTCTGTAAACTGGGCAACTTGAAGTAAGAAATTGTCTAGGCAAGTTTTTTTGTTATATTTTTGTTGTATTTAATAAATGTTATTCGAGGATTAAATATCGGTATATTTATTAGTATACGGCAGATGAACCAAAAATACTCCTATTACTTTGGAAAACATTGAGCATTTTCTGAAAAATCTATACTGGGGACTGTTTATAAAATCCGGAGACAAAGTTTAGATGACTTTTTTAGAATTACAAAATAATAATTATAAAAAATAAATAAGTCACAGTAACAAGCAAACAATATTGGTTGAATAATTAAACAATTAGGTTGATTCCAATAGTTACTGTCTTTAATTAATTTAGTCTGAAGTGACCATTTTGCTTTGGTGACACGTCAGGGGACTGGTTTTTAAGGAGTATAAAAACGATTTTGATACATTAAAGTTTATTTTATTGTATTTTGGACGTCGAGCATAGGTAGATTAGGTTATTATCTTTTGAAGTTATCTACGAAATATTTATGATCTGTTATTTTTCTAAGCAATATTAGCTTGAGACAATGAGTTGCCCAGTTTACAGAGAAACGCCCATATATGTTATAAAATAAAAGAAAAAAAATAAAATAAAAATCGTCAAAAAGCTAAATTTTGGTCTTCCACTAAAAAATTCATAACTTCGCCATTTTTCCATGTATTTTTATTAACATTAGCTTGTTTTTTTTTGTAAAAATGTCAGCTTCACGAAAAAAATTCAAACTGAAGTTATCTGTTTGATTTAAACCTTTTCCAGGACGATATGTAAATTTTCTACCTAAACTTTTGCCATAAAAACGAATTTTTTAAGTTATTAAAATCGCTGGCGTCAAAATACTTATCCGATATCAAAAGTATTTAAAAGAAAGTTTTAGAGGGCTCAAATACCTTCAATTTAAGGGCTTTTTATCCAAATCGATCAATTAGATTTCAAGCTACGAGTATACTCAAAAACGTCTGAAAATTGAAAAAAAACAATTCAAAATTCATATTTCAAAAACGCAGAATTTTTTTTGATTTTGTAAACTAGTGCTATTAATTTGTCGTTAAACTTAAAAACAATAATTTTAATTTATTAAACGTTTGCCTTTGTTGCCTTTAATTAAATAACTAAATCTAAAATCGTAAATTACCAAGTCAAAAAATTGTGTAAGTTATAGCTGATGCATTTCAAGTTATAAATCTTACTCTTATAACGGCGGTTTTTCATTTTTGTGCCACCCCAAGCCGCCGCCGTCGCGTTGTTTGCCTTAAATATTAGCTTATAAATAAATTTGGGAAAAAGGAATACTTTGCTGTCATCGCTCTGACAATATAATAATGATATTAATATTTCCTTCGCCCGTCTAATGATTTACAACGGAAACCATAAATTGGAAAAGTTTCTTGAGGGAGGAAGACAAAAAATGAGTTAAAAGTTTTCTTAAAAAAAAAGTTTTTATTTATTTAATAAGTAGGTTAGTTTTCCTCTATCATTTTTGCATTAGTGCCATTTTTTAATGAAAAAATCATTAAAATTTTAGTAAACTACACAGTAAAAAAAATATAACACTAATTAGAGTTCACACAGGTCCACACTAAATAGTGTTGTTTTATAACACTACAATTAGAGTTTATTTGTAGTGTAATTTTCCCCAAGTAAGCAAGTATAATTTAACACTATAGCACTGAGGATAAAGTAATTTTACACTGTATTAAAAAGTTTTAATTTACCTAAAATCGTGCACTTCTACACTTCCTGGGTAAAATCCCACTTTTGTTCAGTGTAAATTAACACTACTTTGGAAAAGTTCTAATTTTAGAAAGGTACTTTTACACTTTTAGTGCAAACTTCTAGTGTAAATTAACACTATTATTTGAGTAAAACCTATTGGTGGTAGTGAATAAAACGAAAAGGTAAATAAAGAGAAACATTTATTTGGAACAAAAATCTATGACAATTATCAAAATCGGTGCCTTTTAATATATAATTTTATATTTAAGTCGTATGGCTGGCTTAAGCAAAATGGTTCCTTAAAACGTTTTAGATCAATGCAATGTTTTACTGCCTGTCAACTTGTAAGCAATGAATTATCTTGAGAATTCATCAGTAATCCATTTTTCTGTTATAAAAAATGGGTGATCCCATTGGTAGAGAGGCGTCAGGCGGCTGTATGTCGGGGATTTACCACACGTGTACAAATTTTCCATAATATTAATAAAAATTTAGGTATAGGTTAATATAACAACCATTACGCTTGAAAATAAAAAGTAGGTAAATGAAGTGTGTATGTATTTATATTATTAATGTTACAAGTACCCGACCTACTGCCGTAAATTATTGATATATAATATAGGTCGGGTATGGACATCCTTTTAACATATTGGTATTTATTGAGTATTAAGGCTTAAAGAAAAAAAAAGTACAATACTTACAAAAAAATAAGCATGTTCCCTTGGATTCACCGTAATTAAAATATAACTGAACAAAAATGCCACCCAACCAAACATTTTAAAACGCATTTCGGTTATTACCAGTTTTTTCAGTCTATTTTGCCACTATTGGTGTAATTTAACTTTAATTGTGATACAATGTGCACTAGTAGTGTAAAGAAAAAAGAGCTCTTAGTATCATCAAAACAAACAAAGAAATTGGCACGCACTGTAGTGTACATTTTGTCACTATTTAACACATTAAGGGGTAATAAACACTCCCATTAAGTTTTTCTACCCTTTTGATTTATTTTAATAATAAATAGTGTGAATGTATCAATGAATAATTTTCATATTCTTTAAATGTGTTTAATAGAGTTAATAAGCACTAAATGCTACCTAGTGTATTTTGTAGTGTAACTTTTATACTTACAAATCAACTCTAATATTTTTACCCTACACTAAAAAAATTACACGGGCAAATTTTTTTACTGTGTAATGTGTTAACTTCGCTCTGGTACACTAAACTGCACAGAAAGAAAAACTGTACGTAAAATTAATAAACTGCTGTCGTCAATTTTTTGAACATTAATATTATGTATTGGTGATTATTACAATGCTTTTTCATCATAGATTAATAACTAAGTACATTGAAACAATAAACTAGTCAACATTAAACGATAAATGCAAAACATCAAAAAATAATTATTTCCTTCATCAATATAATGTAAAAATTTATTGAATTAACTATTGACGATCATTAAACGATGTTCTTTATCTTTAAAACAATAAATTTTTCGTCATAGATCCATGAACAGTAAAACATAAATAATAATAAACTGTCTTCATTGTCCCAACGGTCACTAAACATTGATTTTACGAACTTAACCATTAACTTCTTAAAACCGCCAAAATTAATGCTACCGTACGCTGATTCAATCAACATAAACATTATTATAACGAATCGCTGTCGTAGAACGAAGGTCATCGCACGACTTTTGGGTGGGGAATTTTTACATGCAATTTTTATCTTGTCAGTCTTATATATATATAAGAGCTATAGCTTCAAAAGGATAGTTCCGCGTTTAACCCTAAAGCTTTTGTCCTTTTTGGATTATTTTTTAAGTTTTGTACCTACTATACGAAACCGAGGTTTGTGAGCTTGTGAAGTTATTTTAAACAGTTTTGACTTTTTTGGATTTTTTATTTTTAAGTTTTAAGTGAATGAGTTTTTAGTTTTTAAAATATACACTTTTAATATTTTAAATAAAATAATTTAGGATTTCATGTAATTAAGGCGGTCGATATATATTTTAAAATTATTTATATATTTAATCTTGACTTTTTACAGGAAAGCATGTTTTGGAACTTTTTAGATAAAGCATTTTGTAAACCACTTTAGAGCCCAAAGGTTCATATTATTTGTAAATTTCTCTTGCAATAAAAAATGTATTCACCAAAAACGTATTTATTTTAAAGAAACCCCTTTTGTGAGTGATTGCTGGGTAATTTGTATAAGATATGTTTTTTCTATTTCTATGTTGCTAAAAAAAAAATGCACCCACCTACCCAGTAAACCTTTATTTTAAATAAAAAGGTAAGTAAATTTGGCAAATAATTTAATTGGATTTTATGTAAATTTAAGTAAATCATAAACTAATGCCTTTTTGTTCGTAGTATTAATACTATAGGGGATCATAGATCTATGGTTACTGTTTATTGATTCAATGTAAAATAATCATAAACTAATGTCTACCGTTTATAATAATAATAACATGCTTTCAAATATCTATGTACGTTGTTAATTGATTTAACGTATTAATCATAAACCTATGTCCAACGGTCGTTATATTAACAACCGCTGCAGCGCGCTGTTCATAGATCCATGCTCATAGATTATTAATTTAACGTACAGCATTCATAAACTGATGTAAATCTGTTTATCGTATTAACTACAGTCAAACATAGATCCATGATCCTCATTCATTGATTTAACGTACAGAAATCGTAACTTGATGAATAAGAAAATTTACGAACGACTGTTCATTGTATTAATAACACCCGTCATCGGCTGAAAATTAATGTTGTCGTTCATTGATTTGATGTACTTTTTTATTAATATCACGTACCTTTTTCGTTCAGTGTGTTCATGTAGCCCCAGAGAAACCACAATAACAACCGAACTGTCAGTAGGGCAAATTTTCGTTAAATGTACATTTGCTGTCCTCAGCTAATTTCATTTTTATATTTGACCTTTGTTGATAAGTTTTGTATTTATTATATTTAAATACCCCCTTCCTGTTAGGACCCATCGTATTTTTTTTTAATTACTTTATGTTTCCATATATGGCAGAAAAACTAGCTGAAACGTCCTGAGGCGATTTTTTAATTTAAATTATTATATTCTTCTTCTTTGCAGCTTTCTTCTGAAAAAATAAATTATTTTTTAATGATGGAAAGTTCTTTTATTCGTATATAAAAATAAAATAGTTTTCTACAAAGTAGTTTAAACAGAAAAAAATATTAAAGTTGACATTTAAAAATCTTGTCTTTTTCTTAACGTCGTCTTCTATGCCGACTGCTTCAAAATAAACACGAGATAGAGATACTATCGTGTTATTTCTAGAGGGCATACATGTTTGATAGTTCGGCAACAACAAGTGAGCACGTGTAAAGTGTGTGAATTTTTTTGTAAATATTTTAAAGGTAAGATTTTTTTGCGTACACTTTTGGTGTCTTTTACAAAACGCTACATACAACTCTTGTTTTAGAAGTTAACTTTTTTATTTTCATTTTGTATTATAGCATAGTAGAAATTCCAAACAAATGCCGAAAGATATTTACATTTTACAGTATTTCTGAAAAATAACGTTTGAAAAAGTCAAAAGCAATGTGTCATAAAACGTTCAGGAAGATGCGTAAGGAGGACAATGTTTCATTTCTTCCTTGTGTTTCTTCCCTATTTCAGATTAACCCTATTAATTTTATTTCTTTAAAGTTTATTTTTGTTATTTATAAACTTATAGAATTTTTTTGCAGTATATTACACTGTTCTATCACAATGGAAAAAAAATCGATCAAATTGACCTGCCTGGACAAAATATATATACAAAATGTACATTTAACAAAAATTCGCCCCGTAATCAATGATAACAAAGGATGACAATTTATTAGTTGTCTACAATATCGACATTTTTATTTTGTTACAAAAAAATAAAAGAGTGCCAAAGTTTTATTTGCAAAACATTTGTAAACCCAACATTTTTAATATTTATATTTCTTCAATTCAATGATGTTATCTATAACACAAAAGGTCTGTGGCTCATGTGTGGTCAAATGGGAATGTCGGGTGTTGATTGGCAAGACGAAGGGGCCGAAGAGAGCAGCAAGGCTGACTGGATGATGGGAGAGTGACGGCTGTGGGGTGAATCCAAGGGAGGTTAATTTCGAACCGTATCTAGTTACATTCGATAGAAAACAGGGATGATAATCATGACGGAACCCCTCATGCTGAAGCTATAATTGATTTGAACCAGGGCGGAATTGCTGACACTATTGTATATTTTTTTTTCAAAAAGTTACATGCACAGTAAAAAAATTTGCCCGTGTAAATTTTTTAGTGTTGGGGTAAAAATATTAGAGTTGATTTGTAAGTGTAAAAGTTACACTACAAAATACACTAGGTAGCATTTAGTGCTTATTAACTTTATTAAACACATTTAAAGAATATGAACATTATTCATTGGTACATTCACACTATTTATTATTAAAATAAATCAAAAGGGTAGAAAAACTTAATGCAAGTGTTTATTACCCCTTAATGTGTTAAATAGTGACAAAATGTACACTACAGTGCATGCCAATTTCTTTGTCTGTTTTGATGTTATAAGAGCTCTTTTTTCTTTACACTACTAGTGCACATTGTATCACAATTAAAGTTAAATTACACCAATAGTGGCAAAATAGACTGAAAAAACTGATAATAACCAAAATGCGTTTTAAAATGTTTGGTTGGTACCGATCTACCTACGCAGTGCATATCCGGAGATACCGCGTTGAGAAAGTATGGCATTTTTGTTCAGTTAGATTTTAATTACGGTGAATCCATAAGGGGACATTCTTATTTTTTGGTAAGTATTATACTTCCTTTTCCTTTAAGCCTTAATACTCAATAAATACCAACATGTTAAAAGGATGTCCACACCCGACCTATTTTATATATCAATAATTTACGGCAGTAGGTCGGGTAGTTGTAACATTAATTAATAATATAAATACATACACACTTGATTTACTTTTTATTTTCAAGTGTAATGGTTGTTATATTAACCTATACCTACATTTTTATTAATATTATGGAAATTTGTACACGTGTGGTAAATCCCCGACATATAGCCGCCTGACGCCTCTCTCCAATGGGATCACCCATTTTTTATAACAGAAAAATGGATTACTGATGAATTCTCAAGATAATTCATTGCTTACAAGTTGACAGCCAGTAAAACATTGCATTGATCTAAAACTTTTACGTTTTAAGGAACCATTTTGCTTAAGCCAGCCATACGACTCAAATATAAAATTATATTTTAAAAGGCACCGATTTTGATAATTGTCATAGATTTTTGTTTCAAATAAATGTTTCTCTTTATTTACCTTTTCGTTTTATTCACTACCACCAATAGGTTTTACTCAAATAATAGTGTTAATTTACACTAAAAGTTTGCACTAAAACAGTAAAAGTACCTTTCTAAAATTAGAACTTTTCCAAAGTAGTGTTAATTTACACTGAACAAAAGTGGGATTTTACTCAGGAAATGTAGAAGTACGCGATTTTAGGTAAATTAACACTTTTTAATACAATGTAAAATTACTTTATCCTCAGTGCTATAGTGTTAAATCATATCATTTATAACACTACAATTAGACTTAATTTGTAGTGTTATAAAACAACACTATTTAGTGTGGACCTGTGTGAACTCTATTAGTGTTGCTTAGAGTTGATTTTTTTTTACTGTGTAGTTTTCGATCCAAGTAAATACTCAAGAACTTTATGCTTTACACATATTCAATTGACTTACCCAAAATTGGAATAAATAAATCGTAATCTTATGGCACGCCGTTTTACTTTTTAATGACATCAAAAAATTAACTCAAAACAAAAATTATCAAAATTAAAAATTGCCTAGAAAATATAAACGTTCATAAAAATTACTAAATTAAATTTAATTATAAATTAAAATCTATCAATTTATTGTTTGGTGTATTGGATAAGTTTCCATATATATTTACATTATTCTGGTATATATATATATACATATATATATTTTTTTTCTATTTAAAAATGGTGCTTATATGTAAATAAAAATATTTCATTTATTAATTTAAAATTAAGTTAAAGTAGAATATTTATTTTGGAATACAAATTAGACAAGATTTAAATCTGTAAGCGCAAGGCGAATTTTCTCGATGAAAAATTCGATGAATTAAAATGTTGGTTAACACTCGTAAACAGAATTTTAATTTGGCGCTAGTGCATAGTGCGGTTGTGTTACGTACTATTGCCACGAAGCGAAACCACATAACGTCGAAGGTACATAAGCTCGAAAATAAATTAGGCAACAGTGCAGTCCAAAATTTTCAGTGCTAACAATAATGTATATCGACATGATTATGATTATTAAATTATGTTAGGGGTGCATTTCAACAAGACTGCCCTGCTGGCTAACCTCACTTTATAGACTCCTAATAGAAAATTTAATTGTGGTTCATTATTTGGTTAGTGGTCTATGCATGCAATAGGATTTCTCGCAGAAGAAGATATTTATATAATTACCAGAATTGTCCTACTCGTTAAGTGTCCAAGCCGACTACCTGTACAGTATAAATAATCCACAAACTTAATGAATGTAATTAATGGTGGATTAAAAATATTTTTTTGTCTTTTAGTCAATAAAAACCAATATTTTAGTAAAAAAGATTTTCTTTATTTTTATTTCAAAAAATTAATCAATAAATTAGGTAAGAAATTAAGGAAAGCAAAACAGGTAAGTAAATAAAATGACAGCACTGAATTTGAATGCACCGTTGCCTAATTTATTTACGAGCTCATGTACCTTCGTTTGGTGGCAGTAGTACGTAACACAACCGCAATATGCACTAGCGCCAAATTAAAATTCTGTTTACGAGTGATAACCAACATTTTAATTCATCGAATTTTTCAGTCAGAAATTTTGAGGTACATAATATTTATTCCAAAAAATAAAAATACGGAATTATTATTCTGTCACATACAAATAGCATTGAATTTATTATCTAAAAAAATAATCTGATTAAAAGAAATATGGCAGAAAGGTGGTTAAATGAAAATTCGTATTGCTAGATTTAAATAACATAATAATTAATAACAACTATACCACAACTTTATTCCCGTATAAAAATTGTTTCAAAGTAACAAAATAATTCGTATTAAAAGTAAATATTAAAATTTTTAAAAATAACAATAAAAATAAAATTGTGTTCAATTCTTATTAGTCAAATAAAATTTTCAGTAATATCAAAAACATTTAAATATTAAAACAAATATTTCGTGCATAATATTTGTGTGTCGAATAAAAAACTTTATCACTTTAATTTCTAACAGGTAAATTGATTTTTATGTCGACGAGTAATAATAGAAAATAATTGCGACATAATGATAATTTCAGTATTACTTTTTCTTAAATAAATGTCGCGCACCTTGAATTAACTGGCTAAGAAATTCGATGAATTAAAATTTTGGTTTAATTTGACTGCCTGTTTCTCAAGTAGCGCCTTATTAAAATTATCTTAACCCAAATTTTAATTCATCGAATTTTTTAGTCAGAAAATACGCCATTCAGTTCTAGAATTAAAATTACTTTAATTCTTATTCTGTGCTTAAAATTGTGTACTTAATATACCAAGACATCATAAAATTTTTAAATTAAAATGTTCAGTCAATTTTTAAAAACGCAACTTGAATTAATATTTAGCTTTAATAAACATGACATTAAAAAGTAAAACGGCGTGCCATATAATCTGGAGAAATATTTTTTGATAAAAACCGCATATAAAATGTTTTGTTTTTATTAATTGTTAGTCCATTTTACATATTATTAAATATTATTATTTTGAATAATAAGGTTGGTATCATCTGCATAAAGAATAATTTTCTCATTTATACCTATTTGTATTTAAATTTAAATCATTTACAAATATCAAAAATAAAAGTGGTTAGGGATTAGTTAACAGATTATAGTTGGTTCAACTTGGTTGTAAACTTAACATAAAGATATGTGGACCTGGATTAAAATAAAATCTGGTTAATATTTGGTTAAAATTAACAAATATTTTTTTACTGTGAACTGGCCAACAAATAGTTAAAAAATCAATTCCACCCCTGTTTAGTGAGTATCAAATATTAGCGTCACTTCGCACCACACTACAAACTACAGTGCTACACCAAAAGGGCACGTCGTTCATATTAAAGTACAACGCACCATAGAAAAATGCCAGCGGAGAGAACGTAATAATGAGGAGCTTGTCAATGGCACTTGCGGTCGGCTCAACATGTGATACACCGAAAATTATTAGTTTTTCCTCCGCTCGGCTCCCCGGCCGGGATTTCGCGTGTCAGGGGTGAGTAATCCTCGTAAGGCCAACGGGGCTCGGTTTCCTATTAGCAGCCGTTTGGGGCGCGCGACCTTTAACACCGCAATAAATTATTTTCCCGGAGGATTTGGCGAAAAGTGCTGGATGCCAAATTTAATAATGCTGATTCCATGATAAATGAAAAAATAGTGCAATAAACAAGGTTTTTTATGTTTTTATAGAAATTTATTGAAAATTAAAAAAAGTGAAGATTTTATACGCAATAACTACAAACTACGATTTGACCTTAATTTGAAAACACTCTGTATAAACTAGAGTAACAAAACTAAGCAAACTTGCATAGTAAAAAAAATCAACTCTAAGCAACACTAATTAGAGTTCACACAGGCCACACTAAATAGTGTTGTTTTATAACACTACAATTAGAGTTAATTTGTAGTGTAATTTTCCCCAAGTAAGCAAGTATGATTTAACACTATAGCACTGAGAATAAAGTAATTTTACACTGTATTAAAAAGTGTTAATTTACCTAAAATCGTGTACTTCCTGGGTAAAATCCCACTTTTGTTCAGTGTAAATTAACACTACTTTGGAAAAGTTCTAATTTTAGAAAGGTACAAATACTCTTTTAGATCAAACTTCTAGTGTAAATTAACACTATTATTTGAGTAAAACCTATTGGTGGTAATGAATAAAACGAAAAGGTAAATAAAGAGAAACATTTATTTGGAACAAAAATCTATGACAATTATCAAAATCGGTGCCTTTTAAAATATAATTTAATATTTAAGTCATATGGCTGGCTTAAGCAAAATGGTTCCTTAAAACTTTTTAGATCAATGCAATGTTTTACTGGCTGTCAACTTGAAAGCAATGAATTATCTTGAGAATTCATCAGTAATCCATTTTTCTGTTATAAAAAATGGGTGATCCCATTGGTAGAGAGGTCAGGCGGCTTTATGTCGGGGATTTACCACAAGTGTACAAATTTTCCATAATATTAATAAAAATGTAGTTATAGGTTAATATAACAACCATTACGCTTGAAAATAAAAAGTAAATGAAGTGTGTATGTATTTATATTATTAATTTTACAAGTTCCCGACCTACTGCCGTAAATTATTGATATATAATATAGGTCGGGTATGGACATCCTTTTAACATATTGGTATTTATTGAGTATTAAGGCTTAAAGAAAATGGAAGTACAATATTTACCAAAAAATAAGAATGTCCCCTTATGGATTCACCGTAATTAAAAATAAAACTGAACAAAAATGCCACACTTCCACAACGCGGTATCTCCGGATATGCACTGCGTAGGTAGATAGGTACCAACCAAACATTTTAAAACGCATTTCGGTTATTTCAGTCTATTTTGCCACTATTGGTGTAATTTAACTTTAATTGTGATACAATGTGCACTAGTAGTGTAAAGAAAAAAGAGCTCTTAGTAACATCAAAACAAACAAAGAAATTGGCATGCACTGTAGTGTACATTTTGTCACTATTTAACACATTAAGGGGTAATAAACACTCCCATTATGTTTTTCTACCCTTTTGATTTATTTTAATAATAAATACTGTGAATGTATCAATGAATAATTTTCATTTTCTTTTTTTCTTTAAATGTGTTTAATAGAGTTAACAAGCACTAAATTCTACCTAGTGTATTTTGTAGTGTAACTTTTACACTTACAAATCAACTCTAATATTTTTACCAGTACACAACAAATTTACTGCATATAAATTCTAACTGACCTTCAGGAATCACATGCATCTATAATGTCGTAAACAGAGGTTTTTGCTAATTTAAAATGATTAAAGCGCCATCCGTTGCATAAAATTTAAAGCAAAAACAGATTCACGGAGGATAGAATCAATTTTTGTAACACCTGCATAAATGGTTATAAAAATTATTTCTTTTAATTTTTAATAATATTTTATATTTGATTCGATTGCTTTGGATGTGTTTAATTTACTTAGTGAACTAATATTTATAGTATGCTTTTACTACCTCAGATATTTGAAAACATATAGGTTACCCTAGAAAGAGTAACAGTCACAGAGGATAGGTTTTAGACTTTTAAAACATTATAAAAAATAATTAGTTGCGGTTAAAAATCTGGAACCTGAGCTGTAATATTATGAAAGATCAAAGCACAATAAAAGTGTAGGTCAACTCATTTAGTTGTATTAAATATCAGGGGGTAACACCATCGGGGGACATTTCGTGAGATTCACCCATATAAGAACATAAAAATGTTCGGAGCAAAAAATTTAACAAAAGAAATAATTCAATCCTTGAAAAGTTATTTTAATTTTCTATACAAAAAAGGAAATTAAAAAACGAATTGAAACATTTTTTGCATGTTGCTTTAAGTGAAATTGGGCGATAATAAGTATAATGCCTTTGAAATGAAGTGCAGATATAATAAAACGGGATAAATCAGTTAGGAGCGCGGCTCGACAAAGTTGGTCTGGTAAATGACGAAGCATTATGCACTCGTCTCGGCTTCCAGCTTCAGCTGCGCCAGCTGCCTCGAGGGGATGAATTTCTTCTTCTACTCCTGCTCCCGACAAATTATCTCGCGCATCGGCGAATGAAAGCGTAAAACCGATTAGATGGATAAGGAGAGAGATGATACTTCTTATTTCATTTCTGGAAGAGGTTTTTGATGCTCGACTCGAGAATTCTTAAGCGTTTTGTGTTGTGTGAGTGTGCTGATATATTTTTGGGGGCTTATAGCGATTTAGATATATGGTTAACCAAGTAAAATGTTGATTATAATATTGAAACTTTATCCTTTCAGATTAGAGAAAACAAGTATCCTGATTTTAAATATTTTGATAGTACATTTTTAGGCGAAGAATTAACAAAAATAGGATGTGGCTATTTTAGTTTTTTTGTTGGTCTGTGTTATTAGAATATACAGGGTGGCATATCGAACACGGTTCGGCAAGGTTTACAGCTTTGTATGCCCAAGCAACAATTTAAGTATATGGGACTATTGAAGAAACTTTAAAGTGTTTTCGACAGTCGCCGGTCTCTTTATATTACTCTTTCATTACTAAAGTGGGAAACAATTATTGAGTTCCAAAAAGGTATCAAATATGTCACTACCTATAAACCCTGCTACTAAACTGCTCGTCATAAAAATCGACGCACCTAGTTTTTTGAAAATATTGGAAAGCTCGTTATTGGAAAATTACTGAATTGATTTTGAAAATCTTTGCAAAATCTAAATAGCTGATTCTTTGACTCTTATGTCTAATTTTGGTAATACGATATTTTGCACATAGCAGTATACTATAGGGTGTTTCAAGTTATTCTCATTCATGAGGAAGTTGAGTTTGATAGTCGTAATACCCCTCCCTAATATTAGTAAGGTAATCCCTCGAAACGTTTTCGAGATTTTGTGAATATCGCGGCTTACTACGATTAGGTATATGCCAATTTATCGAAAATGTCGTTATTTCCCAGTTTAGTCCAAAAAATGAGCAATAGTGGATTCTTTGACTTAGGTCTAATTTTGAGAATACGATATTGTGCACATAGCATTATACTACAGGGTGTCAATTAAGCATTAAAATGGCGGCGGGTAACAAGTCAAGTGAAAGTGGTCTAAATAAACCCTGCAAAAGGTGTAAAAGTATTGTCCAAAAAGGATTTGAATGTATCAAGTGTAAATCAGTTAGTCATCATAGCTGTGTTAATTACCTAAAAGGGGTCGTAACAATTGACGAAAAGCAAATAATTTGCTGCAATCAAATAGAAGAAGATGACCTTGATGTCTCCTTGTCAAGTTCAAGTTCAAGTGAAACTGTAATTGAAATGGATAGGACTAATACAGAAAAAATTGAAATAAGGTACTTAAATAAATTGCTTGACCAAAAAGACATTATAATTAGCAACCTGGAAGAAAAAATAAAATTACTATATCAACAAATCGATCTAATGAATAAACTTTACGTGCCATCTATAAACTTAAATTCCAATGAAAACACTGCAAATGATACTCATGCACCATCTGTGAACAAAAATAAAAACAAATTCCAACTAAACAAAACAACGAAGCAAACCGAGGATATAAACAAAAAACAACAAATAATAAAAACTATAAACAAGAGTCTTACGAGTGCCACTGCATCGCCGAAAATTTTAGAGAATAAAATAACTAGTTCTCAGGTGTCCAAAGCTATACTACAAACTGCAAAAATGAATGAAATAATTAACCTACCAAAAGATTATACAGATAATCCACGGAAAAAAATAATTGGATCAAATAGTAGTGAAAATGTTGCTGCTAGCAAAAAATCATGGTTATATGTCTCCAAATATAAAACATCTTACACCACGGAGGATTTAAACAAATATCTACAAAAGAAATTTCCGGATAACACATTTATATGTAAACAGGTTAAAAATTGGGGTGTGTTTAATTCATTTAAAGTGGCTGTTGACATCGACCTCAAAGAAAGTTTACTAGACCCCAATCAATGGCCTACTGGAATTGAAGTGTCTGAATATATTTTTCAAGTCGGAAACAATAAGTATACAAAATATAAATTCGATACAAAACACACGAAATATAAATACGATACAAAATTCAAAAACCGAAAACAACAGAATTAATCCAAGCCAAATCACAAAAAAAACATTCTCCATACTAAATCTAAATATTAGAAGTCTTCGCAACAAAGTGGACTCTTTAAATGTTATGCTGGCAGAGCAGTGCTTCCCAGAAGTTGTGTGTCTGAGTGAGTCGTGGCTATTGGAAGAAGAAGTTATGTGTATCAAGGTAGAAAACTATTTAGTGTCATCTTACTTCTGTAGAAAATTAACCAAAGGAGGTGGTGTCATCATTTTAGTGAGGTCGGATATTAATTTTAATCATATTAATTTTAAAAACGCTATCTTTATTGAAGGCCTTTTTGAAGCATCTCTAGTCTCACTTCAATTTGAAAATGTTAAAATTATAATATGTTGTCTATATCATCCCCCAGGTTCAAATAAGAAAATTTTTTGCAATCTAATGGAAGAATTATTAATTAAATTAACAAACTTTAAAGGATATAAGGTAATCTGCGGCGATTTTAATTTTAACTTTAACCTAATAAATGAAAACTCCATGGTGGCTAATTTAAATGAAATTTTTAAAAGTTATGGGTTAAAGCAGTGCTTTTTTAATTATTCAAGAAAACTTAATAAGTCTATGACCCTTTTAGATAATTTTTTTACCGACTATGATTTAAATAACATTACGTTAAAATCATTTGATTGCACTTTATCTGACCATGATGCTCAAGTTTTAGTTTTTAAATTTGACAGCTGTAGAATATCCAAAAATTATGAACATAAAAGAGTTTTTTCGACAAATAATATAAAAAGATTTAAAGATTTGCTTACTCATGAGGATTGGTGGAATGTATATAATGCCCCGGATCATGTATCGTCCTTTGACAATTTTTTTGACAATTTCTATGAAATATTTAATTATTCATTTCCTGTTGTTAAAATAAATAAAAAAACAAAAGTTAAGAGAAATCAGTGGATTACACAAACTTTAATAAATGAAGGCAAATTTTTAAGAGAACTCTTTAAAATTTATAAAAATACTAATGATGTAAACTTTAAAACTAGATATAGAATAATTAAAAAAAATCATGAGAGTAAAATTAAAAAACAAAAAAAGAGCTTTTTTGACAATAAACTGAAAAACAGTAATAATATATCGAAATCAGTTTGGGAAGTAATAAACTATAATATAAACCACAAATCTAAAATAAATAAATACCCAGATACTATGTTTGACATTGAAAATAGACCCTTACAAAATAAAGAGGATATTGCTAATTCTTTTAATAATTATTTTATAGACTCGGTAAAATCTTTGACAAATGGATCAATAGATGAACATTTTTCTGACGTTTTTATACAAAATAGCCTTTTCTTAGAACCATATAATTACATGGAAACAATAAAAATAATTTTATCAACTACAAATAAAAAATCTTCTGGTCATGATGAAGTACCCTGTAATATTTTAAAACATATTGCAGAAATTATTGCCCCTTGTTTAACTTTTTTAATAAATCTATCCTTTGAAAAAGGCTATTTTCCTCGACAAGCAAAAAAAGCCATAATAATACCTATCTTTAAAAAAGAAAACAAATCTAATTTGCTAAATTATAGACCAGTTTCCCTCTTGAGTATCTTTTCAAAAATTTTTGAAAAGGCCTTTTATGATAGGGTTACTTCATTTACTTACAAGTACAATTTAATAACTGAAAGGCAGTATGGATTTACCCGAGGACAGTCAACACAAACAGCTATGATTTCGGTATACAACAACATTTTGAATTCATTCAATAACAAACTTAAAACTTGTGGAATATTTTTTGATTTTACAAAAGCGTTTGATACTGTAAATCATAAGCTACTCCTAAATAAATTAAGTTCCTATGGTATTCGGGGAAAAGCTGGTCTCTGGGTAAATTCATACCTATCAGATAGGGTTCAGGAGGTTCATATAAAATATGATAAACATGTTTTTAAATCAAAATGTTTGAGCATACCAAGCGGAGTTCCTCAGGGAAGTATACTTGGACCACTACTATTCCTTTTTTACATTAATGATCTTGTAAGTAATATAAATCAGGCTTTTATTACAATGTATGCTGATGACACATCGGGTGTGGTAACGGGTGATAGCATACAATCTCTGAGTAGCTCGGCAAATAAATGTGTAAATAAAATGAACTCTTGGTGCAATAAAAATGGCCTTATTCTAAATCCTAAAAAAACACAACTAATAATGTTTCATCCCAAGCAAACTTCCATAAACTACAGTATCTGGGTAAAATGTAATGGTGGTGCACTACGCCAAAGTTCGAATGTTAAGTTTTTGGGGTTAACTTTTAATGAAAATCTTTCTTGGGAGCTGCATATAAGTGACCTTGCTAATAAACTATCTTCAAAAAACTATTGCATGATCCAATTAAGAGAAGTGGTGAATTTACCCACATTAAAGACCTTTTATTATGGAAGTGTCCAATCGATTCTTTCTTATGGAATATTGTGTTGGGGTAATAGCTCCTCTAGTAATAGAATTTTCATAGCACAAAAACGTATTTTAAGGTCTATGTTAAACTTACCCTATAATAGTCATTGTAAAACCTATTTTAAATGTAATCAAATTTTAACCGTCCCATGTATTTATATACTAGAATGTATAGTGTATGTCCGTCTTAATATTAAAGAGTTCAAAAAGTGCGGTGATATAAACAAATACGAAACAAGGAATACAAACAAACTCTATGTCCCCACACACAATTTAACGCAAGTATACAAAGGCCCAATAATAACAGCGATAAAATTGTATAACAAGTTACCTAGTAATATTATAAAATTAAATAACTTTCGTAAATTTAAAAATGCTGTATCTTCGTATCTAAAAGAAAGAAGTTTTTATTCTATTGAAGAATATTTTGAACAATAACTACAATTTTATCCTGTTATGCTAAAATATGTTTTTTTAACAATATGTAAATGTTTACAATTCTATATGTATTTTATATTAAGTTATCCTGTTATGCTAAAATATGTTTTTTTAACAATATGTAAATGTTTACAATTCTATATGTATTTTATATTACTTATATTTTAGACGTTTTCCTATACAATTTTGTGAATTGTCGTTTTTGGAAATAAATATTATTATTATTATTATTATTATTAAAAAATAGCTTTTTTTCCAAAAATCCAAATCCCCATTCACAGGGCAGTTGAGCTTGATAGTCCTAATACCCCTTCCTAATAACAGTTGGGTAATCCCTCGGGACGTTTTCGAGATTTTGTGGATATCTTGGCCAACTACGATTATATACCAATTTTTCGTAAATTGGCGTTATTCCCCAGTTGTCCAAAAAATGAGCAATAGTAGATTCTTTTACTTACGTCTAATTTTGGGAATACGATATTGTGCACATAGCATTATACTACAGGGTGTTAAAAAGAAGAGATGTTTTTTCCAAAATTCAAAATCACCATTCACAAGGCAGTTGAGCTTGATAGTCATAATAGTCATAATACCCCTTCCTGTTATTAGGGAGGGGTATAAGGACTATCAAGCTCAACTGCCCTGTGAATGGGGATTTGGAATTTTGGAAAAAAACATCTCTTTTTTTAACACCCTGTAGTATCATGCTATGTGCAGAATATCGTATTTCCAAAATTAGACATAAGAGTCAACGAACCAACTATTGCTCATTTTTTAGACTAAAATGAAGAATAACGTGAATTTTCGAAAAATTGCCATATAATTGTAGTTAGCCAAGATATCCACAAAATCTCGAAAACGTCCCGAACTGTTATTAGGAAGGGGTATTACGACTATCAAGCTCAACTGCCGTGAATTGGGATTTGAAATTTTGGAAAAAATATCCCTTTTTTTAACACCCTGTGTCAAAGAATCCACTATTGCTCATTTTTTGGAGTAAAATAACGACAATTTTCGATAAATTGGCATATAATCGTAGTAAGCCGCGATATTCACAAAATCTCGAAAACGTTTCGAGGGATTACCTTACTAATATTACTCAACTGCCTCAAGAATGGGAATAACTTGAAATTTCGGAAAAAAATACATCTCTTCGTTTAACACCCTGTAGTATAATGCTATGTGCAAAATATCGTATTCCCAAAATTAGACATAAGAGTCAAAGAATCAGGTATTCAGAATTTCCAAAGATTTTTAAAATTGATTCAGTAATTTTGCAATAACGAGCTTTCAAATATTTTCCAAAAAAGTAGGTGCGTCGATTTTTATGACGAGCAGTTTATTTGGAACGTAGCTGCTACGTTACTAGAACGTTTCAATATCGCTGCTAGAGCGTTATAATTACTTTTATTTATTTGTTTTTACTTCTATATTAACTGCCTTTGTCAAACTTATATTATATTATACTATCCCTCCTTTTTTAAATGGAACCACTATGGACTTTCAATGTCGTCGTTTATTTAATATGTACTGGTAGTTTAACTTCCAGAATAACAATATAATGTTTAATTAAGCAGGTAAATATTTAAACCCTTTATATTTTATCATTGAACTTATAAGTATACCATAAACGTTCCAAATAGTAAAATAAAAATTATTAACTTTGTAGTTTTTAACTCATGTTCCAGTTTCGAGATTTTAACTTGCAAAGGGACTACAAAGTAAAAATAATTATAATGTAATCTTTAGGTAGCAACCGAAGGTAACTGCTACAAATTAAATTTACTTTTTGTTTTTTTACTTATAATACCTTTTTTAAAGTTGCAAAGTCTTCTTGGGGACAACCAAGTTTTACTTAACTGTTTATTACTTTATAGTAACCATTTAAGGAAAAAATGAAGTTTCTGTTACAAAATATTGCTATTTAAAAGTTAGAATTACGTTTAAGTAAAAATTAAAGTAGCTGTTTAGTAAACTTGACTAGTTTAAAGTTATCACCACTTTGGTAATGGTTTTTGGAACCAAAAATGCTGCTTGGGTGTGAAAATAAAATTCAGGGGAATATTTGAACATTAATTTCATCACTGTTTCCGGTGTTCTCGCACATTGTGAAGAATTTTTGGTGTAATTTGTTGGCATTTATTAGTGATGCTGTTTCGTATATCTTCTACACAGTAAAAAAATATTTGTTAATTTTAACCAAATACCAACCAGATTTTATGTTAATTCATATCCACACAACTTTATCTTAAGTGTACAACAGTTAACAGATTATAGTTGGTTGTAAACTTAAGATAAAGTTATGTACCTAGATATGAATTAACATAAAAAAGTGTTAACTAATTAAATAAGTTTATAATTATGACAAACATTTGTAGATTTAATAACAAAATCCTATGTCAAAAAATCAACCATAATTCTTGTAATTTTCAAAAGGGACCGTATTTTTACAAACATTTTTGTAGACCCAGAAGCAAAAGTATTTGTTATAAATTGAAAACTTAAACGAAAAGAATTTTGATAAGAAATATTGCTCTGTTAATCAATTTCCTATAATAAAGGTAACACATACCTACACTCAGAAAAATGTACATGCACTGATAATGAAACTAATTTTGTCAGCTATAAATACAATAATATTATTTAACTTAAAATTAAAATTGTAATGGCTATAAAAAAATGTACCACCTAAAGTACCTTTTTTATTAAATTTTCAGTGCCTTATTGAGACAAAAACTTACGATTTGTCAAAGTAATGAGATTATCTTTATTTACAGAATAAACTTTTTTTACTGTTAATAAAATTCTCATTTACTAGAATGCACTGAAAAAAATAAGCTGCTGAAACAACATAAAAAATATTAATTCAACCCTTTATGCACTTTAAATACAAGCAATGGTTTTTGCACGTTTACTTAACCATCTAAAAATGTCAAATTGTATTGTTTAATTGAACAACAAATATTAGTCAAATGACAAAATGAGAATATTTGTTCTAATCTGCTAATCTGGTTAATTAAATATTTCAAACATTTTTAAGATGTTAAGTTAAATTTCTTGAAATGTCCAGGTAACCTTTTTAGCATATTCACTTAACACCAATAAAATGTTAAATTTAAATAATTTACACTAATGTTAGGTTAATTAAATTATAGAATTAATATAAAGAGAAAGAATTAAACCTTCCCTCGCCAGAATTTTTGATTTGAGTGCGTTCCACCTACTTCAAATACCTACCGAGAGACAGCTGATTCGACCTATATGGGGTCTTATCACTGATAAACAGTGTCGGGCAATTTGGTGTAGTGAAAGTTCCACTGTGGAACACACCAAAAACAAACAGCTACCTGAGCTTATATACTCCTATCGTAAGCCAAACTGAGGCGAGATGTAAGAACATCACATCATTTTAAAGTAACATTTACAATTTGTTAAATGAACAAATTTAATGTTTTGGATTTAAAGACCAACTAAACGTTAATTTAATAGTTTTTTTTAGGTAATCCTAAAAATTTCAGTATTTGATTCAACCAATTCCAGCTATTAAATCAAAATATGATAAACATTTTAATTCAAAAAATTGGTTTATGTTAAATCAATATTTTAACTGTCAAATGAACCAATATACTTTGACAAACTCTGAATATTGCTTTGACACCAAAATATAGATTAATCCAATAGATTTTTTGTTGAAACAACATTTTCAAAAATGACATTTAGGCAAACGTTAACTCAACTACATTATTTTTTTCAGTGTGAAGCTGCAATGTTGAGCTTTTATAAAAAAAATGTTCATCCAACAAAGTAATAGTTGTTATCATATTGTCATGGCAATATGAAATACTTTATGTTTATATTAAATCCTTGTCGAACTTAAAATGTTTTTGTTAAATCTATAGTTGTGTGTGAATTGCGCTTACATAAAGTAATGCGCAGTTGTTATAGTAAAATTTGTTCATTTTACTATGGCTTTTTTTAAATTACTATCGTTTTAAGGGGGGGGTAAGGTCAAATCATACGAAAAAAGCCATGTTTTCGTGATTTTTTTTCTGACGACGCAGTTAAAATTTCTTTACTCAACCAATGGTACATTGAAGTATGACATTCGAAGAATGTTTCATCAAATTTGTACAAAGAAATATTAAAAAATAGGGCAATGGCAGCAATTGTTCGGACGTGTCTCGAAAAAAAGTTGAATTGCGGTGCCCCTCATAACTTGGTGCTGGATCATCTGAAATCAAAAAATCAAAGTTCATTCGTTAGATAATAGTTTTCCCCAGGTAACGCTGTCGAGTTTTTTCTTTTTTTCCAATTTTTTTCATTTTTTCGAACACTTTGAAGTGAAAAACACAATTCTGTGGGAAAAAATCGGCTAATTTGTTATTGCGAAATCAAAATTATGAACAAAAAACAAAAAAACTCGACAGCGTTACCTGGGGAAAACTATTATCTAACGAATGAACTTTGATTTTTTGATTTCAGATGATCCAGCACCAAGTTATGAGGGGCACCGCAATTCAACTTTTTTTCGAGACACGTCCGAACAATTATTGCTGCCATTGCCGTATTTTTTAATATTTATTTGTACAAATTTGATGAAACATTCTTCGAATGTCATACTTCAATGTACCATTGGTTGAGTAAAGAAATTTTAACTGCGTCCTCAGAAAAAAAAAATCACGAAAACATGGCTTTTTTCGTATGATTTGACCTTACCCCCCCCTTAATGCAAATTAATTTTATTTCAGTTAAAAAATCTTTGTTAATAGCTTACGTCGTTAAGAACAATAACAAAAATATTTTATTGCCATAAAAAGACTTTTTTAATATTTACTACTGTTTTGCAATGGTAACAACATTTTTGTTATTTCCCTTAAAAAGAGGGGGAAAGGGCCAGCGCTCTCCTTGGTGAACATAATTTTATAATCCACAGTCTGTGTTATAATCTTATTGATTTCACTTATAATAATGCCATAATGTGCGTTTCGTTTCATTTTCTCATTCCACATCACATATTTCACTGCACCGTAGTGCATACAAAAATACATCATTCATCTACCGGCTAATAAAGTAAAACGCTGATATTGTTTTTGCAGTGCCATGGCTGCAGCAGCAGCAATTCATATCGTTTTATCGCAAAGTATCAATTAAACAAAATACCATTCGCACTTTACAATTTAATCCAATTATTTTCGCGTTTTCGAATGAACGGCTACATGCCATTTTGCATGATCGAACGAATGCCCCAACATACATACAAACGAGACTTTTCAATTTTCATCGATAGTTTTACAAATGCAATAATAAATAAGTACAATTATATTTTACGTGCCTATTGTGTGCGATTTTCCCTGCAACATTATATTATTTGCGAGGGAGTGTGTGTTTTATAATTTAGTCTGTATCATGATATCACGATCAAATAGGCTTTGTTTTGTATTATTGTTAAATTAATTAATTATACTACTTTCAGTGGCGTCCCCAGTAGCACAAAGATATTGTTCCAATATTCGTAATAATACACAGTAAAAAATTTTGCCCGTGTAAATTTTTTAGTGTAGGGGTAAAAATATTAGAGTTGATTTGTGTAAAAGTTACACTACAAAATACACTAGGTAGCTTTTAGTGCTTATTAACTCTATATTTAATATATTAAACACATTTAAAGAATATGAAAATTATTCATTGATACATTCACACTATTTATTATTAAAATAAATCAAAAGGGAAGAAAAACTTAATGCGAGTGTTTATTACCCCTTAATGCCATGCCAATTTCTTTGTCTGTTTTGATGTTACTAAGAGCTCTTTTTTCTTTACTCTACTAGTGCACATTGTATCACAATTAAAGTTAAATTACACTAATAGTGCCAAAATAGACTGAAAAACTGGTTATAACCGAAATGCGTTTTAAAATGTTTGGTTGGTACCTATCTACCTACGCAGTGCCTATCCGGAGATACCGCGTTGTGGAAGTGTGGCATTTTTGTTCAGTTAGATTTTAGATACGGTGAATCCATAAGAGGACATTCTTATTTTTTGGTAAGTATTATAGTTCCTTTTTCTTTAAGCCTTAATACTCAATAAATACCAATATACCCATTTTTTATAACTGAAAAATGGATTACTGATGAATTCTTAAGATAATTCATTGCTTACAAGTTGACAACCAGTAAAACATTGCATTGATCTAAAACTTTTACGTTTTAAGGAACCATTTTGCTTAAGCCAGCCATACGACTCAAATATAAAATAATATTTTAAAAGGCACCGATTTTGATAATTTTCATAGATTTTTGTTCCAAATAAATGTTTCTCTTTATTTACCTTTTTGTTTTATTCACTACCACCAATAGGTTTTACTCAAATAATAGTGTTAATTTACACTAGAAGTTTGCACTAAAAGATTAAATGTACCTTTCTAAAATTAGAACTTTTCCAAAGTAGTGTTAATTTACACTGAACAAAAGTGAGACTTTACCCAGGAAGTGTAGAAGTACACGATTTTAGGTAAATTAACACTTTTTAATGCAGTGTAAAATTACTTTATCCTCAGTGCTATAGTGTTAAATCATACTTGCTTACTTGAGGAAAATTACACTAAAAATTAACTATAATTGTAGTGTTATAAAACAACACTATTTAGTGTGGACCTGTGTGAACTATAATTAGTGTTGCTTAGAGTTGATTTTTTTTTCTGTGTATATTACCAAAATTTTGTGCTACTGGGGACCCCAGTCTGAGGTTGTCTCTCACGACCTCTTAAAATACGTCTGAAGGTAGGCCAATTCTGGATTTATCCGAAAATAAGACATTTCTCCAATCTTGAATTGTCCAGTTTTAATGCTTCAAATACCAATTTAAATGGCCAACTCTATTTTGCAGTAATATTTATGGAACACCTAACTATGTTCTGCGATTTTTTTAGTTATGCCGGATAATGCACCACCGCTGATGAGCAGAGTTGTCAATAACTGATAAATGGAAAGTGTGGCTGTTTTAGAGTGGCATTCTTGTTCACCGGATCTAAATCCAATTGAGAACTTAAGGGATAAGGTTAAAACAAGGATTAGAGCCCGTGCTAGAGGTGGAAACACAATTTAAAAAAACTTTTATTTCTTCCTAAATTCTAATTTATTGTAAAGTTTATCATTCTCAAAGAAATTCACATTTTTTTAAATCTGTTCTCTAGAAAATGTGTTTTAATAAATTTTTTCTTTTTTTGTAATACAATTGTTTCAGAAGAGTGCTTTTTATCCAATTCACTTTTTTTAATTAAAATAATGTTTCTTGTAATTACTGTGTGACTCCATATACGTTTGGTTGTGTGAATGTAATTAATAAAAAATGAAAAAATCTATTAAGAGGATTTTAAATAAATTAAACGTCAAAAATTTTCTCAGTGTCAATATAGTGGAAAACATAACAAAGTTAAGTTGAAATAGATGTCTATTAAAAATCTTAGACTTAAATATTCTGAAACAGTCAACAGTTTTTTAAGATTTTCGGTTTCAAAAATGTTTCTGTTATAAAATAAAATGGGACATTAATTAAGTTACGCACGCTAATGTATTTAATGCAGTATTTCAAAATGATGAATGATTGATTAATATCTATTTAATATAAATAATTTATTGATGTCATTTGAATTTGCATATATGTATAAGTATACTTTGGTATTACCAAATTGGTAACCAACTAAAGGTTTTAAAAAATTATAAACTTTTACACACATTCTGGACTATTTTAAGCAATATTTAATATTTTATACGATATTTAGAATTATTAAAAAAAAATTAGAAAAAAATAACATCCCGTAAAAAACAAAAATATTTTAAATTACGTATATCCTAATACCGACAGTGAGAACCACACTGTGTACTACACAGTTAAAAATTTGTGTTAGTAATTTTATACGATTTTATAAAATATTATAGAGTGAAAAATTTCACTTTTAGCTAATGACGTAGAAATTCTTTTAACAATTATTTTTACGAAAAAATAAAATTTGTAGTTACGCAGGCGCACTAAAGTATGATTTAGTACTTTGACCACAGAAGGCAGAAGTCTCACACAGATTTCGTGTCGCAAAGTTGAAGTTTGAAGTAGTTCAATTACCCATCGTCTGTGACCTTAAAAATTATTTTCAGTATTTCAAAACTGTTTTGAAGCGAAGTGTAAATTTTTTTTGCAGTCAAAATCTGGTTGATGAAATTAAGAATATCATAAAAGTTAAGCTATTTTAGCTTAAATTCAGCGATTAAATGCGTGTATTGAAGAATCTTGGTACGTTATTTATAGAACTTCGAGTTTCCTGCAAAATTGTCCCAACACTTTTTTCCTACAGTATATATTATAATAATATATTATGCAGAATAATGAAAATTGGATTTTAGACACTAACTTTTGAGCTGTAGGTGATAAAAAAAATTGTTTAAAACAAATTTGTAGAGCATTAAAAGATCTTCAAAATTGCTAATTAACTTTTTCTTCTACGATTAGTACTTTAGCCGCTAAATGTAAAAATATCAATATTTTTTATAATTTATGCGTTTCAACATAAAAAAGAAAGAGTAGAATCTACAAACTGGACTTTTTGTAGATACTTTAATGCTAAAAAAGAACTAGTGATTGTTTATCAAAAAAAAAAGATCTACATAGTATGCAGGCGATACAAATCTTAAAAACCTAATTTTTTATGTTAAATCAATGGGAAAATTCTAAATTCGGTGATGGACCTTTTAAAAATAATACTACAGACTGGACAGATTTTTTGTAGATATTTAATGCTAAAAAAGGACCAGTGATGGTTTATCAAAAAAAAGTTCTACATAGCATGCAGGCGAAATAAATCTTAAAAAATTATTTTTCTATGTTAAATCAATGGGAAAACTTTAAATTCGATGATGGACCTTTTAAAATTAATATTAAGAGCTCAAATTTTGACCGAATTTTTTTTTAGCATAAGTGACGAGAATATCACATGAATTGGAAGAAAAAAAAATATTGCCTTATTTTGAAACACCCTAATGTACATATAAATTTTTTACTTTGTATTAACTTATTTTTCTCTTTATAAGTAAAAATTTCAAATAGAAATGTTGGGTCTGAAACCAACTTAGGTATAACCTAAAAGTATAGCACGCCGTTTTACTTTTTAATGTCATGTTTATTAAAGCTAAATATTAATTCAAGTTGCGTTTTTAAAAATTGACAGAACATTTTAAAGTAAAAATTTTATGATGTCTTGGTATATTAAGTACACAATTTTAAGCACAGAATAAGAATTAAAATAATTTTAATTCTGGAACTGAATGGCGTATTTTCTGACTAAAAAATTCGATGAATTAAAATTTGGGTTGAGATAATTTTAATAAGGGCTACTTGAGTCAAATTGAACCAAAATTTTAATTCATCGAATTTCTTAGTCAGTTAATTCAAGGTCCGCGACATTTATTTAGGAAAAAGTAATACTAAAATTATCATTATGTCGCAATTATTTTCTATTATTACTCGTGGACATAAAAATCAATTTACCTGTTAGAAATTAAAGTGATAAAGTTTTTTATTCGACACATACATATTTTGCACGAAATATTTGTTTTAATATTTAAATGTTTTTAATATTACTGAAAATTTTATTTGACTAGAATTTAATACAATTTTATTTTTATTGTTATTTTTAAAAATTTTAATATTTACTTTTAATACGAATTATTTTGTTGTTTAAAACACTTTGAAACAATTTTTATACGGGAATAAAGTTGTGGTATAGTTGTTATTAATTATTATGTTATTTAAATCTAGCAATACAAATTTTCATTTAAGAATCTTTCTGCCATATTTCTTTTAATCCGATTATTTTTTTAGATAATAAATTCAATGCTACTTGTATGTGACAAAATAATAATTCCTTATTTTTATTGTTTGGAATAAATATTATGTACCTCGAATTTTCTGACTGAAAAATTCGCTGAATTAAAATTTTGTTTAACAGAATTTTAATTAGGCGCTAGTGCATAGTGCGGTTGTATTACGTACTACAGCCACCAAACGAAATCACATAACGTCTAAGGTACATAAGCTCGAAAATAAATTAGGCAACGGTGCATTCAAATTCAGTGCTGCAATTTTATTTACTTACCTGTTTTGCTTTCCTTAATTTTTTACCTAATTTATTGAAATAAAAATAAAGAAAATCCTTTTTACCAAAATATTGGTTTTTATTGACTAAAAGATAAAAACAATACAATATTTTCAATCCACCATTAATTACATTCATGTTAAGTTTGTGGATTATTTTCAATTACGTTACTGTTCACTAAACAGTGTTCAGGTAGTCGGCTCGGACACGTAACGAGGAGGTAATTATATAAATATCTTCTTCTGCGAGAAATGCTATTGCATAGACAACTAAGCAAATAATGAACCACAATTAAATTGTCTATTAGAAGAGTCCATATCTAAATTATTTCGTATAAAGTGAGGTCAGCAGGGCAGTCTTGTTGAAATGCACCCCTTACATAATTAAATAATCATTATCATGTCGATATACATTTAATGTATTACATTATTGATAGCACTGAAAATTTTGGACTGCACTGTTGCCTAATTTATTTTCGAGCTTATGTACCTTCGACGTTATGTGGTTTCGCTTCGTGGCAGTAGTACATAACACAACCGCACTATGCACTAGCGCCAAATTAAAATTCTGTTTACGAGTGGTAACCAACATTTTAATTTATCGAATTTTTCATCGAGAAAATTCGCCTTGCGCTTACAGATTTAAATCTTGTCTAATTTTTATTCCAAAATAACTATTCTACTTTAACTTAATTTTAAATTAATAAATGAAATATTATTATTTACATATAAGCACCTTTTTTAAATAGAAAATAAAATAAAAACTGAGGCTTAAAAATATAGATCACACCAGAATGATGTAAATATATATGGAAACTTATCCAATACACCAAAAAATAAATTGGTAATTTAGTAATTTTTATGAACGTTTATATTTTCTAGGCAATTTTTAATTTTGATAATTTTTGTTTTGAGTTAATTTTTTGATGTCATTAAAAAGTAAAACGGCGTGCCATATAAAAGTCATTTTAAAACCATATGACAAAAAATGTATTTTTAGTAGTACTTAATTTAAATCCTAAAACAACAGGTTTTAAAAAGTTTTAAACACATTTTGTATTAAAATATGCATATGGAAATGGAGACGTAGGGCAGCGGATAGGTTTTGTTTAAATGTCATTATAATGGTAGGGAGAAAAGTGTATGTGTATGTGTGGAAAGTGGGAAAAGCGGCAGGGGAAAAGGCCGGGGGCATTGTTAAAATTACATGCAAATGCCGTGTGTTAGGATAGGTTAGGCGGCGACGGCTTTTCAACCGGCGACGTTCAAGCGCACGGAAAATCTGTAAATATTCACACATACTCGAACTGGAGAGCCGCTCTCTCGTCCGGCCTGCTCTTGTTTTCATGCATATTCATAACACGGCAAATATTAACATTTCGAAATTTTGCCCACCTACACTTCTCATCAGTGACGTGCCAAAGATGTATGCTTCTATAGATATATCTCTTCGTATTTTTTTCAAAGTGTACTTTTACTATAGTATACAGTATCTGTATGTATACAGATTTACACAAAAAAAAGTAAAAAATCAATCAATCATTCTAAGCATAAATGGTAAATTAAAATCCACGCTCAAAAAGTAAGGTAAAATTTGGAAACAACATCATTTTTTCAAGCACGCAAGCACATTTGTTTAGGTCTTTTTGAAAACTTTACCCATTATTTATCTGAAACACAATCAGCGGCAAACTAATAATTATTAGTATATAATTTGTTTACTATTAAAGATCTTCTTTTTGGTATTTTCACCAAAAGTTAATAAAAATATATATTTGTAATTATGGTGAATGCGCCGGGAGCAAATTATTTTAAAAGTAAGTAATTTTTTAAATGAATACCTAAATATTAAAGTTTTATGTTTAATGAACACTGCATTATAGATAATCTATAGATACACTGAGAAAAATCGTCCTATGAAACTCCTAACAAAATTTTAATTAATTTAAAACAAATTTTAATAACACCAAATAAAACGTTTTCTTATTCTAGATAAAACATAATTCCTAAAACATATTTTTTATTTTTATTAAACTAAACATTTGAAATGGAATATGTTGTTAATTATTATTATTCAACCTAATACCTGAAATTTAAGTAACTAGAACCTATTAATAAAAATATGGATTAAGATTTTAATAATGTGTTTAATAGGTTTAAGTAACAGGTTATTAAAATATAGTGGAACGAAAACATCCGAACCTTTTTTCCGATTTTTGACCACAAACTCGGTCTTTTATTCGCTACTTCAATTTCGCTCTCGTGGCGCACAACGTGCGTTTGAGGTTATCTCAGGGCCGGATTAAGACTTTTGAGGCCCTGGGGCCGACATTTGGTGGGGGCCCTTAATATTTCTAAAATTTTTGACACTAAAACTCATGGTAAATTTTTAAGCTAGAGGAACTTTACGTGATTTTATATTATCTTTGAATCATTTATTAACCATATAAATTTTAATAAAATCAGCCAAAGCGTCTTTAAGCTATAAATAAATTTCATATTAAAAATTTCGATGAGAGGAATTTCCCCTGAGCTTTTGTCACCACAAGTCTGAATCACACTGTATATTTTAAATAATACAAACATAACCTTATACCTATACATTTTACCCAAGTCTAAGAAATTATAAATTCGTATGCAAAACTATAAAAACGTAGATAGTAGAATAGAATTGTGAATGAAAGTGTTTTTATATACCTACTTTATATTTTATATATTTTGAATAATACGAACATAACCTTATATACATTTTACTCAAGTAAAATATAAATTGATATATGTTTTGTTTGTATTTTTAATACTTACCGCAAACTGAAAAAAAGTGCATCAAAAGTCGTATTATTTGTCTGTTTTCATACAAAATCAAAGAATAAAACAATCTTTTTTACAAAGAAAAACACGAAAAAGTATTTCGGAAACACCGGAAAATATTCCACAACACTCCAATGTACTAATAAAAATCTGGGACAAAAACTAACTTTAATATTAGGTTATAAGTAATTGATCAATTACATTACAATTACAGTCGACTGTTTGCCTGTATCAAGGTGTATGTACCTTGGCCTGTATTTACAAAAACGACAAGCACTAAAGGAGCAGCTGCTTATGACTATAGACTATATAAAAACGTCTTTGCGCGCCAAAACTTTGAGTGTGAAATTTACATTCTGATTTGCAAGCGGATCTAAGAAAAATTAATTGAAAATTACCGGATTCGCGCGGTATAACCGACCCAATTTTTTGTTTTTTCGCCAATTTTTTTCATATTTGTTTCATTAAAAAGCTACATATTGCATTGGTGGGGGCCCTGGGGCTAAATGCGGCCCTGGGTTATCTGATTTGCCTTGCTTGCATAGACTAGTCCAACCTGATTAGAAAGAGTGCATATTATAATAATAATAAATGTATTCCATGAAATTTGTGTATTTTTATGGTGGGTGAAGTTTAAATATGTTTTAAAAATTGCTGGAAGATTGAAGGTTGGAAGAGTTTAAAGAAATATTTATTCGTAGGTAAGTTGTTAACTTTTTTTTTTGTATGACATACAGGGTGAGTCATTTAACTTAAAACTTTGATATATCTCAGTTAGTATGCATTTTACGAAAAAATGTTTAAAATAAAAATTAAATGATTCGGGGGGGCCCTCTATTATGACAAAAAATAATGTTTTAAAAACATTTTTATTAGTAAATGATAAAACCGTATTTAACAATGTTAGGATTTTAGTTAGGCATTTTTTGGGACAGAATTATTTAATTAAACAAATCATTAACAAGCAAGACCTATATTTATTATTTATTTAGGGTCCATCCATCCTACCAAAAAGTACGCCACTGATGAACTCTAGGCTAATCTGGTTGCCTAATTTAATTTATTATGTTATGGTTGGTAACAACCAGCGTTTCCAGATTCTGTCAAAAAAAGTTGCCAGATTTTGTTTAAATTTAGCTTAATTACAAAAATGTTGATTATGTCATTTCCCCAGTAGCACAAAATATTGGTCCTATTTGGGGCGCGTCTATGCCCAATATTTTATCCTATGATCCTATAAGGGCGTCCAGAGGACGTCCATAGGTCGACTTTTTGAGATTTAGCCGGGATGTCATTTAAGGATGTCCTTGGACTAGCCTTAATGTCCCAGAATGGGATAAAAATAATAATTAATTAAAAATATTAATTTTATTTATTTAATTAATATGTAAAATGGCTGTGCAACACCAAAAATCAAACCGCACCGGACTATTTTTTTCTGAAAATATACCTATCCAATAGCAAAACTCTCGCTGGGTTTGTAAAAGTTAGCTCGATTTATTTTTTTATGGCCGTTTGTATTTTCTAGCTTCATATACCCCAATTTAGACTTATTAATCGATTTTTTCGCATATATTCGATTTATATCGTCAAGATTTTTTGTAGAAATGTAGTTACTGAATAAATAAACCCATTTTGTGAACAACCTATATCTCAAAACCCAATTTTTGGGACCAAATATTCGAATTTTTTTTTTATATTTTTCGATAATATTTAAAATTTCTTGCTACTTCTTCTGGCAAAAATGTTGTTAAGTATACTAAAAGAAGTAATTTATAAAATACGCACACAAAACTGAACTTTAAGTTTACTTATTTGCTGGAAAACAATTTTTAAACAAGATTTTCCAAAATATTCATCTTTTCATACCCAACACCAATCTTTTTGCCGAAATCTTTGGAAAATCTGTAGGAAAAAATTGAATAGATAAAATAGAATTGTAGAAAAGTACAGAGAGTTTGATTTTTTATTTTGTAGGTATTAATTTTATTATTAAAAATTTTTTTATATCAAAACATTAAGTAATCATTCATTGCTGAAGAATTCCATACATTCCACTTCTTCTCCTTTATTTTCTTGTTTTTCATTTTCATTTTTTGATTCATCACTGGAGAATTCCATCCCTTCATTTCATATATTTTTTATATTCATTTCATTTCAGAAGACTTTGACAGGTTGACAATGAGATAGTTGCGTGGGCGTCGATAAGAGAAATCATCGTTGGTATTTTAGGCAAACATCGTTCTCCCAATTATGAAGGATCTGTGCGAAGAATGTTGGATGTTTTTTTTTCAAAATTGGAGTCAATATGTCGCTAAAAATTCATTTCCCTCATCGCCATTTGGACTACTTCAGTCGACAGTTATCGACACAATCATCAAACTGCGATGCCATTTGATTCCAGATAAAGAGGAAAACCAGCTCCAGATGCCATACTAGCTGAAACATTTTGGTGAAGTAAACATATTTTTGACTCAAAAAGAAAATGAAAATGAAGAACAAGAAAATAAAGGAGAAGAAGTGGAAGGGATGAAATTCTCCAGTGATGAATCAAAAAATGAAAATGAAGAGCAAGGAAATAAAGGAGAAGAAGTGGAAGGGATGGAATTCTTCAGCAATGAATCAGATTACTCAATGTTTTGATATAAAAAAGTTTTTTAATAATAAAATTAATACAAAATAAAAAATCAAACTCTCTGTACTTTTCTACAATTCTATTTTATCTATTCATTTTTTTCCTACAGATTTTTCGGCAAAATATTTGGTGTTGAGTGTGAAAAGATGAATATTTTGGAAAATCTTGTTCAGTTTTGTGTGCGTATTTTATAAATTACTGATTTTAGTATACTTTACAACATTTTTGCCAGAAAGTAGCTAGAGATTTTTAATATTATCAAAAAATTAAAAAAAAAATATTTTTCGAATATTTGGTCCCAAAAATTGGGTTTTTGGGATAAAGGTTGTTCACAAAATGGGTTTATTTGTGCAGTAACTACATTTCTACAAAAAATCTTGACGATATAAAACGAATATATGCGAAAAAAATCGATTTATAGGTCTAAATTGGGGTATATGAAGCTCGAAAATACAAACGGCCATAACAAAAAAACTCGAGCTAACTTTTACAAACCCAGCGACGGTTTTGCTATTGGATAGGTATATTTTCAGAAAAAAATGGTCCTGTGCGGTTTGATTTCGATGACCCGAAAATTGTCGCACAGTGTAATAAACATAACTGCTACAAAAAATTCAAAAAGCGAAAGAAACAAAGTTATAAACAAATATGGTTGATATACATCTTACGCACGCTTGATAACTATATATACCGATAGGTTACAAATATATATATATATATTAGACTGGTTCAAAAAAATCGAATATTTTTTTTTCTTCAAAGCCCGCATTGAAATATCTTCCTAGTAGTGAAAAAAGAAGCCTGTGAAAATTGTAGCTCTTAATATTAATATTTAGAGGTCGCTCATCGTGAATTTCTATTTTACGTTTAAATAACACAGGAATTCTTTTTTCTTAACTTTGAAATTTTATAACTCGTTTTTGAGTGAACATATTGGAATGAACTCTATATATTTTTGAAGAAAATTGAACCTTCTACAAAAAATGTCTCTTATAATTTTTTCGTAAATTTACTCCTTTAAGTTAAGTTATTCAAGGTTGAAATTAGACATATAAAAAATGTAACGTTTAAATAACACAGGAATTTTTTATAACTTTTTTTTTGAGTGGACATATTGGAATAATTTCAACCTTTAACTATTAAAGGAGTGAATTTACGAAAAAATTATAAGAGACATTTTTTGTAGAACGTTCAATTTTCTTCAAAAATATATAGAGTTCATTCCAATATGTTCACTCAAAAACGAGTTATAAAATTTCAAAGTTAAGAAAAAAGAATTCCTGTAAACGTAAAATAGAAATTAACGATGAAATATTAATATTAAGAGCTACAATTTTCACAGCCTTCTTTTTTTACTACTAGGAAGATATTTTAATGCGGGCTTTGAAGAAAAAAAAATATTCGATTTTTTTGAACCAGTCTAATATATATATATATATATATATATATATATATATATATGATATATATCAGTTGGAGATGTGCGTCTGTGATGACACAGCTAAACAATGATTGGAGTGGGGCTGATCTGCTAAGTAACAAGTAATGGCTAAGTTAATCGAGTAAGTTTGAGTGCAGAGGATTTCTTCAGGATCTACATAACCCAAAAACAAACAACTTCGGGCCAATGTTGGGTTTCATTATTGGACCATAGTAGAAAAAATCTGATGAAGGATATTTTGGCCCAATATCATCAAACGAATATTGGGCCAATATCTTTGTGCTACTGGGGTTTTGTAATGAAGGTAAATTCAAACAAAATTTGGAAAATTTTATGACAGAATCTGGTAAGATATCATTAATTGGTGCATTTCTTTCAAATTTTAGGTTATGTGCTCAAATTGTAAATATCTTAACTAAGGGAAGTGCTTTTGTATTTATTTACACAAATTGAATGTTTAAAGTTTAACCTGGGAACTTGTCCTAATTTCATCTAAGTAAAGAGAAAAAAACTAATTTTGTGGTTTTGGTTTAAGGGTGATGAAAATTTATTAAATATTTTTTTTATGAATTACCGATAAATTACCGTAATACTTTGGTAATTCTAGCATATTAATTATTACTGACGATGAAGAGAGGCATGAATAAGAAAAAATCGATGAATTAATGTTAGGTATCTGCCACTTTCAGTGGAATTGAGGTTAGGATTCTGTCAGTAGAATTAAGGTTATTTATATCATGCACTACGCCATCTGATCATCATGAATTTATGGTAGCACTTGAGAAGGCACCACGCGAGATCGAGAGCTCTTAAAACGTAAAAGTTTAAAGATTAAAACCAACAATAATTTTTAAAATGTGCAAACCAATTATAGTGAAACAAATAATTTTCATAGAGTTCAAACTAAAATGGTGCAACGGTCAATGAGGAGTGAAGTGTTAAGTGATGAAGGAGTTAAGTGCCACCTGTCATTGGACGCTTTTCACTGGACAAACAAAGGAGGTCAAACAAGAGGGGAGGTGGCCATCCGCAAAAAAATGATAAGTAACTTTAAGCATATGCATGACCTAACACATAATCTGCAAATTAAACACGACAGATATCTTTAAAACCCTAATAAAGGCACACTGCGTAGGACAATAAATCTGTCAACAACAAATGCATAAGGCAAACCCAAACGAGACCAATAATAAACACTAGACACACAGAATAAACTAACACATTAATCATTATAACCCTAACATAGTAAAAAAAGCATAATAACCAAACTCTACTGGATTTGTAAACATTAGATAACAGAATAATTGCGCTTGTAATTTGTTTAACTAATAAATAAATGCAATACTTAATTTTGAAATTTAAGAAAAAAGACAAAACTCTACCACAAAACGTGCTTGGGCAACACAATAACTACAAAAAACAATTGTTAGAAATTTTGCACTACTGCGGCAATAAACAATTAAAAAAAAACACCAAAAGCTACAAGTTACATATCCAGCTACTGAACTATATATTGATGGTTGTCGGCATCAAGACTGAAGACACGGGCAATGACAATAACGAACAAGACGAAGACCTCGACTAGGAAACTACACCCCTGCAGCGAAATAACAACTCCCCAACTCCAAATAGTAATCCCAAATGTTTGGAGTAATACTAATCGACTGGTCTAGGGGGATTCCGCGTCGTACTTAGTTTTAAGTCGGCGTAATTGTCCCCCAAAAACCAACAAACGTCTATCCCTCCCGTCCCTCCTCCTCTATACCCTACTGGGCGTATAGCATCGGCTCGGCGAACCCGAGAATGGCTATTAAAACTATTCGCATGTCGCTCTCGAGCCCCAAATAGGGGACAGTACGGAACGCAATGGACATTCGCACCCAGCAAACACGGGTGAAGCCGTGCAGTTGCTGGGGGCGAACAAAAATCGGCGTAAGTAAACATAGGTCTGTACGGGGTCCGGGAGTGATGAGGCAATTGTATATAAACTTTTTGTATATATATTTATAATGAATTTAATTATATCTGTGTGATAGAGCTATTTTTTATATACATATTTTGAATGCACATACAAATGCACATTGTTGCATTTCTGTGTAGATTAGCATATTTATTGTTAAACATTTTTATTTAATATTTATGTATACAGTTTTGTATTCTTTCAAACAATAAATATTATTATTATTATTATTAATTACCATTATTTTTTTTAATTTCTTTTAAAATATGTGCACGCCACTGCACGCCTACCAACACTAAACATATTTATGTATAGCCAGGGAAAAACCATGAAATCCGGGTAAGAAGTTAATATTAATTTTCAACACGTTTAAATTGAATTTGACGACCACTTAATTTATGCCACAAACCCCAAAAGGAAAAGTTAAATCTCATTAATTTCGCAAAATAATTTACGCGAGCCTTAAGAGTGAAAATAAAACCACGTGCTCTAAATTGCTCAATAATTTATTTATTTGACTAGAGTTAACACACTAAACAACTATATATATATAGTAATCGTTACAGTTATATACAGGGTGTCCAGAAATAGAGTTCGGAATTCGGAAACCTTTTTTGTAGATACACAGGGTTTTAGTTTATGGTATTTTGCTCCGAGGTTTTTGTACACAGTGTGGACAAACTGAAAAATTTTATTTCTAAATTACACCGCCATTTAAATAATATTTAACAATAAATTAGTTCTCATCTTGTAGAGCTACCACTTCCAAAGCTGGACTTCCTATGGACTCTACTTCAGAGGAATTGGATTCCGCTGATGAATTTTGTGTATTTTTTGCATTCTTCATATAGTCCACAACATACTCGAGATCCAGTAAGGTTTTAAGTTTTTTGGATCTATTAGTTTCCTCATCGTCATGATGTTTGATTTCTTCATCTTGTTTACTAGGGGTGTCCTCAAATTTGTCTAATTTGGTGCACCGAACACTACTATAGATATTATTGATGTTACCCATGATATAATTGGTGCTTACTTTGTTTGAGCTTTTATCAAACCCCATGGACTTCACATCAAACTTAGTTTGTTTGTTCTCATTTTGATTCAAGTGAGTTAGGTTCATGGGGCTCTTATTACTCGATGGTATAGGTACAGAAAACGCTGAAGAGTGTCTGGATTGCTTGAAGAAATCTTTGGACAACTTGTTCGGAGGTTCTTCCAACTTAAATGGCGATACTGACGGGCTTTTATCTTTGACCAAAGGACTTACAATGGTGGAAGGTGGGTCCTTATTTTGATTTTTTCTGTCGTAGATGTGTCCCGATACTCTTAAATCGATGAAAAAGTGTAGTGGGTCTATACCGTATGGTGGGGCGGGGTATAGGGGTGGATACCACATCGGCGGTGGTGGTGGGAGGACCAAATTTGATGGAGTTTCACTATTTGTTGCGGTATGATTGCTGAACAAATGATCCATCGATAAATCAGGTTTGTTTGGTGGATTGAAGGGTTCAACTTTTCCTGGATATAAAAGCGACTTATTTTCTTGGTCGGACCACTTAATTTATGCCACAAACCCCAAAAGGAAAAGTTAAATATCATCAATTTCGCAAAATAATTTACGCGAGCTTCAAGAGTGAAAATAAAACCACGTGCTCTAAATTGCTCAATAATTTATTTATTTGACTAGAGTTAACACACTAAACAACTATATATATATATATAGTAATCATTATAGTTATATACAGGGTGTCCAGAAATAGAGTTCGGAATTTGGAAACCTTTTTTGCAGATACACAGGGTTTTAGTTCATGGTATTTTGTACA
The DNA here is from genome assembly GCA_921294245.1 of Brassicogethes aeneus. NCBI lineage: Eukaryota > Metazoa > Arthropoda > Insecta > Coleoptera > Nitidulidae > Brassicogethes > Brassicogethes aeneus. Next base: position 64,815,642 of record OV121134.1, read on the forward strand.
CAGTGTGGACAAACTGTAAAACTTTTATTTCTAAATTACACCGCCATTTAAATAATATTTAACAACAAATTAGTTCTCATCTTGTAGAGCTACCACTTCCAAAGCTGGACTTCCTATGGACTCCTCTTCTGAGGAATTATTGGAATTCGCCGATGAATTTTGAGTATTTTTTGTGTTGTTCATGTAGTCCACAACATACTCCAGATCCAGCAAAGTTTTAAGTTTTTTGGATCTATTAGTATCCTCATCGTCATGATGTTTGATTTCTTCATCTTGTTTACTAGGGGTGTCCTCAAATTTGTCTATTTTGGCGCACCGAACACTACTATAGATATTATTGATGTTACCCATGATATAATTGGTGCTTACTTTGTTTGAGCTTTTATCAAACCCCATGGACTTCACATCGAACTTAGTTTGTTTGTTCTCATTTTGATTCAAGTGAGTTAGGTTCATGGGGCTCTTATTACTCGATGGTATAGGTACAGAAAAGGCTGAAGAGTGTCTGGATTGCTTGAAGAAATCTTTGGACAACTTGTTCGGAGGTTCTTCCAACTTACATGGGGATACTGACGGGCTTTTATCTTTGACCAAAGGGCTTACAATGGTGGAAGGTGGGTCCTTATTTTGATTTTTTCTGTCGTAGATGTGTCCCGATACTCTTAAATCGATAAAAAAGTGTAGTGGGTCTATACCGTATGGTGGGGCGGGGTATAGGGGTGGATACCACATCGGCGGTGGTGGTGGAAGGACCAAATTTGATGGAGTTTCACTGTTTGTTGCGGTATGATTGCTGAACAAATGATCCATCGATAAATCAGGTTTGTTTGGTGGATTGAAGGGTTCAACTTTCCCTGGATATAAAAGCGACTTATTTTCTTGGTCCGACATATTATTGTCGACTTTATTTATGGTTAACTCCAGAGGGATCTCTTCTTTAGTGAAATTATTGCTTTTCAGCATCCAATCATTGTTTTCACCAGCAGGTTTTTCAGAACCTTTCGGGGAATGTTGTTTCTGGAAACATTCAGCTCTCGTGGTAGACCACGTCCTCTTTCGGGACCTTCTATGACTACTGTGTATACCGGGTGTATTCCTATTTTGTTCAGCTACTTTTGCCTGCACCAAGGATCTCAACATTTCGCTGAAGAAAAATGTATTTGGTAGGAGTGACATGTTGTATAAGTACGGTGGAGTAGCTGCTAGTAATCTTGACACCAGATCTGTGTTTCTGAAGTCCAGAGGTGACATTTTTGGCTTTGGTGGGGGGTGGAAGTGCTCATTGGTTGATGACATCTGCAACAAAGAAAAATGTGTTAAGAATATCTTTCTTTAAAGAAATTTGTTGTCAAAATCAATATAAATATATGAATCTTGAATTGTGTTGAAAATACGGATAATAACAAATTGTAATACACATTCAAACAAAATTGAAGCAAATTTAGAGCAGTTTGTAGTTGCTACATATATTTTAGTCATGTACTTGTTGCGTTTGTCACTATAATCTGGATCCAAAAAATGTTATAGTTGTGTGTACATAAATATTATATTTTAGGATTTCTACAAATTGTAGTCAAAAATGACACAATATTGTAATAATTAAAATTGTAGCAAATTAAAAGACTTTATATGTATATTACATGTAAAATGTTGCATTTTTTAATGCAACCAAATAAACTTGTTCATATAAATTGTAGCGGATAATGTAATCTAATATTATTATATATTACACATTAATAAAAAAATTTAGTAAAAATAAAGATACTTTTATGTTTAAGGTAAATAAACAATATATTTTAATATAATATACAATATAGTAACTCATGTCATTTTAAACATTCAATTTTTTTAGTTTCTTCAATAAACTTTCTTGACCCATTACTGGTAATACTTATAAGAAAGAATTGAACCTACTTGGTTGCATAGTATGTACCGATTGCGGCAAAGGCCACGTCGCGACGCGTCGTTAGACGGTGTGGATCACGTGATGTTCTTACATCTCGCCTCTGTTGGCTTACCAACCATGTTATATAAGCTCAGGTATTTCTTTGTTTTGGGTGTGTTCCACTACTACAAGTTGCTCGACAGTGTCGTGTCGACACTGATGATACCCAATATAGGTCTAAACACCTGTCTGTCAGTATTTGAAGTTGATGGAATGCACTCAAAACAAAAAACTTTGGCGAGGTGTAGGTTCAATTTTTTTTCATAACATTTTTGTGTATTAAAAAGTACAATAAATATGTTACAATTTTTAATTGTTAACATAAAAATATTCGATTTTAAAATATTTTATATTTAAAATGGCAACATAATATTTTAAAATTTACTATACTTATTAGTAATGGAAAAAATCTAATTATAATAGGAATTAAAAACAAAATTGGTTGAGAATAATAATATTATACCTTAAGCTTTAACATACATGGATATTTAAAAATTACTAAATATGCATAGTATCTGGCAATATACAAGATAGTTGTCCCAAATAGTAATATAAATTATAGTAAAGGGTATTATAATTATGGTAATCAGCATTATACTTTTCTCTCCGTGTGACGAATAAAAAAATAAATATTACACATATGGGTGTTTTGGAACGCCTTGCTCTATTTAAAAATGTACAAATATATCTGGTGTTCCATTTAAAAAATATATAATATTTCATGAACACGATGCTCCATTGTTTTGGTTCCGACAAGTTCAAATACTATACATTTTTAAGTTTCTAGTTCTAGTTTTTTAGTTTTATTAATTGTTTTATGAAAAGTAAATATATTGTGTGTGATTGGCAACTCTAAATTAAATGTTAGTAAAAATTAAGGTTGAATGGAAGTGACACCCTGTAATAAATTAGTTAAACTTAGTTTGGAAACAAGGTAGACGAACATATCTCACCCCTTGCGACTAAAATTAATATAACATTGTTAAATGGTAATTAGTCTAACTGATAATTACGTAAGACGTTTTGCGATGTCTTACTAACGTTTTCTCCATGATAAATTATACTTTTGCATGACAAATGATCTTAATACAAAACTACAAAACTTAAACGATTAAGTATTTACCGCTGAAAATTAAAATATCAAACAGTTTTCAAAGTTTTCGAGGCTTTCAAAGAAATAACTTAAATACATTTTTAGTATCCAACCGCAAAGTATTTCAAAGGAATTATGCATTAAAATTCACTGAATGAATTGGTCACAACTGTGTTTTCTTAAGAAACTCGAGCTGAAACTGAAAACTCAAAACTTTCAGCACCATAAATATTATCACTGTATTTAATGTATACTTAATTTTGCCTCTGAAGTTACTTTCAAATAACTTGGAAAACTTGGGGATATGTTTGCAATTAGTAAATTAAAAATATTTTATGTGTATACACACAAAATATTTTTAATTTACACTGTAGTGGTAAAAATATTATCTAAATGTTGTCAAATACAACACTGAAGAGGATAATTAGATTTTCTTGAACGACGTTCTGCAAATATTTCGAAGTACATATTTAAATATGGAAAACACAGAAAATTAAAGTTTTAATTCTCATGGGTGAATATATTGAGATGTCACCCAAGTGAAAATGAGAAGAAATCATACATTTTAAATATTAGAGCTTCTCGAAAGATAGCTTCACGGAGGTTAGGATTTCGTATGTGTTTTTTAAACATCCCTTTGTATATTTGAAATAAGTTATTGTATCCTTTGACACCTTAATATTTTTTAAAAATACAATTGTACAAACATAAAATATTTATAAAAAATCTACTTACTGAGATATTACACTTCACGGTGGATAGGTTTTTAAATAGCAAATTAATGAACTTAAACTTTTGAATTATAAAACAGCAACACTCTCATCTGCATATAAATTCTAACTGACCTTCAGGAATCACATGCATCTATAATGTGGTGAACAGAGGTTTTTGCTTATTTAAAATGATTAAAGCGCCATCCGTTGCATAAAATTTAAAGAAAAAACAGATTCACGGAGAATAGAATCAAGTTATAAAAATTATTTCTTTTAATTTTTAATAATATTTTATATTTGATTTGATTACTTTGGATGTGTTTAATTTAAATTACTTAGTAATTACTTAGTGAACTGATATTTTTAGTATGCTTTTACTACCTCAGATATTTGAAAACATATAGGTTAACCTAGAAAGAGTAACAGTCACGGAGGATAGGTTTTAGACATTTCAAACATTGCAAAAAATAATTAATTGTGGTTAAAAATCTGGAACCTGAGGTGTAATATCTGCCTAATTATGAAAGTTCAAAACACAATAAAAGTGTAGGTTAAACTCATTTAGTTTTATTAAATATCACGGGGTAACACCATCGAGGGACATTTCGTGAGATTCACCCTCATAGGATGTGGCTAGAACACAACAATTTATTTAAAAACCCAACATAAAAAAATGGTAACAAATTACTCCATTACCCAATGCTTTTAACCGAATCAAAAATCTCCGGGAAACTTATTAAAAACCCTCTATTATTACCATTTGTAATTCTGAAAATGCCGCTACTTTTTAAGCCTAGAGGCAGGCGGCACAATTATCCTCTAATTATTATTCCCGTGCCTTGAAAATAAAGTGAAAAACGCATTACTCGAAATCAGAATTTAACGAGCCAACAACAAGGAGAAAAATCGACAACATTTTGCATTTTCCGTTGAGAAGGGGGAAACAAAAAGCGCAGTTGTTTCGCTAAAACTTCTTGCCGTCTTGATAAGTAATTATTCCAAAATGAGAAGAATAAAGTATCGCCAACTTTATATAGACTAATTTACCCGCAATCATCTTGTTTTGAAAGTTCTTCCAGTTTTAAATGTTTCCAAGTCTACGAGGGATGGAATAAAATATTGACATTAGTATCCACAAACAGTTTTTACGATCCTACTTGGTTCTATGATTTTGTCAAATTTGTTTTTATGCTTATAAAGAATACCTGTTATAACACAGTTTAACACGATTTTCCTCCCATGAAAAATTTTAACAGATTTAAAAAATAAAGGTTAAAAAAACGGTGTCTTACCCCTTATTATACTTTCTTTTTCTTTAAGCCTTAATACTCAATAAATACCAATATGTTAAAAGGATGTCCATACCCTACCTATATTATATATCAATAATTTACGGCAGTAGGTCGGGTACTTGTAACATTAATAAATACATACACACTTCATTTACTTTTTATTTTCAAGCGTAATGGTTGTTATACCTACATTTTTATTAATATTACGGCAAATTTGTACACGTATGGTAAATCCCCGACATACAGCCGCCTGACGCCTCTCTACCAATGGGATAACCCTTTTTTTATAACAGAAAAATGGATTACTGATGAATTCTCAAGATAATTAATTGCTTACAAGTTGACAGCCAGTAAAACATTGCATTGATCTAAAACTTTTACGTTTTAAGGAACCATTTTGCTTTTGCTTTTTAAAAGCACCGATTTTGATAATTGTCATAGATTTTTGTTCCAAATAAATGTTTCTCTTTATTTATAAAAGGTATACCTTTTCGTTTTATTCACTACCACCAATAGGTTTTACTCAAATAATAGTGTTAATTTACACTAAAAGTTTGCAGTAAAAGAGTAAAAGTACCTTTCTAAAATTAGAACTTTTCCAAAGTAGTGTTAATTTACACTGAACAAAAGTGGGATTTTATCCAGGAAGTGTAGAAGTACACGATTTTAGGTAAATTAACACTTTTTAATTCAGTGTAAAATTACTTTATCCTCAGTGCTATAGTGTTAAATCATACTTGCTTACTTGGGGAAAATTACACTAGAAATTAACTCTAATTGTGTTATAAAACAACACTATTTAGTGTGGACCTGTGTGAACTCTAATTAGTGTTGCTTAGAGTTGATTTTTTTACTGTGTAGGCATGTAATTTAATAATTTAGTTTCATTTTCCTGTTTACCACCCTCGCATCGCAAAAATTATTAAATATTTTAAATAAATTGGAGAAAAAAATCAAATTTTGTCGTACTGTTTAATAAGACAGGTTTCATCTTCCCAAACAAAGACATTTTCTGAGATCATTCAGTAGTGGTGCAGTATAATTTATCCTGTACATTTCCTCCCGACGGGGCGGCTATGCTTTGTACGCGAATTTTCGAACCGCCAACCCTATCTCGAAGGGGTTGGCTGCACTTAGACATGGAGAGCGGGGACGGGGCACTGCCATGGCAAATACGGATGATTTAATTGCATCTGAGGCAAGCAATCTGTAAATGGGCTTAATTCCATCTTATATTATCCATCATATTCGGTATAATTGTGTGTGGAGAGACCGTACTCAATAAGGAAATCACCTTCAGGAGTCGCTCTCCATTGTCAGCGGAGCATGACAAATGTTCTCGAGAACATCGAGATATCTAAAGTCTTATTGTGACGGTATTATTTATTGGTGGAATCTTATACCTACATAACATACTATAAATCGAATTGCACACAGAATAACCTAGTACCTATAGTCCAGTAAAACTTTCGTTTGACCTTGCGTGCTGAGGGACTGTCTGGATTTTTTTTTCATAAATTGGTAGGGGCGTATTTGACAAGCATAAAACCAAATTTGCACCACCTCACAATTATTTAACAAAGATGTAGGCAAAAATATTTTTGTTTCAGTTTTTATTGAATATCTTAGCCCCCGTATACTCCACAACAAAAATTAAAAAAACAAATTATTAAAAAAATCCACTACGACAGTATCACTTGTACCCGACAGACGTAGGGGAAGGTGGCGGAATTTTGCGGTGTGGGTAATTTTACGCATAAACAATTCTTCCAGATATGAAGTAAATAATACATTTTTTGAATGTTGCAAACTTGGAAACGTTGCTTTGGGTATACGGGGACTAAAGTGTACCGCAATTAAGCTTGTAGCTTTTAGCTAATGACCATGGAATTTTTTTTGTTCCATAGTAGCCGTATACTATAGTAGTATTATATTTAATAAAGCACTTTTCTGCAGAGAAGTGCTTTATTAAATAAAAATACTAAAATTCTAATGTATTTTCTTTGTAAAAAGTATCATTTTTTGAAATTTTTGTGTCGTTTTTAATTACTAATTAAATTGAAAAGACAAAAAAGTAAATGGGTTTCGGTATAAACATAATTCTTATTATTTTTTTATTCACATCATGCCTTATTATTAAGTCTTATCAAAATTTAATATCGAATTGAAGTATAAAGGCGCCTTTATCTACTTTATCGTTCAAGCACATTAAAGTGCATGACATTTAAAATTTAAACACGGAAATAAACATTAAAAAAACTATCAAAAACTAACGATTACTATCGCGGACTATCGATAGTTTTCGACCTCTGGACTGAAGAAATGGTTTCGCACAGTGGGCCCAACAATTTGCCCAAATTATTTGGTAATAAAAATTAAAACCATTAAAAACTATCGATAACTATCGGTAATTACATTACCTCTTTACCGAAGAATGGATAGCACAGTGTTACATTTGATTAAACAAAAAATACTTAAAAAAACTACTATTTAATTTGCCCATAATATAAATATGGGTATTTTATTTTTTCCTAGCATCTAAACAATACATAATATTATAGTGAAATTTAAATATGTCGGAACAATGGGTAATAAAGCAAAAAAGATCATTTTATTGTTTTTATATTTTTCATATATTAAACTTTCTCTAAACTAAAATAATGTCTATATTACTTACAAGTCTTATTTCAGAGATTGCTTTTTCTTCGGCATTAATGATATCTTTAAGCAGACCAAACTTTGGAGGTTCTTGAGGCCTTGGAAACATCTAACCTTAAATAATACAAAGCGTATCAATTAAAATGGTAGGTGATGGGTGAAATGTTTTTGATTTTTAAATCTAAAACATGATTAACCTATCCACTTCAATTGATGAACTATGCATATTTAAGATTTTCTAATGTTTCTATTTTTATGATGTTTTTTTCATAATTTTTTCTTCAGTTTTGAGCATTGCATAATTTTTAAAGATTTGATAAAGTTTTTTATTGACACAAACTTGATTAGAAGAGGATTGCGGCAATCTGTTTTATATACAATGTTCGCAGTTTGCAATGTGTTCTGTTATAAGTAGGTAAAATTGTATTAGATGATATGGAAAACGAAATTAAACAAAATTACGTCTTAAAGCCTCTGAAAAGAACAAAGCAAATTTGCTGAAGTTGGTGGACATTTTATTTAAGTGTTGGTGCGTGTAAAAGATTAATTAATTAAATTATAGTAAAGAAGAAGATAAGCTTTTTTACCTATTATTTTACAGGTACCAATAAAACCTTTCTTAGACATTTAGGCAGATGTCCAGAAAAATTGTACTAGAAAATGGGTATGAACTTGCAAGTGGAGTCTCGAAACTTTTTTTGCATGCATATAGTTTACCCTTGCCTGCCCCCCTGAAAAAAATCCTGGCTACAACCTTACAGGAAAGGGGGCTTTTCTAAAACGTTAAATTAACCTTAATGAAAAAAATGATCCATGCCTTATACAATTTGTTTTTTAAATAATTTATATTAAAAAATATAGGTAGGTATACAAATTTTAAAATTTAAATATTGCAGATCTAAAAATATTTTTTGCAGAGCATATTTTAATTATTTGTCAAATAAATATTACAAATAATAAAAGTAATTTGAACCAAAAATATAAAAAAATATTTTCATACACTGTGAATGTTTTTGCTTTAGAACAAAAACAATGTTTTTAACTACAGGGTGTATTTTTTATTTTTGTATAAAATGTCTTTTAAACCTGTATTAATGGCAAAAACTGTAATAATATTATGTATATTCAATTTGAAATATCTACCTATGTTTTTGTCCCTCAATTTCATTTTCTTTTATGTTTAATAGTACCTACCTATATTTCTGAGCCAAAAAATAAATAGAGTGTAAATTTCCTCAGAAAAAAGTCCCCTCTACCTACTGTTTCTATTTGAAGAGTAAGCACATAATTTAAAAATTTAAAAGAAAAAATAAGTTGAACATGCATGGTCTTAAATTTAAAATTCTTCAAAAGTATTTAAAAATAACACTATTTTGGTTTTATTTTTAATTTTTTATTTTTTATTTTTTTTTTAATTATCTAGGTATTATATTAAAAAGTAAACATTTATGGAAGGTGCACAGTAAAAAAAATTGTCCGTGTAGGGGTAAAAATATTAGAGTTGATTTGTAAGTGTAAAAGTTACACTACAAAATACACTAGGTAGCATGCTACCTAGTGTATTTTGTAGTGCACTAAATGCATTTAGTGCTTATAAACTTTATTAAACACATTTAAATAAATCAAAAGGGTAGAAAAACTTAATGCGAGTGTTTATTACCCCTTAATATGTTAAATAGTGACAAAATGTACACTACAGTGCATGCCAATTTCTTTGTTTGTTTTGATGTTACTAAGAGCGCTTTTTTCTTTACACTACTAGTGCACATTGTATCACAATTAAAGTTAAATTACACCAATAGTGGCAAAATAGACTGAAAAAACTGGTAATAACCGAAATGCATTTTAAAATGTTTGGTTGGTACCTATCTACCTACGCAGTGCATATCCGGAGATACCGCGTTGTGGAAGTGTGGCATTTTTGTTCAGTTAGATTTTAATTACGGTGAATCCATAAGGGGACATTCTTAGTTTTTGGTAAGTATTATGGGTTATTCTCAAAATAACTACAATCTTTGCGTGACGTGTGTTTTTTTCTCCCATATTAAAAAAAATGGTAAAAATAAGTAACATTTTTAAAGTACACAACGTTAACTAACAGTACTTTAAGTAAAAAAAAATAAGAAAAAAAATACCGCCCAAAAAACTGATCTGAATAGAGATATTGTCCTTTCCGTGGAACGTGACTATATCGTGTTGGTAAGTTTCAGTTAATGTAGTGAAAAGCCTGCATATTAAAAAAACCTAAAAAATTGCCATTATTATTAAATACCCCAAAAATACATAGATATGGTTCATATTCCTTTTTATTCTTTTTAATTAAATATTGTAGTTTAGTCATTTATACGTTACCAGTTTCGATCCATTCCGAGGACTTATTTGTAAGTGCAAAATTTCAAAAGTATTTCGCGCCACTCACGTTAACCGTTAATTTTATGTCATTAAAAAACCTGTCATTTGTTATTTAAGTCCCCTTGTCAGTTCTTTTTTGAAAGGTTGTAAAGAAGCGTTCATGTTTATGTACGAGGCTCCAGTGTAGAAGCATAGGCTGTCCTTTCTGTTACAATTATATTTCAAACAGTAAGTATTGAATTATTTTCTAATTATTGTCATTATTATTGTCAAAGTTTTTATTTTTGGCACATGACAAATGCGAAGGCATAACCTAAAATTTACCTTTCTTATAGAGAATAATATACATAGATGTCCATTCAGTGGACGTCTTTTCTGTGGACATAATTTACCCATAAATAGAAAAATTAAGGTTTGCATGCAATATCAATCTTATTTTAGTTTAGGATTTAACTAAAGCTTTACAAAAATGCTCTTGTAATAATATTACCAAACTTTTTAGTATTAAAAAAATAATAAACCGAAAGTGTAGTTATTTTGAGAATCACCCTTATGTACTTCCTTTTTCTTTAAGCCTTAATACTCAATAAATACCATGGTATTATATTATATTGCAATATGTTACAAGGATGTCCATACCCGACCTATATTATATATCAATAATTTACGGCAGTAGGTCGGGTACTTGTAACATTAATAATATAAATACATACACACTTGATTTACTTTTTATTTTCAAGCGTAATGGTTGTTATATTAACCTATACCTACATATTTATTAATATTATGGAAAATTTGTACACGTGTGGTAAATCCCCGACATACAGCCGCCTAACGCCTTTCTATCAATGGGATCACCCATTTTTTATAACAGAAAAATGGATTACTGATGAATTCCCAAGATAATTCATTGCTTACAAGTTGACAGCCAGTAAAACATTGCATTGATCTAAAACTTTTACGTTTTAAGGAACCATTTTGCTTAAGCCAGCCATACCACTTAAATATAAAATTATATATATATATATATATATATATATATATATACATATATATATATATATATATATATATATATAGAAGGCACCGATTTTGATAATTGTCATAGATTTTTGTTCTAAATAAATGTTTCTCTTTATTTACCTTTTCGTTTTATTCACTACCATCAATAGGTTTTACTCAAATAACAGTGTTAATTTACACTAGAAGTTTGCACTAAAAGAGTAAAAGTACCTTTCTAAAATTAGAACTTTTCCAAAGTAGTGTTAATTTACACTGAACAAAAGTGGGATTTTACCCAGGAAGTGTATAAGTACACGATTTTAGGTAAATTAACACTTTTTAATACCGTGTAAAATTACTTTATCCTCAGTGCTATAGTGTTAAATCATACTTGCTTACTTGGGGAAAATTACACTACAAATTAACTCTAATTGTAGTGTTATAAAACAACACTATTTAGTGTAGACCTGTGTGAACTCTAATTAGTGTTGCTTAGAGTTGATTTTTTTTACTGTTTGTTTCTATTTGAAGAGTAAGCACATAATTTATAAATTTAAAAGAAAAAATAAGTTGAACATGGTCTTAAATTTAAAATTCTTCAAAAAATTTAAAAAATAAGACACTATTTTGTTTTTATTTTTAAATTTTTAATTTTTATTTTTTTTTTAATTATCTAGGTATTATATTAAAAAACAAAAACATTTATGAAAGGTGTGTATGTTTTTAATAATAAAAAAATTAATCAATTAATATTTTCATCCAAGTTCAATATTAGTGGTATACCTAATTATTTTACAATGAAACCAAAAAACAGCAAGATATAATTAACATGGTAGTACTTTTATCTTAAGAAAAATGTTTACGTTCTGAATTTATTTTTTCATATATATTTACAAACAAAAATACTGTCTATTTTTATCCATATTTTAAATCAGTCGTTAACGACTGATATAAACTATATCAACCGATTTACATGTTAGATGATTTTATTGGCCAAAAAACAAATCTAGTAAACCATGACTTATAGCGAAATTATTTTCTATGGTTAAAAGCAAATGTCACAAATGTCAAATAAATATTAAAGAAATTTTAATTGTTTTATGTCTAATTTAAAATATCTATGTATAGAAATCGACTTTTTTAGGGAAAATATACACGTTGAAAGATAGGTAATTACCCAATTTATTTTCTAAAGAAAATTGTTTTACCATGTAAGGGTCATAGTGTCATGGAAACATGTACGATAATGGGCGTTTTAAAGGTGGGAGTAGAAAAATAAAAATATTCGTACAATATTATTTAATGATTTTCAAATATATAGGCCACAAAGATGTTCTCTTTATATGATGATGCTCATGTTTCCAATCCGTATGTGTCCCTATGAAAATACGAATTTCAATTGAAAAACAGCAAAACAAAGTAGTGAAAACAGAACAGAGGGAATATGAGTCTCTTGTCATTCGGAGCGTGCATCAGAATTTTAATTTTTCGACATGAAAACCTTTGAGATACATGATATCGGGAATATGCTTCGCATTAATGTGTTCGTCAAAAATGGAAATTATTTATAAACAGAGACGGATTTTTTGCGCATTTTGATGAGCCGATAAAATGTGTGACAATCGAGTTTTTATTGCTTTTGTGTCCGGATTAATGCGCACAACTGAATTGATAAATAAATATTGGAATAAAAATCAATGAGGTTGTTCTGTGTTTGGGTTCTGTCATATTATGACTGCATTAATTTTTTTTATTAATTAAAAACAATTTAATTTGGGGTAAAATAAATAAAACAAATAATTTTAAAATAACACAGTAAAAAAATATTTTAATGTTCTCCCAGGTGAAAGTTTTAGAAAAAAAAATAGTATATAAATCACTGCAGCGAAAGCTTAATAATTGCCTCGAACACAATCTACTGCCTCAGCTGACGCCTCGGCAGTGAAATGTATGCTCACCGATAATAAGTGCTTTCTCCGCTTGGTCTTTAATGTACTAATATTATATTATATTATATAATTTATATATTATACAATTTTTATCGACATTAAATGAATTTTATGCATGTAACTTTAAGGGCCTACTGCAGACACCAATCTTAAACAATATAGGTGTACAATTTTTAAATCTATAGACTTATATATAAGTGTTAGGATAAACACTAGATAGATTAAATTTCCAGCACTATTGGGAATATCACTAAAAGTGAAATAAATGCAAATAAATTAGTGTCAAAGTGTACACTTTTAGAGAGCTACCAAACACGATTAGTGTAGTAATTTTCAATCAAATAGTGTATGAAGTCGCACGAACTGGGTTAAATGTGTTACACTACAAGAGTACAACCTCTATAGAGTTAAAACAACACTAAAATTCACACTAATCCGCTCAAGTTATAACTAGTGTTCTCTAGTGAAGCCTAGTGTGAAGCTTTTTTTTTAATGTGTAGCTTCTGAAGATCCCAACATCGTGATGGACATTCATCACGTTTTTTTTTTAAGGAATACAAATAAACAACAGTTACCGATACATAAAAGGCTCCTTCCTCGACCAAAATGTCTCTGATCAGACTATAACCTACACAGTGAAAAATTTTTCCTGTGTAAATTTCTTAGTGTAGGGGTAAAAATATTAGAGTTGATTTGTAAGTGTAAAAGTTACCCTACAAAATACACTAGGTAGCATTTAGTGCTTATTAACTTTATTAAACACATTTAATGAATATGAACATTATTTATTGGTACATTCACACTATTTGTTATTAAAATATATCAAAAGGGTAGAAAAACTTAATGCGAGTGTTTATTACCCCTTAATGTGTTAAATAGGGACAAAATGTATACTACAGTGCATGCCAATTTCTTTGTCTGTTTTGATGTTACTAAGAGCTCTTTTTTCTTTACACTACTAGTGTACATTATATCACAATTAAAGTTAAATTACACCAATAGTGGCAAAATAGACTGAAAAAACTGGTAATAACCGAAATGCGTTTTAAAATGTTTGGTTGGAAGTGTGGCATTTTTGTTCAATTATAATTATCTATAGATTTTAATTACGGTGAATCCATAAGGGGACATTCTTAGTTTTTGGTAAGTATTATACTTCCTTTTTCCTTAAGCCTTAATACTCAATAAATACCAATATGTTAAAAGGATGTCCATACCCGACCTATATTATATATCAATAATTTACGGCAGTAGGTCGGGTACTTACTATTAATAATATAAATACACACACAATTGATTTAATTTTTATTTTCAAGCGTAATAGTTGTTATATTAACCTATACCTACATTTTTATTAATATTATGAAAAATTTGTACACGTGTGGTAAATCCCCGACATACAGCCGCCTGACGCCTCTCTACCAATGGGATCACCCATTATAACAGAAAAATGGATTACTGATGAATTCTCAAGATAATTCATTGCTTACAAGTTGACAGCCAGTAAAACATTGCATTGATCTAAAACTTTTACGTTTTAAGGAACCATTTTGCTTAAGCCAGCCATACGACTTAAATATAAAATTATATTTTAAAAGGCACCGATTTTGATAATTGTCATAGATTTTTGTTCCAAATAAATGTTTCTCTTTATTTACCTTTTCGTTTTATTCACTACCACCAGTAAGTTTTACTCAAATAATAGTGTTAATTTACACTAGAAGTTTGCACTAAAAGAGTAAAAGTACCTTTCTAAAATTAGAACTTTTCCAAAGTAGTGTTAATTTACACTGAACAAAAGTGGGATTTTAGCCAGGAAGTGTAGAAGTACAGGATTTTGGGTAAATTAACACTTTTTAATACAGTGTAAAATTACTTTATCCTCAGTGCTATAGTTTAAATCATACTTGCTTACTTGGGGAAAATTACACTACAAATTAACTCTAATTAGTGTTGCTTAGAGTTGATTTTTTTTACTGTAGAAATAAGGTAAAAAAGTTCACCTAATAAGTAAAAATTAATCCAGATTTTTCGTGGGGTTGTTATTAAATGAGCTGAGGACTTAATATGAAAAGATTGTTTCCATAGTGGTGAGCAAACAAACAGCAAACAACGGCATAAGCAGGCGACTGGATAGAAGAAGGAAGGACGATACGGGGACTCCGCTTAAGCGAAGCCAAAGCATCGAGGTAAAAATGTTTCTTTGCAATTTCGCTAAGCTGTTCCAGTCTAAGAGTCGAGCACAATGAGAGCAGCTCTCGTACGCGAAATCGTACAAAAGCTTTCGCCCACAAAAGATTATTAAGTTTGATGAGCCTCCACTGCATGCCACAACGTATTAAGCGGGGATAGGTAGCAGGGATGATGCGAATTGTCAAAGCTGCTGCAGGATGAACGGCAGTTTAATTGCTGGGAAATGGCATTCGTTGCGATGAAAATGTTCGGTTGCTAAGAGGCTTAACATTACCTCCACTTCCACCGTGGAAGTTCCACCTCAGTCTCCTCGTTTTGCTTTTTCGAGTGAGAGAGTCACTCATTGTCTAATACCTCTCCCGTCGAAAACAATCGCATTTTACAACACCTGGATACAAACGCGTTCGCAGAACTTATTTAGGTTACTACAGTGGCGGCTCGTTGACCTTTTCCGGGTGTTTTTATGTATACATTAGGGTGTGTCATTTTTAGGTGACATTTTTTTTTTCGCTGTTATACCAGAAAATCTAATACTTACAGAAAATAAAAAATTATGCCGCCGGGTAAAAGGTTCTAAGTGCAATAGCGGCTTAGCTCATTTAAAAATTCAATTTCTCATTGAAATAACACAGAAATTTTTTTTTGTTCGTTTTAATTAGATTTTTCGCTGTTAAAAACTTTTTTCCCTAAAAACTTTTTTATAGCTTTTGTAGGAAATTAAATTCTCTACAAAATCATCCCTTTCTCGAAGAAAAATAAAATGGAATTTGAGGTCTATTTTTATAAAAGTTTATATTTCCAGCGCTATAACTCTGAAACTACTGTTTATACGGTATGAAGATGAAGATCAATTTTTTTTTGCTTAAATTGACTTTTGCTTGGATTTTTATAAATGTTTAGAGTTTTGTTTACTTACATTTAAGACAGGCAGTGCACTTTTTAATTTTTTGTACGTTTTTTTAGAAAAATGTGTTTAGCAAGCTTAATATGTATCTCCACTGTGTTACCAATTTAAACTCCAAAATTTAATTCAATAAAAAAAAGTAAATATTTTGAAATAAAATGTACTTAGTTCACAAACTTTTGACTCCAATTTTTTTATTAATAAAAATTGTGTGCTTTCTTTAAATATTTATGTTCGTTAAGTTACTTTTTAAAAGAAACCATTAATATTTTCTTTTAGTCCTTGTATTAGTGAGTTAAACTCTAATTTATAAACACATATTACCAAGTGTATAAAAATCAATTTAAGTATTTTCTTTATAAAAACTAAATAAGTAACGAAATAGACATTGGTATCACAAAGGACTTAATCAGATAACGTAAAAAGAATCTATATATGGTGGTACGATTTTAGATTAATGCATAAACAAAATCCCTTGTAGTGGTGCTCACTTGCACAATAACAACTTAGATTTCTAAATTGTAGACACCCTTTTTCTTTGACTATAAGCTGGTGAAGGTCTTGTGTCCCTTTTAGTACTTGTATATTGCGTGGAATTTTCCCTTGAATGTAATATAAATCATGAGTTGTAATCACAAATAATTTTAAATTGGTTTATCAAAAACTATTTTTAATAAAAGCGACGGTAAATATCCACTTTGTTGTCAAAAAATTCTACTGCGTTACCCTAAATTCCGTTGCGTTACCATAAGGTAACATAATGGACTCGGTAACGCAGTGGAAAAAGTTTTGTGAAACCATATTTAAAAAATAATAATAACACATTACAGTCATTAATTACTCTTAATGAGCTTTAGTGCCCTAAAATAAACATAAACAAGTAAGCAAGTATGATTTAACACTATATATAGCACTAAGGATAAAGTAATTTTACACTGTATTAAAAAGTGTTAATTTACCTAAAATCGTGTACTTCTACACTTTCTGGGTAAAATCCAACTTTTGTTCAGTGTAAATTAACACTACTTTGGAAAAGTTCTAATTTTAGAAAGGTACTCTTTTAGTGCAAACTTCTAATGTAAATTAACAATATGATTTGAGTAAAACATATTGGTGGTAATTAATAAAACGAAAAGATAAATTAAGAGAAACATTTATTTGGAACAAAAATCTATGACAATTATCAAAACCGGTGCCTTTTAAAATATAATTTTTATTTGAGTCATATGGCTGGCTTAAGCAAAATGGTTCCTTAAAACGTAAAAGTTTTAGATCAATGCAATGTTTTACTGGCTGTCAACTTTTAAGCAATAAATTATCTTGAGAATTCATCAGTAATCCATTTTTCTGTTATAAAAAATGGGTGATCCCATTCATAGAGAGGCGTCAGGCGGCTGTATGTCGGGGATTTACCACACGTGTACAATTTTCCATAATATTAATAAAAATGTAAGTATAGGTTAATATAACAACCATTACGCTTGAAAATAAAAAGTAAATCAAGTGTGTTTGTATTTATATTATTAATGTTACAAGTACCCGACCTACTGCCGTAAATTATTGATATATAATATAGGTCGGGTATGGACATCCTTTTAACATATTGATATTTATTGAGTATTAAGGCTTAAAGAAAAGTATATATATATATATATATATAATACTTACCAAAAAAATAAGAATATCCCCTTATGGATTCACCGTAATTAAAATCTAACTGAACAAAAATGCCACACTTCCACAACGCGGGATCTCCGGATATGCACTGCGTAGGTAGATAGGTACCAACCAAACATTTTAAATCGCATTTTGGTTATTACCAGTTTTTTTCAGTCTATTTTGCTACTATTAGTGTAATTTAACTTTATTTGTGATACAATGTGCACTAGTAGTGTATGAAAAAAGAGCTCTTAGTAACATCAAAACAGACAAAGAAATTGGCATGCACTGTAGTGTACATTTTGTCACTATTTAACTCAGTAAGGGGTAATAAACACTCGCCTTCAGTTTTTCTACCCTTTTGATTTATTTTAATAATAAATAGTGTAAATAGTACCAATGAATAATGTTCATATTCTTTAAATGTGTTAAATAAAGTTAATAAGCACAAAATGCTACCTAGTGTATTTTGAAGTGTAACTTTTACACTTACAAATCAACTCTAATATTTTTACATTACACTAAAAAATTTACACGGGCAAAATTTTTTACTGTGTGCTCAGATATTAGTTAGTATTTTAAATCAAAAATTTTACTAACGCAAAAATGAGAATGACAACGTATTGGTGACACCCTGTATAAAACCCAATAAAATGTTATTTACACCAATTTGTACACATTGTACCCAATATTAAAAGCGATAAAACCCAGATAAAAAGGGCCCTTAAAATTTCCAAGAAAAGCTAATAAACTTCAAGTTTCATCTCCTTTTCAATTAATTTGCATTTCGCGTTTTCGTACATTGTAAAGTTGCATGACAATCTGGCAGACGATTCGAGCAAGAAAACAATCCGTCAAATTTAACTTTCTCGTCAATAATGACGCGAGGGTGGAGAGATAGAAGCTGAGGGCTGTGTCTACACGAATTTCGTTTTTACATTTTAATTACTTTATTATTAAGTTTTCGCGGGAAGCCTTCTGCTTTTAATGCTTTTAATTGGGTTTATTTGCTAAAGGGATTTGAATGAAGTTTAAAATGTTGAAAATCTTAGGTAATCAAATCAAAGAAATACCTAGACTGTTTTAATATGATAAAGTAGATATATTTAAAATAAAAATAGTATAGCAATATTGTATCAAATACCTTTATAAAAACGAAAAACAATTCCATATATGGAATGTTTCTAATGTTTATATTTTACTTATAAGTATCTCACTTATCCATAGGATAAGATAAGCGTCGAAAAAATTTTTTTGGTGTTGCCAAATTTATGAAAAATCACAAAACTTGGGCATTTTTGCAATATTTAACGTTGATGCCAAATTTTGAAAAATTACAAAAATCTGGATTTTTTTTCCTTTTGGATACCTTAGAATCCACACAACAAGGTCTGTTCTATCTCGTACTAAAAATACAAAAAATCACTGCAACACTGCGCAGTTTAACGGCGGCCATTTTTGTTGTTTACAATTTTTGTGCTTTGGGTTTGTGCTCTGTTTATACAGATTAATAATCGTTTTAAACGTTGTTTTTCTCATAGTAAGCCTTAAAAGAGTCCTTTAAAAATAAACTTTATTCTATCAGGGCTGTCATAAAACTGTCAAATGTCAATTTTAAGATTAAATTATAACCCACAAATTAACCTTCAAATTGTCATTTGACAGCCCTGATAGAATAAGGTATATTTATTATAAAAGAGGAGTAAAATGGTTGTCCTTAGCACTTATAAGTGCCTTATTTGAGGCTTACAAGTCCTCCGTAAGAAACACAACGTTTAAAACAATTATTAAACAGCACAAACCCAAAGGACAAGAATTGTAAACAACAAAAATGGCCGCCGTTAAACTATGTGCAGTGTTACAGTGATTTTTTGTATATTTAGCATGAGATAGAACAGACCTTGTTGTGTGGATTGTGGTTTTCACCATTTAAATTGGAAGAAAAAATTCTACAAATTTGCCAATTTAACAGACTTTGTTGCTAGCTAGTTAGCTCCAATAATAGATAAGTTTTTTTTTCTGCCATTGTTTTGACAATACAATAGTATATTAAAGAACTAATATCATAAGACGTCATTTTGTCGCACGCGGACAATTTATAATGTAATGGAAGAGTGCGACATAAGTTCTTTTTGCAATTTTATCTATTTTGCAAAAATTCTATACAAAAAATTTATTTCATACCTTATATTTAATTTGGTCGAATTTTACTTTAGATAGTTTCTATCACAGTCATTGGTTTGACAGTTAATGTCAAAATCGATTCGGATGAAGTCATTATGAACGCAAAATAGATGTTAGCAACATGTTTTTAGTCACGGGCTGAAGTTAGTTTTAAGTTAGTTGACAGTTGTCAAATGTCATACAATCGTTAAAATAAAGTGCCTTTCTTGTAAAATAATACTAAATGTAAAAATTATTTTATTATCTCAATACAAAAATACAAAAATATTAAATAGTTTCTCAACGCCAATATTTGAAAAGTTTATATGAACATTGTACTGACTTTTAAATTTCGCCGGCAGTAAACTATAACTTAAATTCGGGCACGGACTCTACTGTAAAGTCCTCATAAAACATTTCCTTTACTTTCACTGTAAAAAACAGTCAATTTTCAAGACCAATTTCGATTTATAACGTTTATAATTGTGTTTATAAAATGTAAAATTGTGACATTTGACAGTTTCCCCTGTTGTTTCATAGATGGCGCTCTATACGAATTTTTGATTTAAATCATTTTAAGATAATAATAAGTATTTGTCGTAGAAAAAGTATAGTATGCACCTCGTTTATAAACTTTTCTATACACTCATTAAGTTAAGCACTCGCTCGCAAGCTCGCTCGTGCCTAAATTAAATTCGTGTATAAAATGGCGTTTATCAAACTTGATACATAATATACTATTAAATCACCCTAGTATACTGTCTAAAAAAGGTTTTTAATATTTTAATGGAAAAAATAATTTGTACAATAATTGTAAATTATTTATATTAATATAATGAAATTACCAGAAGTGCTCATTAATTGTTTGTTTTTCCAAATTAAGTTGTCTTTAAAAATATGTAAAAATAAAGTGTTATTTTTGTGAATATTTCAAAAATCTGAAGTTTAATGGTTTTTCTGTTTTCACCATTTAAATCGCAAGAAAAAATGCCGCCAATTTGCCAATTTAACAGACTTTGTAGCTCCAATAATAGAGAAGTATTTTTTTATTCTGACATTGTTTTAACAATACAAAAAGGTTTTAAACTGAACTTTATACCTTATGTAGGCTTATTACTTTAATCTTTATATTTTCGATATTGTGTTTTAGCCACTTTTATATAAAAAATAAGTTTATTACATCGAAAAAGCGATAAATTTTATTTGTGAAAACACGAAAATCTCTTTGCGCGTGTAGTCTGAAAATCAAGGAAAACATGTAAAATCACGTTTCCGATGTGCGGCTTACAACAAAATACACTCAGCATCTGATATCTGAGTGAAAAAAACCTTTTAAATCCCAAATCTCGCTTAAAGTAATTCGTTCGAAAACGAGATGCTCAATATACATTTCACCACTCTTGCGTTAGAGTTGGCGGTGACAATTCATCCACCCCCGCCATCTGCGACGGTTTTATCATTTTAAATTGAATTAGCGGAGAGATGTACGTTTGGTGGATTTGTCGCCGTTTAAGTGATTTTTCATGGAAGGCATTTTTAGAAATTTAAACATTTAATTTATTTGTAGGTATTAAAATTTTAGACAGGCTCCTAAATTGTCAAGTTTGATGATATATAAGGTTAAAATAAATTTTAAAATTCTGACCTAATTTACATAATTTGCGAAAATGTGTTTGTTTGCCTTTTAGACAGCAACGGAGAAACGGATCGACGTGATTTTTTGCATAGAGATAGTACATTCAATATTCTACAAATATGACCATCTCAACATAATATGCATATTTTGCAACCTTTTTTAAAAAAAGTTTTTCAAAAATTCCCTGAACCGAGGAATTTTCGCGACGTTGCCAAATTTTTAAATATTAGGTAAGCCTCGAAAAACGGACATCCTGTATATTTTTTGGTGTGGCCAAATTTATGAAAAATCCCAGAAAATGGGATTTTTTTAAAATCTTCAGGATAACTTTAGTAAGTAATCTTTCACTATTTAGCGCTGTTGCCAGAGTTTGTCTATTCTTATATATTTTTAATGTTTCTTTCAAAAACAAGAATTTTTGTTTTTGTGTGGTGTTGCCAAATTTCTAAAAAATCATAACTTAAAATTTTCGTGTAATACGGCTCCATTAGCGGTGTTGCCAAATTTATAAATACTTTTTTAATTTTTATGCCTTTTTGTATTTTTTTAATGTATGTCGTCTGAAATCAAGGAAAACATGTAAAATATTTAAAATATTTTTTGTAGTGTTGCCAAATTTAGGAAAAATCCAACAACTTGGGATTTTTTAAAAATCTTCATAAAAACTTTAGCAAGTCATGTTGCACTATTTAACGTTGTTGCCGAATTTCCAAAAATTCCAAGAATCTGGGATTTTTTTGAAATCTTTAGGATACCTTCAGTAAATCATCTTTAACTATTCAGCCCTGTTGCCAGATTTTATTGTCTATTGTTGATGTTTCTTTTAACGATTTTTTTTGTGACGTGGCCAAATTTTAAAACTTTCGGAATCTAGAATTTTTCTATTTTGCGGTGTTGCTAAATTTATAAATACTTTTTTTTTCTTTTTAAGTTTTTTATGCCTTTTTGTATTTGTTAAATTCCCAGAACCCTACTTTTTATGCTTATTTCAATTTTTTGTGAAAAAATATCTGATCCTGGGAATTCTTGCAACGTTGTCAAATTTACAAAAATTCCCAGAATATGGGATTTTGTTTTTGTCGTGTTCCTTAAAAAAACGCGAGCGAAGCCGTGGGTTCACAGCCCGTAAAAAATCATGGACATTTTTTGAAAAAAGTAGTACAGGATAGTCAAAACAATAAATCTTACATTTTCTTTGGCTTATACTGAACAAATTTTGGGTAAAACAGTATTGGGTAATTATTCTTTAGATGATCAGCGAGAACATAAATTAAATTTGAATTTATTTTTTGTTATGCATGACGAGTTATTAGCAAAAAATATTGAAAATTGGATGTATTGCATTTTGTTTACTAATTCCTTAATTTGTCCAATTAAAAATAAGCCTCGGCAGTCATCATGAGAATTAAGTTATCTTCTTCCAAAATCTTCAATACTGGCTAAACTAAAGTCTTTGTTAATTGTCTGATGGAATAAACTTCTGAACAACCATAATTGTATTATTATATATAATTGTACATTATATAGCGAAATGGACCAATGCCTTTGCCACCATAATCGTGCAATTTAACACTACTTGATTAATTTTATGGGGCATTAACAAAGTCTTTGGTGTATGATAAAAAACCGTTAAAAACTGAATAGGAATTATTCAAAAATTATTGTCATGACCATTTTTCATAATGATGTACTCATTGGATTAAAACTCAGCTTATAAATATTATTTTATAAATAAGTTATATCGCTCTTATAAGAACATCATATAAATATGGTGTATGCGATAATTTTTAAAATTAAAGTAAAGTATTCTTATAATGTTCTTTCTATACTGTTATAAAAATCAGATTTGTTAACATGAGGTCGTAAAATTTTTTTGTAAAAAATCATGGTTTCTAATTATTTTAACAAAGGAAAATATTTAACCGAAAGTTTTTTAAAGGTAAAAGACAATTTTGTAAGCGTTTTGTTAATTTCAAAGGTTACAGATTGTTTTGTTAATGTTTAGAAAATTATTTCGTTGAAAAAGTACACGTGATTTCAGGCAGTCAAAAATCAAAACATTTCCCACTGACAATCGTCTGCAACTTATGTCTCTGCTTACTTTCTTCTAATTCGTAATGTGTTCGTAACAACTGTCCAGAGTGTATTATAATATCAGAAATTTGTTATTATTGTTATTCGGATTCCTTATATTACACGAAGAGAAATGTATAGTAAATTTTAGATAGTAAAAAAAATATAGTAAAATTTACTTTAATAAATTTTTAGGGTAACAATATTATATATTCGTCAATACAATATTAAGATTGTAATACAAAATACTCTTTTTTATTATACAATTTTAGTAAAAATTACAACACCAATATTACTAAATCATAAATGTATAAAATATATTTGAATTTTTAATATGTTCGTATATATACGATACTACTATAGTAAATTGATTTTACTATCTACAATTGTAGATAGTAAAATGTATATGATTTAATCAAATGTAAGGTGTACATTTAATATTATAATATATTACACATTAATAAAAAATATAGTAAAAATAAAGATACTTTTATGTTTAAGGTAAATAAACAATATATTTAAATATAATATACAATATAGTAACTCATGACATTTTAAACATTCAATTTTCTTAGTTTCTTCAATAAACTTTCTTGACCCATTACTGGTAATACTTAAAAGAAAGAATTGAACCTACTTGGTTGCATAGTATGTACCGATTGCGGCAAAGGCCACGTCGCGACGCGTCGTTAGACGGTGTGGATCACGTTATGTTCTTACATCTCGCCTCTGTTGGCTTACCAACCATGTTATATAAGCTCAGGTATTTCTTTGTTTTGGCTGTGTTCAATTCTTTTTCATAACATTTTTGTATATTAAAAAGTACAATAAATATGTTACAATTTTTAATTGTTAACATATAAAAATATTCGATTTTAAAATATTTTATATTTAAAATGGCAACATAATATTTTAAAATTTACTATACTTATTAGTAATGGAAAAAATCTAATTATAATAAGAATTAAAAACAAAATTGGTTGAGAATAATAATATTTTACCTTAAGGTTTAACCGACATGGATATTTAAAAATTACTAAATATGCATAGTATCTGGCAATATACAAGATAGTTGTCCCAAATAGTAATATAAATTATAGTAAAGGGTATTATAATTATGGTAATCAGCATTATACTTTTCTCTCCGTGTATTGATTAATAATCTTATCTTATTATAAATTTTTTCATTTAAGTTCCCAATTTCCAACAAATTTGTTACTGGGTCTACAAAAAGGTTTGCAAAAATAAGGTCCTTTTTAAAAATTACAAGAATTATGATTGAATTATTAATGTAGGATTTTGTTATTAATTATAACTTAAGTTAAGCTTACAAACAACTGTAATCTGTTAACTAATTGAATAAGTATACTTATAGTTTGTAATTATAGTTATGTGGACCTGCAGGTTCATGAATTCATGAATTAACATAAAATCTTGTTAATATTTGGTTAAAATTAACAAATATTTTTTACAGTGTGGAATACCATTCGATCCAATTAAAAAAAAAAATTAAATCCACTGAATGAAAGTGTTAAAATGCAGCCTTATCTACTTCTAGCACATCACCGAACGAAACCTAACCACAGCAAAGTTAATGAAGTCTCCCTCTAAACCGCCGCTTCTGCCGCCGACGCCGCACAGACAGGTATTTTGACCTAAAACGGGGCCAAAAACATTTGGCCACTTTTTCTGTATCGAAGTGTAGCAAATGACTATAAAATATATGTATTCAAAAATTTATTTATAAAAAAATTACAAAGTAGCTACTTACATGCAAGTCATGCAATAAAAATATTAAAATTAAACATATATTAAATTTTTTTGTGCCCTTTAAAAATAAAAAATATATCCATCCACCTAAAAATCTTATAAGATCGCACTAAAGTGTCTGTTTTCAAGGGTACATTTTTCAGTGATGTGAAAACTTCTGAATGTTTTTGATGGCTACAGTTAGGTGTTGCATATATTTAAAAATACAAATGTTTGTTTAAAAAGACGAGAAAAATTTAATATTTTTAGTTAGATGGATATAGTACCATACTTACAATACCCTTTACTATAATTTATATTACTATTTGGGACAACTATCTTGTATATTGCCAGATACTATGCATATTTAGTACTTTTTAAATATCCATGTATGTTAAACCTTAAGGTAAAATATTATTATTCTCAACCAATTTTGTTTTTAATTCTTATTATAATTAGATTTTTTCCATTACTAATAAATGTAGTAAATTTTAAAATATTATTTTGCCATTTTAAATATAAAATATTTTAAAATCGAATATTTTTATATGTTGACAATTAAAAATTGTAACATATTTATTGTATTTTTAATATACAAAAATGTTATGAGAAAGAATCAAACCTACACCTCGCCAAAGTTTTTGTTTCGAGTGCGTTCCATCAACTTCAAATACCGACATACAGGTGTTTTGACCCTATTGGGTATCATCAGTGTCGACACGACACTGTCGAGCAACTTGTAGTAGTGGAACACACCCAAAACAAAGAAATACCTGAGCTTATATAACATGGTTGGTAAGCCAACAGAGGCGAGATGTAATAACATCACGTGATCCACACCGTCTAACGACGCGTCGCGACGTGGCCTTTGCCGCAATCGGTACATACTATGCAACCAAGTAGGTTCAATTCTTTCTTTTAAGTATTACCAGTAATGGGTCAAGAAAGTTTATTGAAGAAACTAAGAAAATTGAATGTTTAAAATGTCATGAGTTACTATATTGTATATTATATTTACATATATTGTTTATTTACCTTAAACATAAAAGTATCTTTATTTTGACTATATTTTTTATTAATGTGTAATATATTATAATATTAGATGTACACCTTACATTTGATTAAATCATATAGTAAATATTACTATTTGTAGGTAGTAAAATCAATTTACTATACGAACATATTAAAAATTAAAATATATATTATACATTTATGATTTAGTAATATTGCAATATTACATCATGGTGTTGTAATCTTTTCTAAAATTGTATAATAAAAAATAGTATTTTGTATTACAATCTTAATATTGTATTGACGAATATATAATATTATTACCCTAAAAATTTGTTAAAGTAAATTTTACTATATTTTTTTTACTATCTAAAATTTACTATACATTTCTCTCCGTGTAGCTGTTGGTACCGCGGACTGGGTTGGCCAATTAAGGTAGAAACTACACCAAAAGATAGCCATGTTATCTATCAGCTTCGAGACGAAATCGTGGATTTAGTAATAGTCCGGGAGGCAGTGAAGATTTTCGGTACTTATTTTCCCAGTCGGCAAACACCGATACAATTATTGGGTTTGTTATTCTGAGCAAAATTTATATATATTTAGGGGGGGGGTTTCCGATGGGTTAAGGCGGAAAATGCGATATAAAGTACAAATATATTGCACTTTTTTTTCCAGTGATAATTCCATTAGTGAGAGATATAGTGAACTTAAGAAAAAAAATAGTCTGGCTAATCTGTGAGTATGGGTATGGCAGGTGGAAAAATTATCAAAACCATTGCCCTTATTTTCGCAGTCCTAAAAATTTTGTGAGATGATAGTTTATATTATAATTACAGCTGCAAATATAGTCTGGCTAATGTGGAACACTCCGAAAGCCTTGCCAGACGCGTCCAACCCTCCACAGGCGCGCTAAATTCGGCATGTTCAATTATACAGGCGATTGTTGCCATCTCTACATTTTTTTACTTTTCATAATGTATGATAAGAAAATAATTTGTGTAAAGCAAAATTTAAATATGGCTAAAAAAAATGTCAGTCCGTCCGCCACCAAAAAACTTCTGGCGGGGCTTTCGTGATTGTAAATAACAGCCAGACGTGTATTTTCTACGAAATTATAGTATTACTTATCATGTGACAAATTTTCAAATCCGGGAAAATAAGAGCAAAATTTTTGTAATTCTTACGATTTTCAAGATGCCGCCAGAACAATTTGCCAATTTCATAAATCACCCAGACTTAATTTTGATTATAGTTTATGACAGTACCAAATAATGGGTTAAATTTTAAGCATGGGAAAATAAGGGCTACGTATTTCAAAAACCGGTCAAATTTTTGCTTCCGTAAATTTTCAGCCAGACTGACTTTCCCTCACTTGGGATGTGCCAGACTGTTATTTCAATTAATAAAATGACTCACTTTAATTAATGTGAAATATTTATGACTGGGAAAATAAGTGGACTTGACTTTTTGGCTCATCTAGTGAACCCATCCGAAAATTTTAGCCAGACACACAAATTGTCGTTTTGTGTCACCATTTGAACAAACTTAATGACATTCACAAACTGGGAAAATAAGAAGATAAAAATCTTTACTGCCTCACTGAAAAAAATACGCTGTTGAAACAACAAAAAAAATATTAATTCAACTCTTTATGCACTTTAAATACAAGCAATGGTTTTTGCACGTTTACTTAACCATCTAAAAATGTCAAATTGTATTGTTTAATTGAACAACAAATAACAGTCAAATGAACAAAATAAGAATATTTGTTCTAATCTGCTAATTTGGTTAATTTAACATTCTTAGGGTGTTAAGGTAAATTTCTTGAAATGTCCAGGTAACCTTTTTAGCATATTCACTTAACACCAATAAAATGTTAAATTAACATTCTGAAAATGTAAAATTCTTTAAAGGTTGGTATCCAAAACAAAATTATGGAAATAATATATTATTATATATAAATAGAAAGAATTGAACCTTCACCTCGCCCAGAGTTTTTGTTTTGAGCGTGTTCCACCCATGATACATCTTTGTATCATGTGTTCCACCTACTTCAAATACCGACAGACTGTTTCGCCCTGTATTGAGGGTCTTAACAGTGTCGGGCAATATGGTGTAGTGAAAGTTCTACTGTGGAACACACCTTAAACAAACAGATATCTCATCTTATATACACCTAATCGTAAGCTAACTAAGGCGAGATGTAAGAAAACGTCATTGTCTAATGACGTGGCGTGAGTGTTCGAAGCGCCATTCTCGGCAATTTTATGAATGCAAATTTTACATTTTAAATTTTAAAGTAACATTTTAAATTTGTTAAATGAACAAATTTAAAGTTTTGGATTAAAGAGCAACTAAACGTTAATTTAATAGTTTTTTTTAGGTAATCCTAAAAATTTCAGTAGTTGATTCAACAAATTCCAGCTATTAAATCAAAGTACGATAAACATTTTAATTCAAAATATTAGTTTATGTTAAATTAATATTTAAACTGTCAAATGAACAAATAACCTTTGACAAACTCTGACTTTTGCTTTAACACCAAAATATAGATTAATCCAATAGGTTTTTTGTTGAAACAACATTTTTAAAAATGACATTTAGGCAAATGTTAACTCAACTACATTATGGTGCTCCCGGACTATAATAAAAATTAACAAAATGGAGTTTTGGCCACGTTTTGGCTCAAAATACCCGTGTGCGCCGCCGCGATTTCATTAGCCCACATTTGCCGGACAATGGGGTCGCGTTTCCGCGTACGTCCACGTAGTTCACTTAACTTGGGGGCGGCTCTGACCGCCTCCACCGCCGGCCGCTATCACCTGAACGTCGGCGGCGGCAACAAAGCCCGTCTCGAGCATTGTTGGAGATGCACCGGCCACAATATGCTTACAAACAATCGCCATCAACGTCGGCTTGAAAGAGGCCGGGGGCGGGGTGGTCAACCCGCCCCTCAATGCCGTCAAGTTACCTGAAAGTCTTGCTATTCTCGATGCAACTATTTATTGTTGCACTGTCGCGAATCAAATTGTCTGAAAACCTAAAAATCTTCTTAAACTAATCTAAAAATCTCAAAAATAAACTACTTTAAGTACTAATACATAGTTCCAAGTAGGGTTGGGACAGTTGAAATTTTCAAATGAAAATTTCAACTTTGAAAGTTTCAAACTTGAAATATTTCATTTAGTTGGAAAAGTGAAATTTTTAAAAATTTCAAATGAAATTTTCAATCCGAAAATTTCAACATTGCCTGTGAAAGTTTCAGAAATTTCATTGAAAGTTTCGCAATTTACTGAAAATTTCGCATAAATTTCACATGCGACCTCCCCTGGGACCTTTAATAATAATTTACAACAGATTCCGAATCGGCCAATAAGAACGAGTTATCAAGCGTCTGGGCGTTTTTGTTTAGTTACACTATAAGTAATTATTGTTACTTATATGCATAAATTAATTTAAATAATTTAATTCAGTTACCAATTTAATTTGTAAATTAAATCAGACTTTAAAATTTTTTTAAAAGTCATGATTAATTTAAACTTTTACTTTTGCTATAATTGCATCGGAAAACTGCCTTTGGCTCATAAAATTTTGATGAAGTTTCTTCAATTTTCGTAAAATTTTAGTAAAATATTTAAAAATAATAAATATATATAAATATAAAACAATGAAAGTGGCACAATCTCATTAGCTTACCAAAAAGTGCTATATCTCTTTTAATTTTAGTAATTTTAAAAATATTTTAAAAGGAAATCTCAAGAAATTTGTGGTAAACATAGATATTTACTATTTATATTATTGGTGCAGGGGCCAACAGAGGGGTAGGAGGTAAGAGAGGCAATTTGCCATGGTCCCCGAGTGGGCTTATTTCAATATTAATATATTGCACTTAGAGTGATTGAAATTTATTGAAAGTTTCAGAAATTTTCAGAAATTTAGGAAATTTTAATAAATTTCAAAAATGTCATGAAAATTTCAAGTGAAATTTCAAGTACAAGCAAAAAGTGAAATTTTCCCAACCCTAGTTCCAAGTCTTGTAATTTAGTTTAAAATTTAACAATTTTGAAAGGGTAAATAATCGAAGAAGCAACTTTGTTTTATAAATTTGAGTATAACACGTTAAAGTATGGATATTTGACTATTATTTAATAAACTAATCGAATAAAGTTAAGCATATTAAGATATTTTGACCAAAACATAAATTTAACGATACAATTTTATACGCCCTGTATACTTTATTTTATTATTTGGTAATAAAAACGTAAAAATAAAAGAATCTTAGACAAAAAAGAACGAAGTCGAAAAAACGCATTATAGGTATCAGTCCCTATTCAGTTTGATTTCAACTTTGTTCAAAAATATGCTTAACTTTTTTCGATCAGTTTATATTAACTTTTTTATGCAAATGATGTTTCTGTGGCCAGGATCAGTTTTAAATTAGCAGTAGCAGTATTCATAAATGTTTATTTTAGAACATTTTGTTATTTTTATACAATTATTGTTGTATCTTTTATTAATAGTTAAGTATAGCATAACACATAAATTACGTTTAATATACAGGGTGTTTCACGTACGTAGTCCGTTAGAAGTTTCTAGGGAATCGCGAAAGACATCGATTTAAAATTTTAATAGCGGAAATTATTCGATTTAGACTTTTTTCCTAAATTATATTGAACCAAATATTACTTCCTGTTTTACCGAAAATGTCTTTAACTTTGTTATTTTAAACATGAAACCTCATATATTTTTACATTTTTTAGTTCTGAGTAGAATGGATATACCTGGTATATCCATTCTACTCAGAATTTTATGTAGAACTAAAAAATGTAAAACTATATGAGGTTTCATGTTTAAAATAACAAAGTTAAAGATTTTCGGTAAAACAGGAAGTAATATTTTGTTGAATATAATTTAGGAAAAAAGTATACCATATTATACCATATCCTTTACCTAAAGTCAATATTTTTTGAGTTATTAATTTTTCAAACAAATATTTTAATGAATTTTAAACAGTGACAGATTTGGTGGTAACCATGGATACTGTCACATTAAACCACATGTAGAATTTCATAGGTTTGTTGATACAAAATAGTATTGAAAATATAAAAATTGTTAAATGTCTCTGAAATTTTAACTTTATGAAACAGTTATTATAATACCAATCGAAAGATTCTTTAATGTTCTATTTGATTATGTTAAAACATACAGGGTTTTACATTTATAATAAAAACGTTATTATTGTTTGAAGTTTGCCTAATTTCAAGTGGTTTTTCTCAAGGTATTTGTTGAAAAACTTTTAAAAAATTAAATTATTTAAACAATTTTTTAATATTCCAAAAATTCCAACCCCATGTAAGCAAACATAATAACAACAAAATTAGAGGCTATTTTTGATTAACGTGCATTTAGCAAAATTTTAAAGTCTAAATCAAATTGTATATCCTATTAAAATTTCAAATCCATATCGTTTGCGTTTCCCCAGAAACACCCTGTATAGCATTATATTAAATATAAAAAAATGCAAAATAACTAATTACTGAATCGAAAAACAACTAAATAAAAAATATAGATATATCTAAATAGCCGATTGCAACATAAAAAATAAAGTCTTTATTCTAATTTATTTATTGGGTAAATTTTACTTTCCTCAGTTTGGTATTAAAATTGAAGCTTGCTTATCGAGTAAAAAATAAATTGAAGCTTGGTTGTGCAGCAAAAAATAAAATTAAAGTAGGTTATAATTTCTAACTTGCTGATACTGTCTATAATTATTATTTAGTTTATTCATTTTAATAAATTAATGTTTTGAGTTTATAGTACACTTATAAATTGACACGCAATCAGCCATTTGCAACTTATAAACTGAACTGTCAAATTATCTTTCATGCTTCCAATGGTAGGATATCATAGAGAAAAGTATATGATGCCTACTATGCCTACTATAGTATATGATCAAAATTTAAAATTTATAAAAAAACTAATTTTAGCTCTATCTATGGCGATTTTTTAAAATAAATATGTAAGAATTGTATGTTATATAAAATATATTTTATGTAATATATAATGTTTAATATGTAATATATAAAACATTATCTTATAAAACTAGATAGAAGAATATATTATTTGTAAAACACGTTAGTATTATGCTCTTTGAAGGCCTAACTTAAAAATGGTGTCTCTCGTAGAAACATAATTTGTATGTAGAAGCTTCTACATACAAATTATGTTACGTTAAAGTACTGATAATTAACTATTATTTGATATATATATATATATCAAATAATAGTTAATTATCAGTACTTTAACGTGATATACTTAAAATTATAAAACAACGTTGCTTCTTCAGATTTTTAACTTTTTAACCCTTAAAAAATGGTAAAATTTTAAATTTAAATGTCCCCAGCGCCCCCTGTATGTTAAAATCTAAAAAAAATAATACGTGGATTTATTGCCACTAATAAGGTCTACATTTTATCTTAATTTCAAATCGATACGTTTCAAAAAAAATGTTTACGGCTGGACCAGCCGGGCTGGTTTAAATTCAATATTTTATAGATAATAATATTATTCTTAGTACCTTCCAACGTAAAACTATTTTTGTATAATATTAAACTAAGCACCCCAATTCTTTAAAAAGCCATAAATTGGGGAAACGGCGATATTTATAGAAAAAAGTTTTAGGTTCTATTTGGGTAGGTGACAGATATAGTATTACCTAATGCCTTTGCATGTTTTTCTTGACTTCTAGGGTATTTAAGTATTTAGAAAAATATTCTATACTTAAACACATTTCGTAAAATTATTTTGTCTATTTTTAAATGGTTTATGTATTTTAAAACGTTTTAGATAAAGCTTTGAACAAGTACTATTTTGTAGCTGCTATATATATATATCTATTTATTATACACACATAGAAATGTATATTACAGATAAACGTTACTTCTTTAAGTTAAATATATAATATGTTTCAATATACGCAATTATACAATGTATTTAATTTAAGATTATTATATTTTTAAAAAGTAAACAGTTGCTGTATTAAAATTTAACATATTATTTTAAATAAATGACTATATTTAAAACAAAAATAAGTTTATTCTTATATTTTATCATAAAATATATTTGAATGTAAAACTAGCATATTTTTATTTTAAATACAGTCAATTTATGATTTAAATGTAAAGTATGTTTATTTAAAACACAATTAATTTATTAAATGTTTTAGTTAAATTTAATAGGTTTTTCATTTATATATATATATATATATATATGTTGGTTAAAATTAGTTTAAATAATTATAATGTTTGAAGTAAACATATCTTAGATTTGCATTAAATAATAACATTATATTTATTATATTTTTTAATTAAATTTAATTTATTGAAATTAAAGGTTTAATTAATATAATTATACCTCAGGATTAAATTAAAACAATTAAATATTTGGTTTATATATGCATATATTTATAAAAAATACATTTATAATTTTTTTACATATTGCTTTTAACAAAAAATTAAACCTGCAAAATAAAAACTAAAAACTAACATGATGTAGTAAAAATAATCCTAAATTCTACTTTGGTTTAATAGGAAAATTATAAAAATAAATAAAACAACATTTGAAGTCAAGGAACTTAAACACAAAAATTTGGTATCATCAAAAAAATACATTAGGTACCTACAATATGTATATATTATAAAATTATAAAAATAAATAAAACAACATTTAAAGTCAAGGAACTTAAACACAAAAATTTGGTATCATCAAAAAAATACATTAGGTGCCTATATTATGTATATATTATATATATATATATATAAATATTATATTACATACACCGTGTCTAAAGTTACCATTACCATTGATGCCATTTTAACTCCGTTATAATTGAAACTAAAAAGTCAGTTAAATTAGCAAATTGGTGGCATTTTTTCTTCTGATTAAAATGGTAAGCACAAAAAACAATTGAACGTCGGGTTTTCGAAATATTCACAAAATTAACATTTTTTAAATAGGACACAATTTGGAAAATTTGAAAAAATTATTATTACATAGGTAAACTTAAAAATGAACCATTAGTAGCACCATTTAAATCAGAAAAAAATTAGACAAATTTGTTAATTTAACCGACGTTGTAGCTACAATAGTAACGGAGTTAACAATGGTGGGCAGATAACTTTGAACAGGGTATAGCCTATACAAAATAAAAACAAATGTATTATTTGGTTTTTAGGGTGACGGGGTTGAAACTGTGATGTTAAAATCATTGGATGACACATCCATCCAAATTGGACAATGCTTATCTAAAAGGAACCAAACGCCAACAACTTTTTCTGTGCTTAACAAACTTATTTGTAAAATAACTCATTTTTAATGCTGCTCATAAAGTTAACCATGACAGTTTCGAGAAAAATTCCAAATAATGAAAAACTTTTTAAGTATTATTAAAAATATATATATATGTATATATAAAGTGACATTTTTGTGGTGAAGAAAAATTCTTAGATTAGAGATTCGCAGTAGGTATACCTAAATTAAAGATTAAATTTTAACATGTAGGTACTTAATTATTACTTATTAATTTAATTAAGAAGGTAAATATTGTTATACCTTCATTTGCAAGCTATACATAGGGAAAATACATTGTAGGTGGAACAGACAAGTCGAAGTCGCGCCGCCATGCGACGTAACAGGTGACCTTGTTTACTGGCGATTAAAATTTTATTACGTCCTAATAATTTCTGAGAATTTTTTCACTTTGCGCTGGCTTCGACTTGTCTGGTCCACCTACAATGTATTTTCCCTATGTATAGCTTGCAAATGAAGGTACGGTATAAAATTAAATTATCTTAAAAGAATGTACATTCTGATATACCTACCATAAATAGCAAATTAATTTAATATTTGAAATATATTTGTCATCGATGTCAGAAATATTAATCAAAATTTATGGTTTAAAAAAATAAAATGAAGATATTTGGAAGTAATGTTTTTTAGAATGGAAAGTTTTAAATGCTAATTAAAAAAAGGATTAAATAATGGAATAGAAGAATGGAAGAATTAATTCAAATTAACCAATTCTGAAGAACTGTTTTGCTAGCTATAGTGTAAAATAAATAAATAAATAAATAAATAAATAAATTATACAACGTCGTACAATGTGATACAAACTTGTACAGATAATTTCTAAAATATTATTTCAAATGTTTTACAGTACGTACCTACAACGCGTTTGTATAAACTATAAAGTTATACTTACTTATAAAAACATTAATAGTTTCCTCATTGCACCCCCAATCTCTTAAAATATGGGAAACATCCATTTTCTTCTAATAATTCACAATTTTAAGGTTATACGCTTATACGAGGCGGACGACACAGAGAGAAAGAACACATTTGGCGGCCCTAAACTGGTATAGCTTGGGTGGGGGTATTTACCTATTCCGATATAAAAAGATCTCCGAAATATATGTTTAATTTAAATAAAGCGAAAAGATTTAAGTTGAATAGAAATATATGCCAAAAATATATGTTTAAATCTCAATTAAATTGATTTTTTTATTTAAAATAAAGAAAGAATATTTAAAATTATTTAAACTAAAGATATGTGATAATGATTTTTAACATTTCAATAAAGTTCCGCCTAAAATACTATATATTGTTATTAACTATAAATATATTAAAAATAAACATATTATATTTAAAACCAAGAAATATTTTAAACATTATTTAATTTTAAAACAATTTAAAAATTCTGTTTAATTTAAAAATTATATTTTTATTACAAACATAATTTTTTAAGAATAGCGTTATATTTAACTTAAATAAAGCAGTTTTATGTGTGTATATGTATTAAACCTATGTTTTTCCATGGTTTTTGGTATTTTAACACTAGAAGTGCGTTTTTAGGGATATAAATTGCTGACTAGAAAAAGAAAATAAAGCTGGAATTCATAATTTATTAAACAAAAAGTTTACACTATACTATTTAGGGCAATTTGGGTCAAGATTGCTTTGATATTTTCTTTGTTTTGTTTAAAGAAGTGTAGGTAATTTAAC
Organism: Brassicogethes aeneus; assembly: GCA_921294245.1. Classification (NCBI taxonomy): domain Eukaryota; kingdom Metazoa; phylum Arthropoda; class Insecta; order Coleoptera; family Nitidulidae; genus Brassicogethes; species Brassicogethes aeneus. The sequence continues at coordinate 64,852,096 of OV121134.1, forward strand.
AATTAAATTAAAAACAAAAATATTATTAATATTTTTTTTAAATATATATTTCTAAACGTTCAAGGGACCAATTCATAGGAAATGTTTGGTTTCGAACAATATTTATAAAGACGTACATAATAAGCACGTGAATAAGTACGCCCGAATGAATATATCACAAAATACTCGATATTTTAGTTTGCATTCACTCAGCCTTACACCACATCCATCCAATCCACCCTTTGCGGAAGTTGTCGACACAAAACCGTGGGGTTCCGCCTGACCCGATGGGACCTTTGCCATCCATACATGACAGTTGTGTGCAAGAAACAGACGTACTGAACAATTGCGTTCGAAAAACACTGTTCGAAAAACACTGTTCTAGACACGAGATATGTATATATGTATGTATATACACTGTATTATATGTATATTATACACTGTATTATATGTATATTATACAGTGTGATCCATTTGTTTGCATTCACCCCTGTAAAATCTGTATTTATTGTGTAATTTTATGTAGAAACGGTTTTTTCTAGCCAATTTAAAAATGAACAACAAACTATGCAAAAAAAATTATCCATGAAAAAACATAAAAATAAAATTAAACTAATATTTACATGGTAATAGTATATTATGTATCAAGTTTGATAATCGCCATTTTATACATAATGAGTATATAGAAAAGTTTATAAACGAGGTGCATACTATAATTTTTCTACGACAAATACTTATTATTATCTAAAAATGATTTAAATAAAAAATTTGTATAGAACGCCATCTATGAAACAACAGGGGAAACTGTCAAATGTCACATTTTTACATTTTATAAACACAATTATAAAGGTTATAAATCGAAATGTATCTTGAAAATTGACAGTTTTTCACAGTGAAAGTAAAGGAAATGTTTTATGAGGACTTTACAGTAGAGTCCGTGCCCGAATTTAAGTTATAGTTTACTGCCGGCGAAATTAAAAGATCAGTACAATATTCATATAAACTTTTCAAATATTGGCGTTGAGAAACTATTTAATATTTTTGTATTTGTGTATTTGTATTTTACAAGGCACTTTATTTTAACGATTGTATGACATTTGACAACTGTCAACTAACTTAACTTCAGCCCGTGACTAAAGCGCCGTAAAGCCACAACTTGTCAATGTGTATTTAAAAGGTCACTTAGTGTCATGGAAAAATGTACGATAAAGGGCGTTTTAAAGGTGGGAGTAGAAAAAAAAAGTCTTATGCTTAGCTTTTACAATACAAAACGCAATGTAAACTTAAAACGACATTTAGATTTTTGTCACCTCTACAGTAGAGGCTCTACTGCACAAAAACTACGGGATAGGGTAACAAATATAAAAGTGTATTGAAATAAATGGTGGGTTAGGAATTCTCTATTTTTTTTCTATTGTTGTATTAAATTTCTATTGCGTTTTTTATTTGTTAAAACCAAGCATAAGAATATTTATACCATGTTGGTTTAATTTTATTTAAAAAAAAACTTTTTTTCATGGATAACTTGACAGAATAAATTTTATAAAAAATAGTAATTATTGTGCATTTTTAATTAATTTAATAAAATTTTGTATAGGGTCGTTTTGAGGGGTGGTAAATTCAGTGCCGTGCATAGATTTCGCTGATATGAATTATTAAAAATTTACCCTCAAAAACTGACATAGTAGGCCTTTGTAAAAACATAAATAAAGATTTTACAGGGGTGAATCGCAAAAAATGGGTCACACTGTATAAAATATATACATGGTGAGTGATTTGACTTGAAACTTTGAAATATCTCAGTTAGTATGCATTTTACGAAAAAATGTTTAAAATAAAAATTAAATGATTAGAGGGGGGAAATCAATCACTACTAAAATTGGTCCTCATACTCTCCTCCTTATAGGGGAAACAGGGGGTAACTTTAAAATTTCCAATGGATTTATTGCAGATCGGATCATTCGACTAAAAGTAGGTAGATTTTGTCTAAAACATTTTTTCATATTTGTAATAGTTGTAATGAAAAAAAACCAATTTTGTTAGATTTTTCTTCTGTATACGATTCTGCAATAATTTTTCTATAAAAATATCACTTTTTTGGTAATAATTATCTTATTAAATTAAATCTGATTTTTTTAAGAACCCACGATTTTTAAAATAATATTTAAGTTTCCTGTGGTTTAAGTTTTATACATTATTTCATTCGGTGATAATTATCAATTGCGCACCATGGTCACTTTTTACCTGCCAGAATTAAATCCTTTAATTTAAAGGATTATTATACTATTTTTAATAAAAATACATCATTTAAGGTTAAAAAAAACATTATTTTGTCAATTAATTAAGTAAATCCTAATTGAGATATAAAAAAAGTTATAAATAATAATTATTATTGAGGTATAAAGAAACTATTTATAGTATAAATAGTTTAGCATTATTTAATCAATTTAGTTCGAAGATTAATTTGCAAACAAAAAGACCTCCTTTCGTTAAGCAGTTATTTATAATGGATTTTTTAACAGTGGAAGAAAAAAAGAAGAAATGATTTTGATTTATGGAGAAGCAGGCAGGAATCTTGATGATGCTGTTAATATATGCGCTCAGCGTTTTCCGGATAAAATTCGATCACGTACTTCATTTCACCGTACAGTCAAGCAGTTTAATACAAACGGGAGTGTTCAACCGAAAAAAAGAGTTCGTCGAGCAACAGTCACAGGTGGAAATAATGAAATTAATGTATTGACTTTTATATTATAAATTTCTGATTTTTGACGAATCTCTGAATCCCGATTTTTGCCCCCAACTGTATCATCGTAACGGCGTCGGATCACGTCGCGACGCCGGCTCGTCAAAGACAATCCCATCAGCTGTTACTAACGTGCGTTACACCGCGTTACGGTGTGTACGTGTGCGGGTGTGTGTATGTATTAACACGCACTAATGCGTTTCCATGGTTAAATTTCCCTGTTTCGCGTTGTCACCACAAATTGGCACTCCGTGTTGTTCTATCCAAGGAGGCTATGCCACAATTTGTCTATTCAAATAATCGGATAGTTAGGTAAACAAGTATCAATATTTGCTGATATTCATAACATTATTACATATTTTAAAATGCAAACTATTCTTGTTACCGAAATCACGACTTTAATATTAAATCTTAACTCAGAAAAATGTACATGCACTAATAATGAAACTTATTTTGTAAGCGATTAATAAAATAATATTATTTAACTTAAATTTAAAATTGTAATGGCTATAAATTATGTACCTTTTTTATTAAATTTTCAGTGTCTTATTTGGGACAAAAACCTACGATTAGTCAAAGTAATGAGATTATTTTTATTAATAATAAACTTTTTTACTATTAATAAAATTCTCATTTACTATAATGACGCAGCAATGTTGAGATTTTATAAAAAAAAATGTTCATCCAACAAAGTAATAGTTTTTATCATATTGTCATGGCAATAAGAAATACTTTATGTTTATATTAAATCTTTGTCGTACTTAAAATGTTTTTGTTAAATCTATAGTTGTGTGTGAATTGCGCTTACATAAAGTAATGCGCAAAATTTGTTCATTTTACTATGGCATATTAAATTTTGTCTTTTTTAAATTACTATCCTTGTAATTAAAATTAATAACAAAAATATTTTATTGCTATAAAAAGACTTTTTTAATATTTACTATTGTTTTGCAATGGTAACAAAATGTTTGTTATTTTTCTTAAAAGAGGGGGAAAGGGCCAGCGCTCTCCTTGGTGAACATAACTTTATAATCAACAGTCTGTGTTATAATCTTATTGATTTCACTTGTGAGAGTGAAGTGTGGTAAAATCTAGCATGATAAAAATATCAAAGATCACTATGACAATTAAAATTTCGACGTTTTGTAAAAGAAATATTTAAGGTCTATTCTATAAACGAAGCAACTTGTTTAAAAAGAGAGTTCGTATTTTTTTTTTATTGCACATCATATAATATGAGTTAATTTTTTTGTTATAATAAATAATTTGTTTTAAAGCCTTGCAATTATTAAAAAAAAACTCCCCAACACCCAACAATAGGTTGAAAATGTGACCATTGTTGTTGTGACAATGAAAATAGTTTATTAATTTGTTGTTAAATTTACATAAATTTTATTAATATTATAAAACAAGTTTTATTTTAAACGAAAAGGGATTTGTAAAATTTACAAAATTTCTATGAATAAAACCATTAGGGTTTCATTAATACTACAAAACGTTTTTGTAAACGGTGTAGAACTGTTTTTTGGACAAATAATAATAACTATATTTATCAATGCGTTTCTGTATCTGGAAGAGTGTTATTTTTATAAACATAACGTAAATTTACCTTATAATTAATGCAAATGCTATTACTTAAAGCAGCGTTTGTAGATAAATATTTTTTATAAAAATGATCTTTTTGCCTTAACAAAAGCATAGATTGGACGAATAGGGATCTTTACTTTATTAAAAATGTTGTAATCTGGCAACACTGCTAAGAAACCGGAACAAACTGTATTACATTATTTTCAAAATGGATTAATAGTATATAATAGTATATCAATTTTAATCAATTTTGAAAATAATGTAATACAGTTAATAAATATAATAAAGTAAATATCCCTATTCGTCCAATCTATGCTTTTGTTACGGCAAAAAGATCATTTTTATAAAAAATATACATTATGTATCAAGTTTTATAAAGCGCCTACAAAAGTTGCATATCAATCTTTTTTTACGACAATTACTAATATTATCTAAAAAATTATTTAAATTAAATATTTGTATAAAGCGACATCTATATGAAAATAAAGTAACCATCCCAATAAACATTTTTGACGTAATTTTCACCATTATTGGCGGCTGGTGGATTTTGAGTACACCCATATCTCAGTTATTAGACATGGGACCCACATCAGTGAGAGTTTATAATGACATTATATAGACAAGTTCTGCGCAATCAGAATTTAAGTGTGCCCCCCAGCCTCCTGCCCCTCCAAATTAAGATCATTCAAATTAAAGTGGTACAATATTTAATTCACTGAAGTTTATCGACAAATTTAAAATTTTATTAAAAAAATTCAAGAATTACAGATTTTATACCATTTTAAATTTTTATTATTTCTTTTACTAAAAACTAACTTTTTCGCAAACTTTAATTTAAATTCTGCTTGCGCAGAAATTGTCTATATAATGTCATTATAAACTCATATAAATTTGATGTGGGTCCCATGTCTAATACTGAGATATGGGTGTGCTCAAAATCCACCAGCCGCCACAATGTTACATTGCCCGTTATTATTTTAATGAAACTTAGGTAACACTTATTGATACTTTCAAATATTTAAATAACAAATATATAATTATAAAGTATTAAAAATTCTTACACGGGAAATGTTAAAGGTACAAAAAGTCACAGTTGTTTTTATTGGAATCCCCGTTAGAAATTTTAACTCAATTTTTTTGAGTAAATCAAAATTTGTCCCTTGAAAATGGACTAACAATCGATATAGAAGCAGTTTTTCACAGTAAAAGAGAAGAGAATTTTTATGGGCACTGTACGCTAAATTTTTAACGCTCTATCAGATAAATCTAGTTAACTGCACTACTACGGCGAAATTAATAGGTCACATATTTTTTTACTTTTTTAACTTTTTTTTTTTAATTTTTGACTTCTTTTGTACTTTTTTTGCTGCTAGTTATTTTCCCAATAAATAGATTTTTTAATGACAATTTTAGAGGTGAATGTTTGATAAACATTTTGTTAATATTTTCAGTTAAAAAAAAATAAAAATCTTACCTTGTCGTTTTTTACAATTCGCACAAAATTATTTTCGTATATGTATGTATGACCGTCAATAAACCGTGGATAAACCGTCAATCAACCGCTCACAAACTGTATAAACCCGCCAGACACCGCAACAGTACGACTGTTGGAGAGATAATACGTCGTGTCTCTTTCAGCGCCGCGACGCCTCGGCTAGCACCACGTGTGTGTTTCCCGCGGACTAGGCAGCAGTTTAGTGGCTACAGCAAAGCATGGGCTTCGAAGGCGCACCCCCTGTTTGTAGCGCCGACGATGGGGGTGGGGCGACGGCGGCACGTGGGGGGCGTCCACAGGTGACACGCAAGCACTGAAGGATCCCTCCTACAATTTTAGAATAGCGCGTGGACTGTTTTTTTTCGGGTTTTGTCAAAGCTTAGCTTACTTGTGGGATTATTGTTAAATGAATGTCCTCAATGTGTATGCATACATGAGTAATTCCATACAGAATTGTCACGTTCTGTGAGGCTTCATCAATAAAAAATAACTACGACTAACATCAAAACTAACTCATATGATCTACATGTAGACGGTACCGTCTAAGCACAGAAAGAAAAACTAACATCAAAACTAACTCATATGATCTACATGTAGACGGTACGGTCTCATGTTGTATGTATCTTGGTACGGTCTTGGTACGGTCTAAGCACAGAAAGAAAAACTGTACGTAAAATTAATTAACTGCTGTCGTCAATTTTTTGTACATTAATATTGTGTATTGGTGAGTACATTGAAACAATAAACTAGTCAACATTAAACGATAAATGCAAAACATCAAAAATTAATTATTTCCTTCATCAATATAATATAAAAATTTATTGACGATCATTAAAGGATGTTCTTTCAGTGGCGGCTGGTGGATTTTGGGTATACCAATATTTCAGTTATTAGACATGGGACCCACACCAAATTTATAATAGTTTATAATGACATTAAATATACAAGTTCGGCGCAAACAGAATTTAAATTGAAGTTTGCGAAAAAAAGTTAGTTTTTCCTGTCGCCTCACCCGCCAATTTATTATCTACTATAATTTATCGACAAATTTAAAATTTTATTTAAAATATTCAAATATTACAGATTTTATTCGATTTTAAATTTTTATTATTTATTTTTAGGACTCGGCGCCGATGGTTGCAATTTTCAGCCATCGGCATCGACATCGGCCATCGGCGAAAATATATGCCGATGGTGCCGATCCAACTATTTGAGATAATAAACTAATTGACCACAAATATTAAGTTATTTCTTTTTTAAATTTTATTTATTTTTTTTTTCAGAATGTTATTTTATTTTTCCTTTTCTATGTTCTGTTAATGCTTTAAAAAATAAATATTTTTTAAAGATTTTATTTTATTGATGGCCATCGGCATAGGCATCGGCATCGGCAGAATGTTAAGTATAACAATTGTCATCGGCATCGGCATCGGCCCATCGGCAAAATTCAGCCATCGGTCGAGTCCTATTTATTTTATTAAAATAAAAAAAAAATTAAAATGGTATAAAACCTGTAATATTTGGATTTTTTAAATAAAATTTTAAATTTGTCGATAAATTATGGTATATAATAAATTGCACCACTTTAATTTGAATTATCTTAAATGGGGGGCCTGGAGGCGGGTGAGGCGACAGCAAACCGAAGGTCATCGAGTAATTTTTACGTGTCAGTCTTATAGAGTCAAAAGTATAGTTCCGCGTTTAACCCTAAAGCTTTATTAGTGAAATTGTGATAAATACATGGAGCGAAGTCAAGGTGTGTAAGCTTGTGAAGTTATTTTAAACATTTTTGACCTCTTTGGATTATTTTTTAAGTTTTGTACCTAATATACGAAACCGAGGTGTGTGAGGTTGTAAAGTTATTTCAAACAGTTTTGACTTTTTTGGATATTTTTTTTTATTTTTAGGTTTTAAGTGAATGAGTTTTTAGTTTTTAAAATATACACTTTTAATATTTTAAATAAAATAATTTAGGATTTCATGTAATTAAGGCGGTCCATATATGTTTTAAAATTATTTATATATTTAATCTTGACTTTTTACAGGAAAGCATGTTTTGTAACTTTTTAGATAAAGCATTTTGTAAACCTCTTTAGAGACCAAAGGTTCATATTATTTGTAAATTTCTCTTGCAATAAAAAAATGTATTCACCAAAAACGTCTTTATTTAAAAAAAACCCTTTTGTGATTGATTGCTGTAAGGTAAGTAAATTTGGCAAATAATTTTAATTGGGTTTGTCTTGGATTTTATGTAAATTTAAGTAAATTATAAACTAATGCCTTTTTGTTCGTGGTATTAATACTATAAGGGATCATAGATCTATGGTTATTGTTTATTGATTCAATGTAAAATAATCATAAATTAATGTCTACCGTTTATAATAATAATAACATGCTTTCATATATCTATGTACGTTGTTTATTGATTTAACGTATTACTCATAAACTTATGTCCAATGGTCGTTATATTAACAACCGCTGTTCATAGATCCATGCTCATAGATTATTAAATTAACGTACAGCATTCATAAACTGATGTAAATCTGTTTATCGTATTAATTTGATGAAATAAGAAAATTTACGAACGACTGTTCATTGTATTAACAACACCCGTCATCGGCTGAAAATTAATGTTGTCGTTCATTGATTGGATGTACTTTTTTTATTAATATCACGTACCTTTTTCGTTGAGTAAGTATTAGTGAAGACACTAAAATTGACATTTTGTTACGTGTGGAAGAAGATCCTCACAGTGCTTCTAGCATCGCTGGCGAAAATGAAATGTGCAAAAAGTGTGCAAAATTATTTGAGAACAACGTGCAATCTTTTAAAAAAATGATGTGCGGAGGGTGGGAAATGGAACATGAAACAATGTGCAAAACCAAAAATTTAAAAGTGTGAATAATCACTGGACAATGTTCTAAAGGGAACTCCTTTTGATTTTTCACATTGTTTGCACACTGTTTCTTGCCACCTGTGTGCCCTATTACAAAAACAGATTCTTTTTGGTGACCTATAAAGTCTTTTAAATTTACACAATTGAAATATAAATATCCTTATAATAATATTAATCAAACAAATATTTTTTTCAAAAAAATTAAAAAAAAAAATACCCACAATGTAGGTCCTACATACTGTATTTTATTAAGAAAAATACCTACACTGTCAACTCCACAAAGGGGATTGCTTTGATCTTAGAAATAGGCCGAGAAGCGATACATAAGATGGAATTTACCTCACCTTTTAAAAAAATGTTGTGCCCCAACTCAAGCGAGATATATCTAAAATGTGCTTAAACTGTTGAGTGATCGCTAAAACTGTACAAACAATGTGCTATAAAAAGGTGTAATATAAGCGTCATAAATGAGAAATGTTAAAGCGTGCTAACAGTGTGTATAAAATGTGACATGCGTAAGATAGACTGAAACTTTGCAAAATGTCTTTAAACAATGTACTAACACTGTGCAAACAATGGGCTAAAATATAATGTAATATAAGCGTGAAATATGACAAATAAAAAGCGTGATGTCAATGTACATAAAGAGTGAAAAAAAATAATTATTTCAAAAAGTGTGAAATTACCACAAAGTAGCGTGTATGCACATTGTTATAAAGACTTGCACTCCAAATACACACTTATTGCACACTTTTCATGCACGCTTTATTTTCGCCATGGATAGTCGCAGCTGAAAGTCAAGTCAGCCAACGCTCAGTATAATAAGTCTTACGAAGAAAGAAAAATTCCATCCATACAAAATTAGACTAGTGCAAGAACTTAACGAAGATGATCCGGACAGTACTCTCTAAAAATGAAACAGTGGATTTTCACTGATTGACAGTGCATATTAACTATTTGCCGCAGTGATAAGTATACCACTAGCAATTAGTGAATACTCACTTTTTCATGTAGCGATTTCTTTGCACTAATTTATTTAATGGAAATTATACTGTACAAATTAGTGAAATAGGTTTAGTAGTTATAATAACTAAGTTCAAAAAAGTTAAAATTTCACTATTTTATGTCGGGAGTTCCGGAAAAGTAGTGATAATAAAAAACACTAATTTGGAGAAATTAAAATTTCACTAATTAATATTGAAAAATACTAATTTTACAGTGGATAATAACTCACTGACGGAAATAGTGAAAATGTCACTGTTTCACTTTTAGAGAGTAGACTACAATTTTGGGAAACTATGAAACTATAGAGTTGGCGCAAAATTTTCATTGGATTTCATTGGTGCATCATTAAAATGTACAAAATATTTGTTTACAATAAAAATGAGAAAATATTTACTACTATAGTTATTACTATCACCCATAATATAACAAGTAGTATGATTATCATCGATGATATTTTCGAATTAAAACTGAGCTGCAGATTTCACGAGTCCGCAGGACGAGTGAAATGTGCTGCTTTGGTTTTAATGAGTAAATATCATCGATAATTAATCATACCACGAGTTCACGGTGGGCTTGAACATGACTTAAATGCGAGATTTTAGCACTCCCGATTTTCTTTCGGCATTCGATTTCTGGACTCATAAGAAGGTCAAAAAAAAAAATCCACCGTAATCCTTAGAGCCGATTTTGAAAAAACGACTTTTCTTAAAGTTCAAGAAATATGCATTTTTAACGCGTCTCCTCTTGGACTTGGAACACGCTCAATTTGGTAGAAATGTGATATCCGGACATTTCAGAATAGAAGACTAAAGACAGACAAACCTTTTCCTGGATACAGACCAAAAAAAAATTCTTCGTGCGAGTTTCTGACGGAAAAAGGATTGAAAAAAAAACTGAAATCTCGATTTTTGAACTGATAATTTTATTAAAAAATAATGTTCAAATAATAATTATTATTGTACAAGAATAAATAGTTTGATAATTTTGAATCAATGTCTGAGGTAAAGAACATGTTAACATTGATACAAAAAAAAAACAAAATTCTTGGCTTTTTTAACCAAATTTGCAAATCTACTATTGAGCGACAAGTTATAACGTTAACGCTTTAACTAGCTAGTTATAAATTAACACTATTGTATTCTCGGAGTGCGGTCAGTAATTTACTTCCATAATCTGGATGACATTTTTTTACTTTATATTTGTCCCAGGTAATCCCAAAGTCATGGTGGACAGATTCCATGGCCTGCTCGCTAAAAAAACACAACCCTTGTTTGGTTTTAGCGACAAACTCGGGTACATGAAAAAACACAGCATGGACCTTTGGAGTAACACTGATCTGTAGATCTAAATAACTTCTTTTAAATCTGTTTATTGCTTTTGTGTAGTTTGGTTCCAGAGTGATTGAAAAACAAGATTCTACCACTGCTCGAAATTCTCGGAAACATTTAACATAATTTAGGCAACCCGGCCTGCATAAATTTTGCAAAACATCATTTTTATCCAAAAGCAGTTTGCATGAGTTACCCGCAAATGCAGGGGCCCCATGCACAAATTCCTGGCTGACATTGCATTTTTTGGCCCACTCTAAAGATTCAAACTCGAACTCCATTTTCATCCGATTATAAAGAGTGTTTACTACTCCGAGAATCAAATGCAATTCAGGGGGTGCAATGATATCAAGAATCTGTCTGGAGTCATCTGTGCCTCTTGAAAGAACAGGCAAATTTGAGCAATTTATGTAATTTTTTGCAAAGGACTTTTTGAAGTTGATCTTTTCCCATTCTAAATAATTTTCTTGGCAGTTTTCTATAGTTCTCTTCTCGCCACAAGTGTCCAAACTTTCTTTCGAGGCCAAACACCAGGTACATGGAAAGCTACTGGCATGAGACATGATTCCCACCAATATATTAGCGAGTTTCAAATCGGTTGCAATTGTGCCCGCAAAATCATTGATTTGTAAGAGAGACCATAACATTCTGACATTTTCGTGGTTTTCTTGTGTGGCTGCAATTATTGCGAGAATAGATAATTTTTTCACTCCGGAATCCTTGAATCTTTTTGCCGCTACGCCCGCTATATATTTTTGTCGATTATCTATTACAGCAGAATCAGGTTCTTGCACTGAAAGGCAAATCTTGAGAAACCCTCCTCCACCATCAATTCCAAACTTCAAATGAGGATTATCATTGTTTCGAGTTCCTTTTATATAAGCGATTAAGGCCGCAACATCTGTACAATATGCCAATACCAATATTTCTGTAGAGGTCGTTTTCTCGCCAGCTTTGGACGTCATTATGGGGCAACTTTTGAAACTAAAAAATGCATCTAGCCTGTGGCGGTATGTAGATAGTTTCGTCTTCAGATGGGGTTCAAACAGGTTTCTTTTTTGGGAGCCAACCCGTAAGTCCCTCGCTATTCCCTGAACTACGTTGCTGGAGAGACCGTAATTTGTGGCTATTTTACAAACATCTCCTGCAGAAATCTGTTGCGGGCCTATAGTTTGATTATTTCGTTTCGGGGTGATTTTAATGTTGAGTGCCCTTCCGTGGATCTGGGATAATGTAACGGTTTTGTTCCCCGAGCTGGGCCCAGCTCCCATGGGAGTATTAGTATTTAAAGATATGTCCTTTATCAAAGAACATGCCAAATGTTCTCTCTGTTTCGGGGGAAGCAAGTTACTTAAATGTTCTTGGTAACTCGGGAAGTGTTTGTCTGGGCTACAAAAATGTTTTTTCCCTACCGAATAAGTTTCCCCACATTTTCTGCACTTGTTGCTTCTCTTCTTTTTGTTCTTGGCGGGTTTTTTGGTGAAGTTATATGGCCCTGGATCTCGTACCAATTCACACAATGTGCAACTGCACAAAGCTTGAGTTTTTGCCCGAGTATTCTTCCCCAAAATTTTAAATTCTGTATAGTCCGGGAGAGCTATTTCCCCGATATTTCCACACTTCACTGACCGATATACGATAATTTTGCAAGCGTTACATAAAACATTGGGAAGAAGTTCATCTTGTTCAGCATAATTCACACATTTTTTTAGATTCACATATAAACTACCACTGATTTTGACCATTTGTTTCTTCTTCTGCAGGCAGAGAAAACATATCCGCTCCCGATTTTCTTGATGGGTTCCTGCATGATCCTTTGATCTTTTGCACGGAGAGAAAAATTTTGCTAAAACAACTATCCAAAGTATTGTTAAATGACGTATCGTGAATTTAGTCAACTGTTTTATTAAACTGAGGATTTGTATGGCTAAATCAGCTATACAGATCCTCAGTTTAATAAAACAGTTGACTAAATTCACGATACGTCATTTAACAATACTTTGGATAGTTATTTTGGCAAAATTTTTCTCTCCGTGTGTCCATACTTTCACAAGAAATTGAAATTTCGAAGAGAATAATAATTATTACAACTTCAACAGTTACTGTCACACGTCAAACGTCATTGTCGCTAAATTATGGAAGTCTGGCAACTAAAAGTGAGTGAAAGGTAGAAAAATCCCGATATCTCGAACAGTGAATTTTTCTCCATTGCAAAAGGGTGTTTTTTCGAAAACGGCTCTAAGGATTACGGTAGATTTTTCTTTCTGGCTTTCTTATGACTCCAGGAATCGAATGCCGAAAGAAAATCGGAGGTGCTAAACCTTCGCATTTAAGTCATATTCAAGCCCACCGTGAGTTATATTTAGTGAGAAAATATAATGAATTTTAGGAATTAAAAAATTTGTCAGATTGACATTTAAAATTAAAATGTGCTTTAAAATATAAAAAGACTTTAATAAACCTTATTTATTCAAACTTACCTTAATTTCATTATCGTTTACACCAACCCATCGATCTTTTAGAGTTTATAATTCATTATTTTATTGATATATATCAAATACAGAATTTAAATGACAACAGATGTTAAATCAAAAAAAGTGTCAAAATTCTTAGTAACGTGTAAACAAGATGATAAAAATTATTGCCGCTGTGATAAAATACGTCACTATGGAATACTGGCATTTTATTGGTTCCAATATTAATGAATTGTATTGTCATTAAAATAAAAATTATAATCATTAAAATTTTTGTAATAAAAAAAGTTGTAGCCCCAAAGTAAAAAAAAATGGCTTTGCTCGTGCCTGATTAAAATTCGTGACTAAAATTTTGTTTATTAAATACTTAAGGAATATTAATTATTTAAAATTTATATATGCCGTTGTTTTAAAGATTTTGGTTTTTTTCTTATAAATATATAAAACGGATAGTTTGTTTATTTAAACTTTATTTACGTTTACCTAAAAATAAGAATATTTTAATTCTTAATAATAGTTTTATAAAAACATGCAAAAAAGTATAGTAACTGGACATTTTATATAGTAATTGAACACATGGACAAATAACATAAATTGTTAAATATTTTTTAAAGATAAATTGCTGTTTTAGGTAATTTTTTTTATTTCGTTTTTGTAAATATCATATAATTTATATATTTCTTTCTCGGATTCCTCATCCCTTTTTTGGATTCTGAAGGTAACCACTAATTCCTTGGTCTGACTTCTATAATAATTTGTTGCAAATATTATCAAGTTTGGTATCCCTAGTTTGTGAAGCATTTATAATGTTTACGCCGGAATCTAATATTTTTTCGGGTGGTATGTTAGAAGTATTTTCCCAATTTATTAATTTTGTTGCCATTAGTTTTGTATGTTCTCTATCATGCACTGTATTTAAATCACTGTTATTCTGCACGATGTCCTGTGATGAAGAAATAACTATATTACTTAAGTAATTACTTTCTAAAAATGAATTAGTCAAAAATATCATAGCGAAAAGGCAGCCACTAATAATTCTCGTCAACAGCAATTTGATCCTGGACATATAGCAGTCAATTCCTATGAAATATTATTTGCTGAATCCGAAAATGTCGTCAAAAGTTATAAAAGTAGGACAGTTTTTACATATAATATGGAATTGACTATATCTCAAAAACTGCTTAAATTTTATAGTTTTTGACGGTCTTTTCGGATTCAGGGGACATGAGAATTGGCTGGTAAATGTCCGGAATACAAATAGAGTATAATATTGGACATATGTCCAATAATAGAAATTTACTTTTTTTACCACCAGTAGTTGGACAATGGGACTGTTTGTTTTCAGAATTAAAATTAAAACGCATTAAAGTGACAATGTTTAAACCATAAGGAACACATTTATACCACACACTGATCTGTACACTTTTTAGAAATATTTTTTATTGTAATTTAAACACAGCCCTGCTATTAACAAAAAAACAAAAATCTTATCACCAAAGTAACGTGCGAACTGTTTTGTTCTAAATTGGACCCAAAATAAAGTAGTTCTATATTATTACTGACTGAGATAGTTATAATTGTATACAGCGTCATCTAATGATTTGACTTTAAGGTAACTATTTATTGAACTCTTGTTTTTACAGTATTAATGTTAATTTTCCAATGACTGTCTACTTTACCCTATTTAATTTTTCATTAAGATAGCCAGTTTAGACAACAAGTATATTTATTCGAAAAAAATTGTTGATGTAATTTTTAGTTAAAGTTTTTATTTACTCATTTGTTCTTGGCTTAGTTGATTTAAATTGTAAAATTAATTAAATTATAGTATTAACCTACTTTTTAATTTTAAGTAACATTTAAATTATTTAATAGGATTTTTGTTAAAAATGGCGAATGCGCCGGGATTAATAGTTAAATAGTGCACATGGACTAAAAACATGTCGAGGATATAAAGTATACTACTTTTTTACGTCAAATTGATAGATCCCTATTTAAGGAGTACCAAGAGGGCAATATCAACTTTCAAATGAAAAGGGGGCTTGTGATACCTTATTCGAACGGTATTTCGATTCTCTATTCGATGCTACTAATAATAAACTAATAAATTTTCTTGCCGCCCTAGGCAGCTACCTACGTTGCCTGGTAAATTTTCTTTATTATGTTGGTATACATGCCCCCGAAGTATGATAAAAACTTTAGCTGTTTTCATCGTTTACTTTGTCTGTGGCAGCCGCTAAGGTTAGACGTGTTTTATGAGCTCGGCGATTTTAGTTCGTTAAAAGATAATGGATCAAAGAAATTTGTATCCAGTTTTGCTTAAAAAATAAATAATAAATAAATTCTGTGAAATGTTAAGAAAGGCCTAGAGCGAGTCTGCTATAAGTAAAACAAGAGTTTACAAGTGGTATAAGAGTTTCCAAAATGGCCGTGAAGATGGTGAAGACGACGAACGCCCCGAACGCCCAAGCACATTAACAACCGATAAAAACATGGAAAAAGTGGAAGAAATAGTTATAAACCATCAGAAAAGTCGCTGATGATGTTGGTATATCGATTGGCTCATCTCATGAAATTTTTGTCCAAAAACAATACTGTAATGATGCCCCAGCCTCCATATTCGCCAGACATGCCTGTCTGACTTTTTCCTACTCCCAAAAATAAAGAGGACCTTAAAGGGCCGTCGTTTTGCAAGCATAGATGACATTAAAAGCGCATCGCTGAAAGAACTAAAGGCTATCCCAAAGATCGAGTTTTAGAAGTGTTTCGAGTATTGGAAGAAGAGCTGGCACATGTGCATAATATCCAATGGGGACTATTTTAAAGGTGACAACATTAATGTAGACAAATAAATAAATATTTTTATCAAAAAACGAAAATTCCCGATATTTTCTGAACACACCTCGTTGTATATATTTATATATATATATATTTATAAATGAATAATTTGTCATCAGATATTTATTAATAATCTTTGCGGTTTTCTTTGTTTTACTTTACTTACTTTATCATTTTCGGTTTCCACGTTAACTGAGTATTTATTAACGATATTGAAAGCAATTTAGGTATTTCATTAAAAGATTAAAATGTTTAAAATTTTAACTCTTCTTTGTGTAATGTTTTATTATTCATGTTCTTGTAAGCAACAATTGTATGAAGACAAAAATTCGTTTGGTATGTTAGTTTTCATTTTACAAAAAATATTTGGTTTCAATATTTAAAACATGTTGCATTTATTAACTGCTTTTTAAAATTATTTTTTATAAATAATCCCTTTTAGAATATCGTCAAAAATACTTTAAATGGCCGTTATCGCAGACATGTTTGGACTGCATTTGGAAATATTTTGGGGCTAAAGAAGGCAACGAATTAAATGGCGGACCTTTTTTTATTTCTAAATATTATTGGAGTGACGCAAATTCCCCAACTGTCAATAACGAGAATCCAAAGGATAAAAATGCATACAAAAATTGCGTAAGAAATGTTTATTGCTCTATGGTCACCATGCAAAATTACATGAATAGATACAAACAGGTATGTACGATCTATTTATTTATTTTTTACAGTCAATACAACTAACCAAATAGTTATTGGAATAAAATGTATTAAAAATTTATATATGCCGTTGTTTTAAAGATTTTGGTTTTTTTCTTATAAATATATAAAAAGGATAGTTTCTTTGTTTAAACTTTATTTACGTTTACCTAAAAATAAGAATATTTTAATTTTTAATAATAGTTTTATAACAATAGTAGTAATTGAACATTTTATATAGTAATTGGAGACATAGACCATAGCTATTGGACACCTTTACAACAAATAACATAAATTGTTAAATATTTTTAAAAGATAAATTGCTGTTTTATATAGGTAATTTTTTTATTTCGATTTTGTAAATATCATATAATTCATATATTTCTTTCCCGGATTCCTCATCCCTTTTCTGGATTCTGAAGGTAACTACTAATTCCTTGGTCTGACTTCTGAAATAAACTGCGCACCACTCAATGTGTCGCGACCAAAAATTTCGTCCTTTTTCAAAACGACATAACTTTTTTGTTTCTTAAACGATTTTATTTTGGTTTGTGATGTCTGCTAGCCCCATTCTCTGGCAATTCATGCTATAGATATGAAGCTAACGGTTCTTCAAGTAAATTTACTACAGGGTGATATGTAAAACAGTGAAAAATTTCAATAACTTCATCCAAGCCCCGTTTGTAAAATAAATATTTTTTTCTCGTTTTTACTTTGAAATAATGAAGTGTTATCAGTGCCGGTTTAACAGGGGTTTTTTGGGGACTATAGCACCGGGCGGTAAATATTTTTGGGGCGGTACCGCGTACCGCCCATAATTTAAAAAAAAATACTTAATCGTTAGAATTTAGAAAAAAAAATTATTGCGACACTGCGTCGGCGGATACAACGGATACAAATGAGAAAAATGTTGTTAGAGTTAAAGCAGCTTCTCCATCAGAAAAACTTGATTTATTGGAAACGGAATAATTTGAACTTTTTGGATAGACGTTTTGCAAAGTGTTAATGAAACCAATAAAGCAGTCCAAAAACAAAATATGGATTTAAGCACAAATGCTCATCTTTTGTCATTTTTAGTTGAGAACTTTGATTTTTTACGTGATATCATTTTGATCATTACGAGGAAATTAACAGGAAACGAAAATTATGCTCAGAAGCGGATAATCATAAGAAAATTACAATTTGAAGAAAATAATTCAGAGGCAAGTTTAAGCAAAAAAGAAACAATGCGAACAATATGTTTTATTTTAATAATTGACAATCTATAATCCGAAATCATTTGTCGATATGATAGCTAGAAATCTGGCACAAACAAATTTGAATTTTTGTTTAATCTAAAAGCATAAATCTTCGTGGAGGATTTGGATGAGTTTTTTTCTCAAAAATGTGTCCAACTCAAGAAACTGGTAACTTCCCTTTCGGAAATAAAAATAGAAACTCCATTGGAATTAGTATACTAATATACTTATATATAAGTTTTATACGAAAATAAATTAATATCTTCATTTCCGAATATTAATAATTGTCTGCGAATTTTTTTTTATAATGGTTTCAAATGCCAGTGGTGAACGATCTTTTTCTGCTCTAAAAAGGGTAAAGAACTACCTAAGAAATACAATTCCCCAAGAAAGATTAATTAAGGTCTTGATAAATGGACAGAATTGCTAAGGCCCGTTATTTCCAATGCGAGTAAACTTTCGTGTTAGTAAACCTAGGATTAACTTAAATTCGAAGTTAACTTGAAGTAATGTTGTTATGGGTTTTTCCAAAGATTTTGCTACCCGAGTTTAGTAACTCTAAGTTAAGAAGTTTATCTTTATGTTGGTACCCGTGATTCCATTATTAATCTATGGATTTTATTTAAATTTGGGGAACCATTTATGGACGCTCTGATAAAGTGAGTTTTTAAAGGTGTCTACGCAGTGCGTTGTTAATTGGGTTGGATTAGATAGTTTGAATGTTTGTGTAAAAGCTTAAATTAAATTTTGGGTAAAGTATTATCAGCAAAAATGAGTGAGATTGAGAAAATAAGTCCAGATTGAGACCAACCAATTTTAGTAAAATAGAAGATCAGTTGCTGCTTAATCTGGTTCATCGAATGTAAAAAAAAGTGGGAAGTTTACTTGGAAGCAGAAAGATGATGCTTGGGAACGTACCGTAAAACGGGGCGATTTCGGACAGCCGGGGCCACTTCGGACATCAGTACCTTAAAGCTATTATAAATTCGCGATTGGGACGTCTGACGTAACAGAGTTCTGTAATTCGGGAAAAAACTTCGTCGAAGATGGCTAAAGCTATGGCAAGAGGCACGTGGGTTCGATTGTTAAGTGAAATAAGCTTTTTGCATCGTTTAGTCTAGAGTTCAAACTTTACTTCTTTTATAACTAGGTAAAAGTAACTGGTGCCAGCAATTAAGTATGCACAGTATGATCAAAATAATATAGATTTTCGGTAGTACGTAATTTTGTGGATAAATTATTTTTTTTGGTTTACGTTCGTATCACATTAACTTTTATACAGGGTTGTAAAACAAATATTTGCATTTTAGGGGGCGACTTCGGACATGGTTAGGGTCTATAAAAAAATGTTGGAGAGCAATTTTTACAGAAACTATACGGAGGACAATTTTTTTTAATATACTAGTATTAGGTATAAGAAGAAATATATTTGTTTTATTGTTTTGATCCTCAGAATTCAATTTTATTTTATATTTTGATAAATAAAATGCCCTTTTCCATTTAAATGAGTTTTTACCTAATTTCATGCTATTTTTTCCTAATTTTATGCTTTTTACTTTTTTTTAAAGCAATATTTCTGTCCGAAGTCGCCACTGAATGTGCTAGCTTCGATTATATACATTTTACAACACTTGTCCGAAATCGCCCCACCTTAAGGGGTGACTTCGGACAGACTTTGACAAAAAAAAGTAGTATTAATATTTGTATGACTATTATAATTTTTACGTAAACTTATACCGGAAGGATGCCAAAATCCCCTGTAAAAAATTTAGTTCAAAATAACAAACATTACCGATTCAAAATTTGAAAAAACCTTAAAAATCGTCCGAAGTCACCCCGTTTAACGCCACGAGCCCTGTTCGAGTATTACGAGATTAAAAAGGCCTAATAAATAAGTATAAAAATCTCAAAAAAATATAAAAAGTCAAAATTATGGCAAACAGGAACATTATAAGACAAACTGGGGGATGTTCTGGTAAAATACGGACGAAATAGGCTAAACAGTGAAAGAAATATTAGGTGATCAAATATATGGTTTAACTGCCCTTTTCAAATGCGATCAAGATGAGTCAGTCCGTATGAAGAACATGGAAAATGAACTCACTAATTTGGAGCATGTTAAAGTTTTCTTTAGGTACAAATCGCAGCAATAATGCCAAGTTTTGTTGGGTTTCAAAGGGAAGAACATGAATTAAATATGAAAATTAAAAAAAATTAAAAAGCTGCAGTGGCAACAAAAAAAGATTTTTAGAATTATAATATTCGATTAGCTGTGTTTCTAATAAATCAACATTTGGTTAAGTTAATTCACAATGTCTGGGTTAACTTGTACCTGAGCTTCGAGTTAATTGTAAATGCGAGTTAACTCACAAATTAGAGTAATCCAGACATTGAAATACATATTTTCAAATTTAACTTTAAGTTTAGATGTAACTCGCATTTAACTCGCAATGGAAATAACGGGCCTAAGGAGTTAAATATTTAACTCCTTAGCAATTCTGTCCATTTATCAAGACCTGCTAGATGAAATAAATGTAAAGTGTTATAAAACAATTTGCTACTATAAAGACTTGAAAACAACCTTTTAATTAGTAGTATTAGGATTTCTCAATATTTATTTAAACCAAAGAATAATGTTTTATTTTATTTATAACTTTTGATTAGTTTTTCTTAGTACTTAGTATTGTTTATATAAACCAAAGAATGTTTTATTTTTTAGTTAGTGCTTTTGATTAGTTTTTATAATTTGTTTATAAAGGCTCATTTTATATTTTATAGGATACTAAGTTTACTGTTAGATACCAGCCTAACCAACCTAATCTTTCACTTGACGTGAGAAAGTAAGACTTAAAAATTTAAAAATGTTTTTAAAAAAGTAATATTTTAAAGCATTGGGCGTTGTGTTTTTGCCAGAACCGGGCGGCGAACTAACTTAAACCGGCACTGGACGTCATCCAATGACGCAATCTTAGGACGGGAAGCAGATCTTTTTTCCTTAACTAACGTCCCGAGTCCGCCCGCTTCGAAACCAACCCAAACCCAACAACCCAACCCAACCGACCCCGCCCCATTGGCCCCCCGCCCCATTGGTCAAATGGTCAAAAATGAGAGAAAACAACCCAAACTCATTTTATATTTTATAGGATACTAAGTTTACTGTTAGATACCAGCCTAACCAACCTAATCTTTCACTTGACGTGAGAAAGTAAGACTTAAAAATTTAAAAATGTTTTTAAAAAAGTAATATTTTAAAGCATTGGGCGTTGTGTTTTTGCCAGAACCGGGCGGCGAACTAACTTAAACCGGCACTGAGTGTTATGTCTTACCTTGAAACGTTTTTCAAATTTTTCGAATTGGAACCTTAGCAACAAAAATATGATTTTTTTTTTCAATGGAGTACATTTGATGCTTTTTTGTAGGCAATACACTCAGCCTTTTTAAGAACAACAAGATAAGATGGTGAAAGATTGTTCCTTGAATAATTCTGAACAAGAGACAAGCAACAAACTTATTGACAACTGAATCACATCAGGAGGTCAAAATTATAAAGCAAACATGTCACGAACGTAAATTTACGTATATTTATATCGGTTCAGGTTTATTTTTCGCAAATTTTCTCCAAAATGTCATTTTGAAAAAGGTGTCTTTGCTTAGGTCCCACTGAAAATAATGGAAGTTTTTTGCTTGTCGCTTGTTCAGAATTATTCAAGGAACAATCTTTCACCATCTTATCTTTTTTATCTTAAAAAGGCTCAGTGTATTGCCTACAAAAAAGCATCAAATGTACTCTTTTGAAAAAAAAAATCATATTTTTGTTGCTAAGATTCCAATTCGAAAAATTTAAAAAACGTTTCAAGGTAAGACATAATACTTCATTATTTCAAAGTAAAAACGAGAAAAAAATATTTTTTTTATAAACGGGGCTTGGATGAAGTTATTGAAATTTTTCACCGTTTTACATATCACCCTGTAGGAAATTTACTTGAAGAACCGTGAGCTTCATATCTATAGCATGAATTTCCAGAGAATGGAGCTAGCAGACATCACAAACCAAAATAAAATCGCTTAAGAAACAAAAAAGTTATGTCGTTTTGAAAAAGGAGGACATTTTTGGTCGCGACACATTGACTGGTGCGCAGTTTAGTTTGTTGTAAATATCATTAAGTGTGGTATCTCTAGTTTGTGAAGCATTTATAATGTTTAGGCCGGAACAGGATGATTTATATATATCTAATATTTTTTCGGGTGGTACGTTAAAAGTATTTTCCGAATTTATTAATTTTGTTGCCATTAGTTTTTTATGTTTTCTATCATGCATTGTATTTAAATAACTGTTATTTTGCAAGATGTCCTGTGACGAAGAAATCACTATATTACTTACTTTCTAAAAATGAATTAGTCAAAAATGTCATAGCGAAAAAGAAGCCACTAATAATTCTCGTCAACAGCAATTTCTATCCATGACATTTAGCAGTCAATTCCTATGAAATACGTATTATTCGCTGAATCCAAAAATGTCGTCAAAAGTTATAAAAGTAGAACAGTTTTTAAAATATAATCAATTTTACATATGATATGGAATTGACTATATCTCAAAAACTGCTTAACTTTTATAGTTTTTGACGGTCTTTTCGGATTCAGGGGACAATTTTACATAAGAATTGGCTGGTAAATGTCCGGTATACAAATAGAGTAGGATATTAGACATATGTTCAATAATAGAAATTTACATTTTTTACCAACCAGTAATTGGACACTGGCCATTTTACTGTTCGATTTCAGAATTAAAATTAAAACGCATTAAAGTGACAATTTTTAAACCATGAGGAACAAACACATTTATACCACACACTGATCTGTACACTTTTTAGAAATATTTTTATTGTAATTTAAACAGCCCTGCTCTTAACAAAAAACAATAAATCTTACCACCAAAGTAACGTGCGAACTTTTTTGTCCTATATTGAACCCAAAAAAGGTAGTTCTATACAGAGCTGCAAGCTCTCAGAAAACTTAAATCGTTTTTTTGATTTAAATCGTTTTAATGACTTAAGTCATTTGGTAATAAGTCATTTCTCTAAAACTGACTTAAGACTTAAAATTTAAGTAATTTTCAAAATGATTTGTGACTTAAATATTTTTTTCAAAATAGAAAAAACTTAAGTCATTTATAAATCAGTACATACGATTTAAGTCAGATAGAAACGATTTAAGTCAAAAAAAGATTTAAGTCTTTTTGAAAAAGATTTAAGTCTTTTTGAAAAAGATTTAAGTCTTTTTAGAAAATATTTAAGTCAGATTTTTCATATATTTTTTATAAATTTTTAACAGCGGCATTTTCTTTTGAACTGCCATAGTAGAGGATCCCAAGTAAGGTCGACCTTCACCCATCTGCTTACCAGATGAAAATTATATTTTATCAAATAAAATATGTTTCTGAACATAAACCAATAGGGTTGCCATAAAAAATATGATCAAGGCTAGCTATAATAAATAAAAAATTAAAAAAAAATAATTAATTTTTTTAATTTCACCGACTTGCTTGCCAAATGAACGAAATTCCAATGGAAAGCATACAACATACAGAATATGTAACAGCTAGGTTGCCTACCTTTTTCTGGTCCCTATTACCTGGTTGCTTTGTACAGGGTGATCCCCTATAATGTCGCCCCCCTTTAACTTTTTTATTTTAAGTGTCCCAAAAAATTTAAAAGTTTGGTTATGTAGGTACTAAAAAATACTTTTTTTCTACGTATAAAGAAAATTGGAAAATTGATCAGTATACAGGGAAAAACAAAAAGTTTATTTTTTTTCAATGGATCACCGTATATATGAATTTATTTTTCGATTCCTTGTAAAATTCTGAGCATAATTTATATAACAAACCATATACCTAAATTCAACCGTTTCTGAAATATTCGCATTCGAAATGTCATCATTAAATGTTTTTTTAAACTGTTAGAAATCAAGTAGCCTCAGTATACCAAAATTTTTATTGAAAATAAATTACTATAGTGACATTATGTCAATAAGTGTTGTTAAATAAGTAAAAATGGCGTACTCAGACAGAGAAAGACAAACTATTTCAACTTATTATCTTAAAAATAATTTAAATATTTCAGAAACGATTGAATTTAGGTATATGGTATGATATATGAAATATGCTTAGAATTTTACAAGGAATCGAAAAATAAATTCATATATAGGGTGATCCATTGAAAAAAATAAACTTTTTGTTTTCCCTGTATACTGATCACTTTTCCAATTTTCTTTATACGTAGAAAAAAAGTATTTTTTAGTTCCTACATAACCACACTTTTAAATTTTTTGGGACACTTAAAATAAAAAAGTTAAAGGGGGGCGACATTATAGGGGATCACCCTGTACAAAGCAACCAGGTAATAGGGACCAGAAAAAGGTAGGCAACCTAGCTGTTACATATTCTGTATGTTGTATGCTTTCCATTGGAATTTCGTTCATTTGGCAAGCAAGTCGGTGAAATTTAAAAAATTAATTATTTTTTTTTAATTTTTAATTTATTATAGCTAGCCTTGATCATATTTTTTATGGCAACCCTATTGGTTTATGTTCAGAAACATATTTTATTTGATAAAATATAATTTTCATCTGGTAAGCAGATGGGTGAAGGTCGACCTTACTTGGGATCTTAGACTACCAGGGGTTCACGCGGCAGCAGATCAAAAACTCCTTTAATTTCCTACCTACAATTTTTACCGCTAGAGGATAAAAAAACCGCCGCGGTAAAGTTAGCTTTTTGAAACCGTTTGACGGCTACATTAAGAAATGTCCTGTCTAAAATGAATTAAAAAAAGTGGGGATTTATAATTTTGTTATTTTGTTTTTCCAACATTCGTCATGTTCGTGCGTAGTTATGTCTAATTTGTGATTATTAGTGCAAAGTGAAAACAATCTGAGCGGTCGTGAATCGAGAGTTTGGAACTTCCCATCATTACTTCCTTAAGGGAGGAATATTTTTTTTCTAGATGGATGTTGAACCAGCTAACAAAAGTTAACAAAACAAACAGTTATCAGTTTTTGAAATACAGCGATTTTAAGAAAAATGCTTATCTATTTTAACAGAGTTTAAATCTATTACCGTTTAGAAGTTACCCATTTATGTATATAAAAAAGTAGCCTCCCTGTATGTCTACTCTACTAAAAAAGGTGGTTTAAGTTTTTATTTTTATTGTCTAATATATACTCAAAAATGTGTTTTAAGTTTTTATTTTGTTTGTAAGTGTTCTGAAAATAAATCGTTTTAAATTCTTAACATAGTGGTTTATTATCATCTGTATCTACAATAGATTAATAATATCAATATCATTAATACCATAAAATTAAATGTTAACATTAACCATAAAATTAAATGTTAACATTTAAAAAATCGTTGTATTGTAATTATTTTGATTTTATTGACTTAACTCTTAGATCACGATTTAAATAAAAAATATACACTTATGTCATAAAAACGACTTACTAAAGGAATTAAGTCATAAGATGACTTAAATCATTTTATATTGATTTAAGAATTTGCGAAAATGACTTGACTTGAAAGAAAATGATTTAATTCAAAGACTTAATACTTAAATCATTTGAACTTTATCTTAGAATTGACTTAAGATTTAAATCATTTTGATTTTAGAATTGACTTAAGACTTAAGATTTAAGTCTTTTTAAAACTGACTTGTTGCAGCTCTGGTTCTATATTAGTAGTTAAAATTCCAAAATTTACTTAGTGATTTTTAGTTTTTTGACAATTAAAACATTTTATGAAAAATTACTTTTTTCCTGAAAAAAACAACGAAACATTAGTATTACAATTTTTATCATACTTTTTGTATACAGACTTTTAATTACAAACACATTTTTCTTTAGAAAATTTTCAAAAAAAATTAAATTCGATTTCATGATTTTCTAATTTTTAAACACCCTATAGATAAGATCACAATTTTTATTTTATTGTTATTTTTTCGACTTAAACTTTTTATCAAAAATTACTTTGGTAATATATGTATGTTAAGGTTGTTTATTTTTTCCTTTTTTTAATTACATTTATTTTTTTTAGTTTTGTAGCACTACAGAACTAACCTGCTACCACTATTTAAAAATGCACAATTTAGGGGGCCAATCCTGTAATAAAGAATGGAATGTAAAACCAGATAACGCCGATAGAATTTGTAATTTCACTGAACCTACAGGTTATATGCATTTATAGATTATAATCTCATCTAGCGGAAATGCTTTTTTTAGTGTGATGGAAATGATTTCGTGTAGCATTGCAATTTATAAAAAATATTTTTTATCTTAAAGGCTTTTTATTAAATCTTACTACCTTTTTATATTCCTAGAAGAATCAAGTATACTAAATTATAATTTAGTTTGTAAGTATGGGCGCCGTTTTATTTTTTATTCAGAAATTATTCCTGGGCGAATCTCACGAAATGTCCCCCGGTGTTACCCCGTGTTATTTAATAAAACTAAATGAGTTTGACCTACACTTTTATTGTGTTTTGATCTTTCATAATTAAGTAGATATTACAGCTCAGGTTCCAGATTTTTAACCGAAATTAATTATTTTTTACAATGTTAAAAGTCTAAAACCTATCCTCCGTGACTGTTACTCTTTCTAGGTTAACCTATATGTTTTCAAATATCTGAGGTGGTAAAAGCATACTAAAAATATCAATTCACTAAGTAAATTAAACACATCCAAAGCAATCGAATCAAATATAAAATATTATTAAAAATTAAAAGAAATAATTTTTATAACCATTTATGTAGGTGTTACTAAAATTGATTATATCCTCCGTGAATCCATTTTTTGCTTTAAATTTTATGCAACGAATGGCGCTTTAATCATTTTAAATCACAACATACTTGGAAGTATGTGTTTTAAATAAGCAAAAACCTCTGTTTACGACATTATATATGCATGTGATTCCTGAAGGTCAGTTGGAATTTATATGCAGATGAGAGTGTTGCTGTTTTATAATTCAAAAGTTAAGTTCATTAATTTGATATTTAAAAACCTATCCACCGTGAAGTGTAATATCTCAGTAAGTAGATTTTTTTTATAAATATTTTATGTATGTAAAATTGTATTTTTTAAAAATATTAAGGTGTCAAAAGATACAATAACTTATTTCAAATATACAAAGGGATGTTTTAAAAAAACATACGAAATCCTTACCTCCGTGAAGCTATCTTCCGTGAAGGTCTAATATTCAAAATGTATGATTTCTTAAAATTCTTGCATTAGTGCAGAATTACATATGTTATGTTATTATTAGACCTGGTGGCTTCCCAAAAACCCCATTCTAGACTAACAGTGAAAGAACCAAAAATAAAAAATAATCATTTTCACTTGGGGGACATCTCAATATATTCACCCTCCTATGTGTCAACTCTAAAGTGATATTTTCATTTAGATAAAAAATATCAATTTGGCATAAAAATTAAATCTAATTTTTCATCAAGCGATTTCAAAATGTGAGTCTAACAAAAAAATACAAATATAAGAAACATATATTTTAAATTTACTAAATTAAAAATATCAGTTTGGCATAAAAATTAAATATAATTTCAAAATATCTGCTATGATATTATTAATTCGCAGAATATGTGATATTTTGTGTCTAATTGAAAATATCACTGTAGCCTACAGTGCTGCCAGAGCAGATGGTCGGATAATCCGTATATATTCGTGGAAAGGGTGGGGGGAAGCCGCGAAAAATCCGTAAAAATCCGTTTTTGTCTAAATTTCGAAAAATTTCTTCTATAAGGGGGATTTTCGTGACAAAACATACCTTTCGTCAAAGAAAATCCGAAACATCTCAGAATTTTTCGGGGGAGTTTCAGAAGTTTGAACCTCTTCGTCAGTGATATAATTCTCGTCACTTTCCATTTTTCACAAAATAAAGTATTTTATATACAGATTCGGATATATAATAAACATTGACTTTGAGATCAAAATATTGCCACAATGCAGTTCAATGCACTGAACTGGAGTCAGTATTGGTTAGTCGTTACTATTGGTGGCATTGCGCAGCTTATATATTGGCAGCAATAACAACGTGTTATAAAACCTTAACAAATGATATGAAACTATCGTTCTCTTTGTCACACTCAATGAAAAAGCATATGTTTCGCATATATTCGGCGTTTAAGAACCCTATATTAAGAACACATCCTTTTTCAATCCGCTTTCTTTTTCTGTCTAACGTAGTAAAAAGGAAGAGGAATAGAAGCGTGACAAAGATGATCAAAAAACGTGGCAAAAATGATGTTTTTTTAGTATTAGTATGAAGCTATCTTAAAAATCCGTAAAAATCCGTATTTGATGAAAATCCGTTCAAAATCCGTTTCCAATTTCTCTAGACCTGGAAAATCCGTAAAAAACGGATAAATCCGTTCATCTGGCAGCACTGACTGTAGGGTTAACACATAAATAATATTTAAATCAAGTCACATACCTACTTTCAGTGGAAGTATGTGAAACTCTATGGTGAAACACTACCTTGGCGCCATCTAGATATTAGTGTACAAATTTTAAACTAAACGTTTAGAAGTTCTATGTTTTAATTTTCCATATAAAATAGAGGTATCCATGGTTCATATAACAACCATTTTTCCAAAGAACTTTGCATTTTTCTATACAGCGTGACTGATTTAAACAGGCTCTATAGCAACTAAATTGTTTAAGATATTTTAGTAAAACAAAAACTATATTGTTTAGTTATGAGGGTGTTTCAAAATAAAAGTGACAAAAATCAAGAATTTTAAGAAATCATATTGTATATTTTGACACCTTAATATTTTTAAAAAATACCATTGTAGGTACATACATAAAATATTTATAAAAAAATCTACTTACTGAGATATTACACTTCACGGTGGATAGCTTTTAAATAGAAAATTAATAAACTTAAACTTTTGAATTATAAAACAGCAACACTCTCATCTGCATATAAATTCTAACTGACCTTCAGGAATCACATGCATCTATAATGTCGTAAACAGAGGTTTTTGCTTATTTAAAATGATTAAAGCGCCATATGGCGCAATATTGCATTAAATTTTATGCAACGGATGCAACCGTTGCATAAAATTTAATGCAAAAACAGATTCACGGAGGGTGGAATCAATTTTTGTAACACCTACATAAATGGTTATAAAGATTATTTCTTTTAATTTTTAATAATATTTGATTCGATTGCTTTAGATGTGTTTAATTTACTTAGTGAACTGATACTTTTAGTATGCTTTTACTACCTCAGATATTTTAAAACATATAGGTTAACCTAGAAAGAGTAACAGTCACGGAGGATAGGTTTTAGACTTTTAAACATTGTAAAAAATAATTAATTGCGGTTAAAAATCTGGAACTTGAGCTGTAATATGAGTACCTTAGATGCAAAACTCGGTTTTTGCAAATTAAAAAATAAAATAAAATTGACTTTAAATTCTGTTTAGTGTTCGTCCTAGATAAATGGCGTTCATAAAACTTGATACATAATAATATTATATTATATATATTATTATGTATCAAGTTTTATAAACGCCATTTATCTAGGACGAACACTAAACAGAATTTAAAGTCAATTTTATTTTATTTTTTAATTTGCAAAAACCGAGTTTTGCATCTAAGGTACTCATATCTACTTAATTATGAAAGATCAAAACACAATAAAAGTGTAGGTCAAACTCATTTAGTTTTATTAAATATCACGGGGTAACACCATCAGGGGATATTTCGTGAGATTCACCCAGTTATACAGGGTGTCTCAAATTTTAATTGGAAATTATCGCCGACGGTGGACGAGTGGTTAGTGCTGCTGACTACAAGCCGGAGGTCGTGGGTTCGAATCCCACCAGGGGTAAGGCTGTTTATTTGTGTTTGTCCTATTGTGTAATAGTCCTTCGGAGGGGACTTTAAGCCCGCGGTCCGTTCCTACCCCTAACCCGCACAAGCCATTCAGTTGGCTTATGGGACTTCTTAAGAAGTAAGGGTGGAACTAAAAGAGCACTTTTGTATATAAACTTTTGTATAATTGAATATTTTAAAAACTTGTTTTTGAGATACAGGTGGTAAAAGTTTCAAATATTTAAAAATAAAATTTGAGCATGCCACTGATTTTTTAAAAGTTTAATATTATTTTTAGTTAGGGGAATAAAAAATAAAACTTTTCTGTCACCTGTATTTTTTATCTTAATTTTCAAGAAAAAAATAAAATTCGATTAAACGCCCGCCCCTGGAAAAATTATGGTCACAAAAAAAATTAAGAAAAAACAAAAAAATTGTATTTTTAAGTGCTTAATTTAAATATTATATACCTATAGGTATATAATAAAGTACCTATATCCAAATGAGTATCAAAATAAAAAACCTAATTACAAATAAACGTTTATTATCAGTATAGTAATAAATAATTATAAATATGGGTTATAATTTATGAAAATACAAAGTTGCATATTATAACTTATTCTAATATCACTTTTTGTTCTGAAATGAAATAGTTTATTGTCAATTTGGTATTAGTGAAAAAAAATAGTACAAAACTTATAAGAATATGCAAAATCACTCATAATATAAAAAACTTAGTATTACAAGCATATCTTTTTCAATTAAAACAAAAATCAAAACTAATAAATAACGCATGCAATGCATTTAAAATAAACAGTCTTCTAAATAATAAAATAATATTGTAAAATAAAATATAATGCCTCAGTTCAGTTTTTCTTTTTTTTCTGTACCTAAAAACAGGTCAATTTCAAAACTACACAAACAAAATTTTCTAAAACATCAAAAAATGATTTAAAATGAAAAAACTACATGACCATTATTTTACTAGTGTTAGAAACCCCAAAAACATGGCAAATAAAACCAAACATATTACCTTATCTTTGTTCTTGTGATTTTCCTGATTATTTCCGGACTTGGATCTTTCTTGCTCCAACAATTTATAAAGTCTACTGACTTCTTCAGTCAACTCCTCTTTTACCAAAGTAAGTTTTTCGAGTTCCAGTAGGACAGCAGCTTTATCTTTCACTGAAAAAGTCAAAATAGAAAAATAGTAAAATTTAATGTATTATACTAACTTTCACCCTGCGACAACATACTACATAGTGTGGAATTACGT
Source organism: Brassicogethes aeneus (assembly GCA_921294245.1). Lineage (NCBI taxonomy): Eukaryota > Metazoa > Arthropoda > Insecta > Coleoptera > Nitidulidae > Brassicogethes > Brassicogethes aeneus. The sequence continues at coordinate 64,883,538 of OV121134.1, forward strand.
TTTTTAACTGAAGCAATTTCAATCTTTGCCTCATTCAATTCTTTGGTTAGAATTGCGTTATTAGCCTTCTCTTTCTCTAGTTTTTCCTTAAATATTATTAATTTAATATATTTTTTTATTTAAACAGTAACATCCTAACCTGCATTTGGGCGATGGAAATAACCTCATCAATATTAATTTCCCTCTCTTTCCGTTTAGCCTTAACACTCTCTTTTGTTATTTCACTTTTTACTGACTCCTTAATGTTGTCAAAAAAGTTTGGATCCTCCTTATTTCCCTCTTCAGATTCTTTTGTTTAAAAAACAATGGTTAAATTACCCCACCTGGAAGAATTAATACTTACCGATTTCCACTTTCGGCTTCTCTAAAAACTGATCCAATGACATTGTCTTGTTCTTCTTCTTTTTCTGTGGTTGGTCAGAAATTTGCAAAACAGCAGGATGTTTTTTTTCTTTTTCAAAAGCCAACTTTGATTGCAAAATTGCATGTTGTAAATCCTGCTCATAATGGTCGTTAACAATTTCGTTATCCTTTTGCTTCCATTCCTCCCACTGTTTCGTATCTTTGGTTTTATTCTTCTTCTTGCTCTGAGTCGTCTAAAACCCCGACAATAAACACTGAAATCTACAATAATATTAACTTACTTTGTGGGTCGTTTTTTTGGCAGCAGAGGTCGAATTTACAGGTTTCTTGTCGCTTTTCTTTCTACCTGAAACAGGTTTAAAATCCTCATCTTCGATTTTAAGGCAGGAAAATCGCGATGGAACTGAAATATCCATTTTTTGCAGATCGGGCAAGAAATATTAACCGGCAAATTGACAAACTGCGCAACAGCAGGCTGGTAAAGCATTGCCAACATAACACAAACCAATACCACTAAAAGATTGTTGTGTTGATGCCTGGGGGATTTGTCTTTTGTTGTGTTGGAGTGGTAACACTAAACCGATTTTTACTTTTGACAACCGGTAAGTAATTTTTTATTTAATACTGTTTTGGTGTGGTTTGTGGGCGTTTAAAATAAAATTTTAATACTGCTATTAAAAGTTTGCTAGGAAATCCTGTGCAAGTCAAGTTTGTATATTTAGTCAACGAAGAATGTATGTATATTTTATTGCGTTATTGAAAGATATTTCAAGGTTTTTGAAAAAAAATTGTTTTATTAAAAATTTCAGTACAGAGTACAACATTGCCAATAAATAGTCCCTTTTATTAATATATTATACAACTACCGCGTGTTTCTTTCCTTATATAATTTTTTTGTTAGGTAATAATGACCACAAAACAAGATAATAGACTGATAATTTTTTACCTAATTGAAATTAAATGCAAATTCACCTTTTTATTTAAACTTAATTGATATTAAACTTTGCCCATATAATTGTTAACATGTTAGTTTCACATGTAATGCTTACGTGTATCCAATTTTCTAATGGATTTATTAAAAAAACATTTTTTTCTGCCTTTACGTAGAAATTATGAGGTTAGTGATATTTACTTTACTTCAAAAACATTTTTTGTTGTACCTCGTTTTGAATTATGAGTATTAAACTTAAACATTCCAATACTTTACGTTTCATATTTTAATCATCAATTTAAATAATAGTGTCATTAGAAACTTTGTTAAAGTTTTATTAATTTAAAAAAAAATATTCATTGATTAAATTTTTTTGGGAATTTAATATTTCAAACAAGCCACAGTTTTATTAAGAGTTATCTTTTTGGAAAACATAATAAAAAAGTATTTTGATAGAATAAAAAATTATTTTTTTTCTTTAAGCCTTACGAAATGGCCAGTAGATTGGATTTGTTAATTCTGGGGGCCACTGGCTTCACAGGAAAGCATTGCATTGGACCAATTTTAAAAATGTCAAAGGCAAATGGAAGAAATTTATCGTGGGGAGTTGCCGGAAGGTCTGAAGACAAACTCGACAAAGTTTTGAAGGAAATGGGGGAAAAGTTGGGTAATTTACGTCAAAAAATATTTAAACGTCTTTTAAAAGTAATTTTGAAGGTGAAAACCTGGATTCCATCCCAAAAGTGATTGTCGACATAAACAGTGAGGAAGATTTAAAGGTTATGGCACAAAAAGCTAAAGTTGTTGTTAATTGTTGTGGGCCTTATCGTTTTTTGGGCGAGGCTGTTGTTAAGGCTTGCGTTGAGGCTGGAACTCATCATGTCGATGTAAGTGGGGAGCCTCAGTATATGGAAAAAATGCAGCTGAAGTATCATCAGGTGGCTCAGGAAAAAGGAGTGTATGTGGTAAGTTTAATTTTGCTTCTGTTTGAAATATTTTATTTTATATATATTTTATTTATTGACACAAAAAAATCAAATTATCAATCTGTCATTCTCGTCTAGAAGATCCGGCAACACTGTATTACGAAAACGTGATTATCTAGGTACATATTTGATTTATTTATTAACTAACGTTTTTAAAGTAAATTATTAAAAAAAGTTATTTATTATAACTTATTTTTTTTTAAATAATTAAACAATCCTACTACATTCTATGATTTTCTTCTGTCTGTTTTCTGCTCTTCTATTTAGACTTTTTTATATTTTAAATAACACTGCATATGGAACTGTCACTGCCACTGTCAAAAGTGAAAAGTCCTATTCTGGGTTTTTCCGACCTAATAAGTATCATACTGATTTTTCCGAAAGTAAGACTTTCTAAACTTAATTTTTCGGAGAAAAATTTACACAAACGTGTTCAAAATTGAACAAAAAATATCGTTTTCTCCACCCAACACCGTATTTTTCCTGAGAAATTAAATGAAAATAAATTAATTTTAAAACAAAAATATTTTGTTGTTGTTTAATAATAATAATAATAAAATCAGTTTATTCGTCTCCAAAAACTCTACAGGTTTACAGAGAGACACCTCTAAATAGTTTTAACAATTAGTTGCTCGATTAGTTGTATATACAGAACAAAAACATTACATTATATATCTCAATATCACAATACATTACATTATATATCACAGTAAATTACATACTAATACCTGCAGGTAAACAATATAACTTACTTTAAATTTCTGATATTTTTCAAATTTTTAACAATTTTACCCCAACTAGGCACCTGAAAATATACCTACTAGGAAGACAAAATTTTGTAGTATATGTACCACACTAAAAACATAACTTTTGCAAAATGAACCATGGGTATTACAACAAGGTATGTTTTTCAGTAGGAGTTACCGCCAACTTAGTTCATTCCCGCGAAAATATTGTTAATGAAAAATAAAACTATTTTATATGGTTTTTCAATCAAATAAAATATATTGTTTTAAGGTAAATAATGTTTACTAAATACCAAACAAAATATTTTATGAAAAAATAATTTTAGTTTTTAGGTTAAATGTTTTAAATAATGGGTTTTTTAAATAAAATATTTTGTTTCAAAGCCATTTATAAGTCAAATGTTTTCAATAAAATAACATATCATGTTTTAAAGAATGAAATGAAAAGTGTCACGTTACAACAATAACATTGCAAGAAAAATGTAAACAACATATGTTTTCTAAATTTATTTATTTCAAAATGGTATTTACAAATAATTGCAATTTAGGTTTAGTTGTGCCAAATAAAAAACCTAAATTGGCCACTATTGAGCCAACAATAAATAAAACAAACTAAACTTGTGAAAAATATTATATTATGGTATGGTATAAGCTGGTTTTCTAATGCTTTTGGGATGTTTCAATCCCGGGCCATTTCATTATCAGCAGCATGCTGCAGTTTGAGTTTCTGTTATGGACTGTCCTTGAAGATCATTAGCTTCCTTGTCTTGGCACATTTCCTGCTCAATGCAAAAATTTTGATTAATTTTGTTTTTCAAATTTTATTTTTATTTCTTACACTGCACTACTGGATTTCTTAGAGTTTGAGTTTCTGACTTTAAAGATCATATTATGCTTCCTGGTTTGGTCCTATTTTTTACACTGTAAAAAGAACTATGATTTAAATTGTTTTTTCTAATTTTATTTTAAATTCTTACAAAGTACTTGATTTCTTTTTTGATAACCCCACCTAAACAAAAAATCAGATGTGTTATTTAACAAAATAACAACTATATCTGAAGTTAAATAGTTTAATTGCGACGTAATTTATAACCTTAAAATATTCGTACATTGTGATGCTTAGAAGCTAACATTAAGAATAAACACGGAAGAGTTTCATTTCAATACTCGATAAAATGTTCAAATGTCGCACCCGTTACATTTTGAGAAAATTTTAGAAAATAAAGTATGCCATTTTTGCGCATTTAAAATACGTGCTTGTTTAAGGTTACTATTTAAGTTTTACTGAAAAAATTAACACTATATGCTTTTATCCAAAATTTTACAGTATCAACTTTAGAAGCCAACTTGGTCGTATTTGCCGATTTTCTAAGGTCGCGCCCGTTACGCTATTCATGACGTTATAAAATGTTTTTTATACAAGTTTTTATTGACATTTTGTTTGAGTTAAATACTTAATTTTTCTTACTATTTTTTTATATTAACGTATCTTGATATATATGAACAAACACTTTATTATCATGAAAAAACGCAGTTTTAGTGTCGCACCCGTTACAATGGAAATACCCCATACTAGGGAAATGTATTGGATTTTCTGTTTTTTTACTTTTGACATTTTTTTTAAAGATTTTAACTTGGCATGTAGACATTTTTTACACTTACAAAACTTTAAAATAGCTTAAAAAACAACTCTCATCAAAATGTAAATAGTCAATATGGCGGCGACTGGGTGCTCCCTAGACTGGTCCAAAAAAATCGACTATTTTTTTAATTGTTTTTCGAAAATATTGTTTGGGGTGACAATAAAAATTATTGTGTGTATTTAGTTTAACAAAATTGACTAAAAAATATTTTTCGAAGGAAATTGAAGTCAACACGAAATTCTTGTTTTTCCGCTGTAGATTTATTTTTTTTTTGTTCAGTTGAATTTTTTTATCGATGATATTCTTTATCACAGTGGTCCTCGACTAGCCATGGGTTTTATGAAAATGGCGCCAAAAAATAGGTTCAGATATTAGTAGGCATGTATATCAAGGTTACAAAAACGCTGCAAGTCAAATCATAGCTGATCATAAAAATTTGTTTTTGTGATACTTTTATTTATGTTTACATTTGACAATTGTTTTAAATTAATTTCAATAATTGGCACATAATTGGAGGTCACAAAAGTTTACATATAGGTTCATTGATAAGTTGGCACTGAAATATTTGATTAACTTGTCAGTTGTCAGCCTAGGTTTGGTCTAGGGTTGTCAGTTACTGTTTGCCTTAAAACACAAATCTAATAATTTTTGTCGGTTTTATTGTTACTTTTATGATAAAATGAACCCTATTGAAATTGTAAGCAACCATGAGCATAACAGCATGTGGGCAGAAAATTATTATGGGTAATACAAAATCGTGGAAATTTTTAATTACAGAATCCTAAGTTCCCAATTTCAATTTCCATCTGCAATACTTGTCGCCATGGAATCCCAAAATTTAAAAGCCAATTATTATGTAAAATTGTCCCCTGAATCCGAAAATACCGTCAAAAATTATGAAAGTTTAGCAGGTTTTGAGATATAGTCAATTCCATATTAAATGGAAAATTGACTATATCTCAAAAACTGTTCTACTTTTTTAACTTTTGAAGACATTTTCGGATTCAGGAGACAATTTTACATAATAATTGGTTGTTAAATTTTGGGATTCCATGGTTAACCATGGTTCAAGTGAAAAAGCCTCTAATAACTAAATTAGTCATTTTTGACTAATTCATTTTTAGAGAGCTGGGCTTTCAAAGTCTCTTAAATTGCACGTCATTTTGGAACATATTACTCAATCTTTGCAGTTTCTTCAAGAAGGTGAACTTGGTTTATGGTCAGAGCAAGCAGGAGAATCTATTCATAGAGAGTTTGTCAAGTACTGGAACCGATATAAAATAAATCTCTTACAAGATCCTTGCTATCAAATCCAGTTAAAAAAAGCTGTTGTTGAGTTCTCCTCTAGACATTTGTAACAAATATTGAGTATATGTGAATTTGTTTTGGTCAATAACCTTTTTTCACTGTAAAAAAAAAGTACTTTTTTAAAATTGTAGGAATCTAAAGGCTATATAAAAATGCGAAATTGTTACATCCATAAAATAAGTTAATGATCAGCTACGATTTTACTTGATGAATTTTTGCAATGCTTATAGATATACCTATCAAAATCCGAACTCATTTTTTGGCGCCATTTTCATACAACCCATGGCTAGTCGAGGACCACTGTGTTATGTTATTGGCAAAATTACTGGAAATTAAAAAAAATATATAACAAGTTTTTTTATTGAAAATTGTTCATTAGTTATATAATACATGTATAAAGAAAAAAATCAAATTATCATCCTTAAAAAAATAAATTACAGAGGAAAAAACAAGAATTTCGTTTTGACTTCAAATTTAACCTTGAATAACTTTTGATGAATGAATTACAAAATTCCAAAGTTAAAAGATCAAATTTTAAAACTATACCAATTTTTAAGGCATGATTATAAGGAAAAGGTTCATCTGACGGAAAATTTCAATCAAACCTTTTTTGTAGAGCATATCCTTAAAAAAAATTTTGTTAAACTCAATAGATTGGGAGTTCTAAGACAAAAACTCGCTCAAGAAAAAAAATCTAAAATTGCGATGATATTATTATTAAAATTATGGACTCAAACTTTCACAATATTTTTTATCTGTTGCTGTAATAAGATTCTTTACCCAAGCCAAAATTTTGATTTTATAGGTTGGCTATACTTTAAACAGCATAATATTTTGCATATTGGTTATAATATTTTTATGATTTTTCTAGTACTTACGAGAGTTTTCTGGCAATAAATTTTGTTTAGCACCAAAGAAAATCCTTTTTTTCTTCTTTAATATTAACAGCCGCTTATTGTAAATAAGTAAATTAAGGACGCCATGGCGAATCGATTTTGACATTAACTGTGACATTGACTGTGATACCTACCAACTATCTAAAGTAAAATTCGACCAAATTAAATTAAAGGTATAAAATTATTTTTTTATAGAATCTTTGCAAAATAGATAAAATAGCATAAAGAACTCATGTTCTTTAATATACTATTTTGTCACCCCAAACAATATTTTCGATATACTTTACAACAACAAGAAATAGACGATTTTTTTGGCCCAGTCTAGTGCTTCCACCTATTCGCCAATCTGATGGAGTGGTGGAAACAGATGCGCAAGAACCTACTTTTTTTTGTACCATGGTAATACCCATACGAAATTCGCAAATAACTTTATTTTGAGTCATGAACGTGCTCAATGACGTTCACGAGCGCTCACCTTAAAAAAATACAAAATTATTCTCTAGGTGAGCGCATGCGGCTTCGACAGCATTCCCTGCGACATGGGCGTCGTTTTTATGCAGCAAAACTTCGAGGGCACCTTGAACTCCGTCAAAACCTACCTGACGGCGTGGACCGAGGGCGACGTCACCGGCCCCCTGGTGAACTACGGCACGTGGCACTCGCTCGTCTACGGGCTGGCGCACGCCGACGAACTGAAGGGTCTGCGCAGACAGCTCTATCCGACCAGAACGCCCAAACTCAAGCCCGAAGTCAAAACCAAGTAAGACGCGCAGAAATGTTACCGCAAATTTTCTTTTCATGTCATTAATACCGTAAAACAGGGTAATTAGAATGTAGGACGGCGGTTCTCAAACCGCGGTATGTGGTACACACGAAACAAATTCGGCTTTTTTGTCGATTTAGTTTTTCAATTACGCACATTTTGATTTACAATTTTCATATTTTTAGCCATTTTTGTAGAATATCCTACGTAATCGGCCATTTTTTTAAATTGTACCCACGTCTTTTTTTTATTCAAATAGGTTATGAAATTGTGATTTCAGCAATATGCACATTTATACCTTTTGGGCTGATACTTTCGGAGATATTAAAAGTTTGACCTTATTATTAAAAGTGAAAAATTTAAAGTTTTTAATAATGTTGTGATGTTTTAAAGTTTTGATAAAATTGAAAAGTGTTTATTTGGGTGCTCCATTTAAAACGAACATTATTTTTTTTTCGCTGACACATGAAAATTTTGTTCCTTTTATCGAAAAAAAAGTTCCCTGAAAATTTGAACGCTTAAATTTAATTTTAAGTGGTTCCTTTAGATCGATGTATATTTCCCATTTAAATAACGTGTAAATCATTTTTTAATTTAAATTAATATAGCTCCGTTTGATTTCATGCGATTAGTCAGAATTTGTAGTATATACTAATATATATTAGTGACACTTTGTTACGTGTGGAAAAGAAGAAGTGCTTATAGCCTAGTCGCAGCTTAAAGTACAAAATTAGACTATGCAGGAACTTAACGAAGATGAAACTATGATAAATTTATGTAACAATAATCCACAATTTCCTCGTAAAATAATTTTTTCGGACGAAGCTACCTTCTGGTTGAATGGTACGGTCAACCGTTAAAATTGTAGGTACTGGAGCAGAGAAAATCCTCATTGGGTAGTAGAGGCAAATTCCCAATACCGGCAAAAAGTGAATGTCTGAGCAGGAATGGTGGAAAACCAGATAAGTCCTTTATTCTTTGACAAACGTATTTGGAATTTTTGCAAAACTCTTATTTCCAAATTGGCAGAAATGATTACCAATGAGAAAGGAGGTCCCGACCTACCAAGTGATACCATTTGTTTTAAACATGACTTTTTTGGACACATGTTTTCCTGAGAGGTGGATTGGCAGACGAGGACCGATAGAGTGGCCAGCGAGATCTCCAGATATCACCCCTCTTCATTATTTCTTATGGGGCTACCTTAAATCAAAGATCTACATCAACAGATCATAACATTAAGAAGACTTGTAGAATAAAATTCGTGAAGAATGTCGCTTTATTAGCGCGAAAGTAATCTAAAACGTTCTCAGAGAATTTTCGGGTAGGCTTGCTTACTGTCAAGAAACCAACGGGGAGCAATTCGACCATTTAATTGGTTAATGTATGCATTAAAAGCATTTTCAAAATAATTTTTTGGAAATAAAATTTTTAACTTTTAAATTTAATATTACCCAAAACTATCATCCCCAAAGAATTTCATAATCTATTCGAATCTGCAAGAAAAGAGGGGGTACAATTAAAAAAAAAACGATGAAAATGAATTTATGAACTGTCTAACTGTTTATTTTTAGTATGTTGCCACACAGAGTTGATGGAGTTAAGGGATGGGTTCTACCATTCCTTGGTTCCGACAAATCTGTGGCAAGAAGATCACAAAGATACTTTTTGGATAAGCAGGAAAAAAGACCAGTACAAGTGGACACTTATTTCACTGTACCATCTGTCTTTGCTGTATTTTTGTTGAGCATTTTTGGCTTGATATTCACCATTTTCACCAAATTCAATCTCGGCATCCAGCTTCTCTTAAAAGTAAGTAAGCCTTTTTTGTGTAGACAATTTAATTTTTTAACAAATTATATGAAATTTCTTTTAAATAGGGTTTTAAATAACCGGAAAAATTTGGGAAAAAACCTGTTTTTTCCGTTTTTTTTCCCAGGCCTTGGAAATTTTGTAAACATTAAATTAATTTTAATTAAATATTCTTTATTACAGAAAAAAAAGTAAACCTTAATTTAAATTGATTTAAGAAAATAAACAATAAATATACTGTCAGTTGTGTATTTTTTGCAAAATATAAATATCCAAATACAAAATATTGAGTTAAATTATAATTTTATGAATGAAGTGTCAAATAAAACGAAAGTTATTTATTAACACCGAATATGTTTTTATTTTTCAAATAAATTTAGTAGCAAAAATCAATTATTTTTTTTACATTTTAGTTTTTTTTTAAACCCAAATATTTTTGTTTTTTTTAGTATTTTGTAGCCGGATTTTTTTAAATTTTCTTTTAGTACCCTGAATTTTTCTCCGGCGGCTACTTCAGCAAGGAAAGCCCTTCGGAAAAGCTCACCGAATCCACCAAGTTCAAGATGACTTTCCACGGCGAAGGTTGGAGGGAAAAATTGCGCAACGTAATGGATTCCTCCAAAACGACCGACGAAAAAATTGTCGCGACCGTGGAAGGAACCAATCCCGGGTACGGAGCAACCTGCGTTTCCTTGGTTACGTGCGCCATCATGATTTTGACCGAAAAAAACAAACTTCCAGCTGGGTGAGTGCATTTTTGTTGGCAGTTGCGTCTAGGTTCTATGGAAGTGCATCTCCATGTAAAACAGTTGTGAGAAACAATATTTTATATTTTAAAAGTTACACTGTGTTTCAAAGACCTATTCCAAAATTTATTTTTATTATTATTATTATTATTACATAGGTATTTTCTATATATATTAGATTAAAACTACATAATCCTCTTTAATTTTGTGGCAGTTTTAAGACGGTTTCTGTTTTTCAAATAAATACATTCCTAAAATAACTTTTGGAATTAAAATTATTAAAAAGTGTCGTATTATAATTGTTTAAAATCTCTCAGAACATTTTAGACAGTTTGTGGGACATTTTTTAAGGTTTTGGTTCTAAAACATTTGTTTGATTTGATTTTGTACGTATTTTTTTTAAGTTAAAATATTTATAAAAATACAAGCAGTACAGCTTTTTGAAAAAAATTAACAACGAACAACGTCAAAAAATTAATAAGAGTGAAAAATGAAATTTGTCTGGTCTTTCAGAAATTTTTATTTCAAGAGTTTTTTACGATTTATTTTTTGTTTAGTGTAACGAATTTTTTTCAAATAATTTAGGTTATTCAACTTTCAATTTAACGTCAAATGGTGCAAAACTGACAGAGTGGGTCGAAATTAATAATATTTAAATATTTGAGGTGAAAAAAAATTGTGACAAAAAAATTTTTTGTCAACATTCTAGATTCTCTAAATGCACTAAAAAAATTTTTTTCGCCATTACTTATCTACAAAAAACCTTCCATTAATTTTGAAGTAAATATTGTAATTTCGCAGATAATTGCGATTTTATCCTAAAATTGTCATTTTTTACCAAACATTATTTTAAAAATAAAGTTTTTTATATACCTACTTAATTTGTTAGAAATTATTTATGTCCACAACAATTTTTTTTTACAAAATTTACTTATTTTATTAGTAAAAATTTGTTTCTTTACACATTTTGTTAATTTCTCCCACAAAAAGGTCCTTTTGATTATTGGCACTACAATATGTATGAAAAATTAAATTTCCTAACAAAATATATAAAAAAATAGTGAAAAATTGCTGAGATAAATTCGTGATTATCACTGGTTAAAAAAATTCAAATTAAAATTGATTTTTTTTGTACACAATTTAATTTTTTACTTTTAAATAGGGTTTTAAAGGGTCAAAAAAACTCCGAAAAATTGAGGGAAACCCCGTTTTTTCCGTATTTCCCAGAGTCCTTGGGCTCTTCTGGAAAAAATTGTTTTTTTTTGTTGATAATATAGAAGTAGCAAACAACAACTTAACTTTATTTAAATTAAAAAAAACCTTTATTACAGAAAAAAATAAAACCAAACATTTAATTAAATTAAATTGATTTAAGAAAATAACCCAAACGTGTTTTTGCAAAAAGGAGTCATTTGAAAATGTCCTATTACAAAATAATCAATTATTTATAAAGTTAAATTACAAAATTATAATTTCATAAATCAAAGTGTCAAATAAAACGAAAGTTATTTATTAGTTGTTTTTTTGCGGCCCGGTAGAATATTCTTACTGAATTAAAATGAAACGAATATTTATTATAATCATTTTGATTGTAATCAGCGTCTGAAATTCACTTTTTTCTTGATATCAGTGTTAAAAAATTGACTTTTGCATCTTTTTCGTATTACCCTTTGAATAAAATGAAAAAAAATCAATTTTTCTGTAAATTTTCCAATTTTTCCTTTTTTTTCCTCCGGCTCAATAAGTTTTGACAACATCTCAATTATTTCAGAAACTACAATATTTATGCCATACTTAATTCATAGGGACCTTTTTTGTAGACAATTAAATTTTAAAACAAATTATGCTATTTTTATAAAAAATGTAAATTTTAAGATAAAATCGCACTATTTATGCGAAAATTGATAAGGAATGTTTTGTAGACAATTAAATTTACTGACAAAATTTACCAAATACAAATGTTAAATAAGTAAATTTTGACAAAATGACAATTTTGAAAAAAAATCGCGATTATCTGTGTAATTTTACCTTAAAAAAATTATATTTTTGCTATTATCAAATTAATTTAAAAAAGCGGATATTCGACCCACGTAAAAAAATAGTACGAATTACCTACTTCATTATTTTATTGTTTCTAAAAATTAAATAACCCCATTGTAAAAATTTCATTTTTTCTAAAAAATTGCCGGAAAAATTGGTTTTTTTCGTTACTTAATATATAAAGAATAAATAATAATAATAATAATAAAGAATGAATATTTTAATTGAAAAGTTGAGACTTTTTTACAGGAAAAAAAATTTACAAAAAATAATTGCGACATTTGTTTGCGACTCACCCCTGTAAAATCTTTATTGTGCGATTTTAACCGAATTTGTTGATAAACTGTATTTTTGGAGCAAAAAACGCCATATTTTTACAAAATACATACATCAGTTTTTGAGATTAAATTTTTAAGAATTTATATTGGTAATTTACCAAAAAATCTATGCACACCCCTCAAAACGACCCTTTTATTGAAATTTTTTAAGTAGTAACGATTTTGTAGCCACATTAAAAATGAACAATAATAGCAACATTTACAAAAATTTATCCATGAAAAAACAATGAAATAAAATTAAACTAATAGTAACATGGCCTTGTGCTTAGTTTTGACAAAAAAAACGTAATAGAAACCTAAAACGACAATGAAACAAAAAAATAGAGAATTCAAAAAATTCTTGTTTCATTGTTGTTTTAAGTTTCTATTGCGCTTTTTGTTTGTTAAGAATATTTATACCATGTTACTATTAGTGTAATTTTATTTTAATGTTTTTTTTAATGGATAGCTTGACAGAATAAATTTTTGTAAATATTATATTATATATATATATAATATATATATATATATATATATATTGTAGGGTGGTGACCCACCCTTGGTATTCTCTGAAAAATGTCACTTGTCTTGACGAATTCTATACTTGTCTTACTTATATTTTTGTAATATTAAAATATCCCTAATTGAATATTATTATTTAATTACAGTTTTAGGCTTTTAGTTATAGGCAACTGCTTGTACAGCTGTGTATTTTTGGTATTATAATCATTATTATTATATAATAATGTAATAATTGGGTTTAGAAGATTATTGTGAATTATCTAGTTATCGTAAATAGGTTACTTATTTAATTAATATTTGAAGTAGTGCTGTTAATCCTTAAAAAGAATTGACAGAAACTTTTACGATGCGCATGCATAAAGAAGTTTCTACGGTTTTTGGACGAGTCCATTATTTGATGATGGTGGGAAGGAGGCTAGAAAAAAAAGGTTTTTCGATTGGATTATTAGGGTGTTGGCTGTTGGTGACTACACACGTGAAGCGAATATTAATAAACAGAAAAACTTCTAAAAGAATATGGTAATCTTCGTACATTGTGGTTCTTTCATATTAGAAGAATATACAGGTTAGTCTGATATTATTTATAATACATATTTTGTTGTAAATGATTGATTTACATGTTTTAATTTCTCCAACGGCTGCCATTACGCAATGCTTGTAGTCACGTACCTCAAACAAATGCCTATTTTTCTCAATTATTTATTATTTAGAAAAACATTGAATTAAACTTTGATTTATATTTTGAATGCTATAATAAACATAGTTTACAAATATTACAAATTATTAGAATACATAATGTTAAACGTTATTATGAAATTATCAAATTATACATTCTTAAACTAAATTTGTATCAATATTACATTTAGTATTATTATTGTGATTGGTCCAGTTTTACAGTTTGATTAATATCTGTGTTTTCAATTGACTTATCGAGACAAGTGAAAAATAACACTATTTATTATTAGGGTTTAAGGTCCCTTGATTTATGTATATGATTTGACCATGCTCCTTGAAGATTAAATATAAAAAGTTACAACAAACAAATATGTCGCCTAAATGGCACAATAACAAATATATCGCCTAAATGGCACAATAATAAATATATCGCCTAAATGGCACAATAATAAATATATCGCCTAAATGGCACAATAACAAATATATCGCCTAAATGGCACAATAATAAATATATCGCCTAAATGGCACAATAACAAATATATCGCCTAAATGGCACAATAATAAATATATCGCCTAAATGGCACAATAACAAATATATCGCCTTAAATGGCACAATAATAAATATGTCGCCTAAATGGCACAATAACAAATATATCGCCTAAATGGCACAATAACAAATATGTCACCTAAATGGCAAACTAACAAATATGTCACTTAAGTGTCACAATTAAAAGTATATTACCTAAAGGGTAAATACAACAATATTATTACCAAAATGGTTTACAAACTTGCCTAAATGGCTTTACACACAATAAGTTGTTAACACCGTCGTTATTTTTATCGACGAGGTTCAGGGTCTCAGTATATATTCTTGGTTCACCACTCTACCTGCACGTTATAATTGTAATGATTTTGACTACTATTATGTTTTGGATCAGGGTCTCCTTGGATTGACCATAATCCTAACCTCACTTTAACTACGCGAATACGACACGGTATAATTGGAATGATTTTGACTACTATTATGTTTTGGATCAGGGTCTCCTTGGATTGACCATAATCCTAACCTCACTTTAACTACGCGAATACGACACGGTATAATTGGAATGATTTTGACTACTATTATGTTTTGGATCAGGGTCTCCTTGGATTGACCATAATCCTAACCTTACTTTAACTACGCGAATACGGCACGGTATAATTGGAATGATTTTGACTACTATTATGTTTTGGATCAGGGTCTCCTTGGATTGACCATAATCCTAACCTTACTTTAACTACGCGAATACGGCACGGTATAATTGGAATGATTTTGAATACTATTATGTTTTGGATCAGGGTCTCCTTGGATTGACCATAATCCTAACCTTACTTTAACTACGCGAATACGACACGGTATAATTGGAATGATTTTGAATACTATTATGTTTTGGATCAGGGTCTCCTTGGATTGACCATAATCCTAACCTTACTTTAACTACGCGAATACGGCACGGTATAATTGGAATGATTTTGAATACTATTATGTTTTGGATCAGGGTCTCCTTGGATTGACCATAATCCTAACCTTACTTTAACTACGCGAATACGACACGGTATAATTGGAATGATTTTGAATACTATTATGTTTTGGATCAGGGTCTCCTTGGATTGACCATAATCCTAACCTTACTTTAACTACGCGAATACGACACGGTATAATTGGAATGATTTTGAATACTATTATGTTTTGGATCAGGGTCTCCTTGGATTGACCATAATCCTAACCTTATTTTAACTACGCGAATTGCAGACATTTAGATCTTGTTTCGAGCATTGATTGAGTTGTAGTAAAATAATTTATTTAAGTACTGGACCAAAGAAATATTCAAAATTACTTATATGTTCATACAAGTGTACAATATTGACAAGATTACAAATGAAATTAATTAACTCTTTACTCAACGTTTTACCGGGTTTTTAAACCACAGAGAAATAGTAGCACCTCTGATCTTATAAATAAATAAGTCATAAAATGAGCATGCTAGTGTTTTATTTAAACAATTCCTGACAATAAGTAAGTATGATACCTTGAAAAAGAACTGTAGTTACTATGTAGGTTTTTAGTTAAACATTTCACAACGAGACGATTACAGCTATTTGGCCAATTAAATTAAACCTTATATTATTATTATTTTTTTGTATTACCCTTTATCATTAAACGATGAGGCAGGGGTCTCCACCATACAATATAATATATATTATATTTGTAGTAATTATTGTGCATTTATAATTTAGCTACAAAATCGTTCCTACTTAAAAAAAATAATAAAATTTAGTATAGGGTTGTTTTGAAGGATGTTGAATCCAGAGCCGTCCATAGATTTTTTTAAATCGCTAATATAAATTCTTTGAAATTTACTCTCAAAAACTGACAAAGTAGGGCTTAAAAAATACAGTTTATCAAGATCTACACTTTAAAACAAATAAACACATTGTTATATATTTTTTAGTGGTGGAGTATACAGTCCAGGTGCCTGTTTCGCTAAAACGTCAATGATTAAAGAATTAAACGAAAATGGACTGAAATTCGAAATGGTTTCCAAAAAGGAAATTGATAATAAATAATCTTGTTTTGTACTGCATTTGTTATGTAATTTTTATAAGAGTTTGGAAAGCTTTAATCTTACAGTTTGAGTCTGAAAATTTAAATATGAATGACTTATATTTTTTTAACATAGATTTTATATTTACCATATGTATGTAGTTGTATGTTTTAATAAAATGGTTTTGGGAATCAATGTTTTATTTATTTATATTTACTGATATTACAGAGATGACAGCACAGAGTGATATTTAAAGCTATCATCTGTTGCATTTTGAAATGTTTGGACTATTTTAAGTTATAAATACCTTGGTAAATAAACATTTTGAGTACTGAGATACATGTTGTGGGTTTTGGATCGAATTCTACAAGTAAAAATTCATTTCTCAAATATTTATTAATTCAGGGGTAATCCAGTGAAGAGGTAAAAAAATGACTTTAAAATTAAAATTATTAACAGTAATGGGTTCGGCAACTTTTGACCTCATTTTGTTTATATAGTTTTCGGAGAAAATTAAACAGTATTTTGTTATGAGATCATCGATAATATAAAAAATATACTGTTCCAGACCGGGCCAGTCACTTTTTCAAACAGTTTCCGAATTATCTGTGTTTTCTAAATTTGAATGCAAGGGAAGTGACGAGTATACCAGGGTACTAATTAAATACATAATTTATTGGAAAATATAAGATTTATTGCAACTTTGAACATATTATACATAAATATCTTAAAATCAAATAATACCACACATCAGTGGCGGCTGGTGGATTTTAGGTATATCAATATCTCAATTATTAGATATGGGACCCACACCAAATTTATATGAGTTTATAATGACATTATGCGCAAGCAGAATTTAAATTGAAGTTTGCGAAAAAAAGATAACCGAAACATCGAACATGGAACTGACGACACGGTACTGATGAATGGGATACAAATTTGAGATTATAATTCAGAATTAAGTGTTTTACTGATATTTTTTATTAGTGGATGCTACTTATCAACAAATCACATATAGCCTTATATAAATTAAAATGAAATACCTATATATACGTAAGAAAATAACTACTCACCACAGTACTGAAATTTTGACTGGAAGTATACGTGCATTCACCACAACTTCGCCGCTTGCATTCTTTCAAGATGACTGTCGTGCAAAGAGCGGGCTCTGGGTAATTTTTTACCAACACTTGAGTTAAAACGAGGACTTGACGTTTAAACTTCAATATTTCGCAGGAATTTTGAACTTTAACATTGGACACAGAACTGACGGGTAAAAGTGAGTACAAAGATTATCAATTTTTTAAAAATTGCCATTATTCGAATCTATGATAAAATATGAAAAATACATTATTTAATGTTTTATAGTTTGTAGTGAAATTGAAAAATTTAAGATAAATCTAATATATTTTAAAATAAAATCACTCAAATATTTGATTCAGGAGTTGTGACACGCCAAGGTACTGATATTTATTAAGTTTTTCTACAAACGTGCTTTTGAAAAAATACATTAAAATTGGGTGGAAAAGTTAAAAAAACCTGGATCTTTTGTAATATACTAAAATATTTACATAAAATATTAAAATACCTACTCTATTGACTGATGACATCAGGTAGTCCAACTTTTGTAGAATCACCCTAATGTCTACATGAGTATAAAATTCTTGATTTTTAACCAAGTTTGAAGTCAATTTCTTGTACCAGTTGGGATTTTTTATAAATAAAAAAAACTTGCGTTAATAAAAAAATTATTATTATTTATTTATTTAGGCAAAAAACATTCCTTGAAATAAAGTTAAGAAAACAAATCGACTAGTTTCAAATATATAAACAAAATAAACAGCCTTAGCCTAGCAGAGCCTACTATACTAAATTTGTAGCTTCACCTATGTATATGGGTGAATATATTGAGATGTGACCCAAGTGAAAATGATTATTTTTTATTATTGGTTGTTTCACTGTTAGTCTAGAATGTGGTTTTTGGAAAGCCACCAGGTCTAGTAATAACAGGTTCTGCACTAATGCAAGAATTTTAACCTTCGGATGACCAACCTCTTTTTTATACATGGATGACCAATGGGGGTTAAAAATGACCCCTCCCGATTTTAGTAAACGAAAACATGCTTTCATTATTTTAATGTTATATTTTATATTAAATAATGAAAACAAACATTAGTACAACAAATTTTTATTCCAACTAAACCAAAAAAGTAAAAATATTAGTCTAAACCTAATAAAGGAAGCAAATTTGTAAAAAATGCAGTAATTACCACAAGTATGTTTTTTAATCTTCGAATGTTCCTTGCAGACAAAATGGTTTTTTATCGCATTTCGTTGTAAACTTTCTGTCGGAAGATCGACAGCAAATTTTACATCGGCCACGTTTCTTGGGATTTTCAGCTGGCTCTGCATCTTCAGGATCTTCTGAATATTCTTTTAATACCATATTAATTTTAAAACTACTTTTTTAATGAGAAATATTCGTAATTTTTTTTATGCAAAATATAAAGATACTTGGCATAATAATATAGTCAAATAAAAAAATAATCAGTTAAAAATTAAAAATATTTAAGAGTTTATTCAAGAAAAATATACATTGGGGTCAAAATTTACCCCCCTTGGTCATCCGAAGGTTAAGAAATCATACATTTTGAATATTACAGCCTAACGGAACATAGCTTCACGGAGGTTAGGATTTCGTATGTTTGTTTTAAACATCCCTTTGTATATTTGAAATAAGTTATTGTACCTTTTGACACCTTAATATTTTTAAAAAATACAATTGTACATACATAAAATATTTATAAAAAAAAATCTACTTACTGAGATATTACACTTCAAGGTGAATAGGTTTTTAAATAGCTAATTAATGAACTTAAACTTTTGAATTATAAAACAGCATAACTCATCTGCATATAAATTCTAACTGACCTTCAGGGATCACATGCATCTATAATGTCGTAAACAGAGGTTTTTGCTGTTTAAAATGCATAAAATTTAAAGCACAAACAGATTCACGGAGGATAGAATCAATTTTTGTAACACCTACATAAATGGTTATAAAAATTATTTTTTTTAATCTTTAATAATATGTTATATTTGATTCGATTGCTTTGGATGTGTTTAATTTACTTAGTGAACTGATATTTTTAGTATGCTTTTACTATTTAGTTTTATTAAATATCACGGGGTAACACCATCGGGGGACATTTCGTGATATCCACCCATATACTTTATTGTTTTAAATTTTTAAGTGTTTAAAGAATTTGTTATAATGATTATTAATTTATTTGCGAATATTGCAATTTGTTTTAGTTAAAATTCATAATAGACAAATATACATAATTACTAGTAGTAATTGATTGACCTTAATGAATTTTGCCTTAATTGCTTTAAAGATTTTCTATTTGTATTATTTATCTATTTAGATTCTATCGTAAAGTTTCAAAGGAAAATATATTTTTATTTAAATTTCCCAGTTGCTGATATTTTAATTCCAAAGAAGAGCAAAACTGTTAAAACGAGGAAATTCAGAAAAAGAGAAAAATCACGGAGCTATTAAGTTTTCCGAATGCTTAATGCATTTCATTAAAAAAAGTAAAATTAAACGGGCTTGCATATCCAACAAAAAATATAAATAATTAAATTAAAATAAAACACTTCTTTAGAGAAAATGTTAAAAACAGATTTCCTCTGAATTTTTCTTACTTAACTTTTTGTGAATTTTTATGAACAGGTAATGGTTTTTTGTATTTTTTTTGTTCTACTTTATTCGTTTTCCGCACACTTCTAAGAATTTTTAATTATTATTTTTTAATTGATTTTTTCTACTCCCACCTTTAAAACGCCCTTTATCTTACATGTTTCCATGACACTAAGTGACCTTTTAAATAGGTACACATTGACAAGTTGTGGCTTTATTGCGCTTTAGTCACGGGCTGAAGTTAGCAACGGGTTTTTAGTCACGGTCTGAAGTTAGTTTGAAGTTAGTTGACAGTTGTCAAATGTCATACAATCGTTAAAATAAAGTGCCTTTCTTGTAAAATAATACTAAATGTGAAAATTATTTCATTATCTCAATACAAAAATACAAAAGTATTAAATAGTTTCTCAACGCCAATATTTGAAAAGTTTATATGAACATTGTACTGACCTTTTAATTTCGCCGGCAGTAAACTATAACTTAAATTCGGGCACGGACTCCACTGTAAAGTGCTCATAAAACATGTTCTTTACTTTCACCATTGAGTAAGATGTAGGTAACATCTTACTCAATGCTTTTACTGTGAAAAACTGTCAATTTTCAAGAAATACATTTCGATTTATAACCTTTATAATCTGTAAAATTAAAAATTTGACATTTGACGGTGAAACACAGATTCCCCTATTGTTTAATAGATGGCGCTCTATACAAATTTTTAATTTAAATCATTTTAAGATAATAATAAGTATTTGTCGTAGAAAAAGTATGGTATGCACCTCGTTTATAAACTTTTCTATACACTCATTAATTTAAGCACTCGCTCGCAAGCTCGCTCGTGCCTAAATTAAATTTGTGTATAAAATGGCGTATATCAAACTTGATACATAATATACTATTTTCTACTCTCAAATTAATAGGCTCATTATCGTACATGTTTCCATGACACTAAGTGACCTTTTAAATAATCATTGTCTGAAGTTAAGTACAGGTTTTAAGTCACGGGCTGAAGTTAGTTTAAGTTATGTCATAGAATCGTTAAAATAAAGTGCCTCTTCGTAAAATAATACTAAATATGAACATTATTTTATTACCTCAATACAAAAATACAAAAGTATTAAATAGTTATTTTATTATGCTTGTGTGCTATGTTATTTTATTTTTTTTTGCACCACATATCTCTCTCTGCTTTGTGCGGATTTTAAATTTGTATGATGTCCCAGGAAAATGTGTGCATTATCTTCATTAACTTTGACTTTTACATGTGAATATTTTATATAAATTACTTTTGTCTGCGTTTGTCTTAAAGCTTTGTAAAAATACTGCCACTGTTAAGGACCTTTGCGCCACTGTTAGGCTAACAGTGTTAGCATAAAAATAATTGTTGTGATAACTTTTAACGAGACGAAATAGGTGGATATGCAAGCAAGAATATTGATTTTACTGAGTACAAGCAAAATAAATTAACACTTCAACGTTTGATGAATTTTTTATTTAGAGTAAAATAAGATTTATCACGTTTATAAATATTTTAAAAAATCCAGACATTAAGTTTTGTTGAATTTTACAAAAATTATCGAAAAAACAAACTTTTTGATCACGTTGAAAACAATCTTGCCCATGATTGCCAGGTAATAAAATTTATTTTTCGTAGATTTTATTTTAAAACTTGTCAAAAGTCTGCAAAATTAATTTTTTTATTAAAGAGTTAATTAATATTGTTAATAATTGTTTTAAGCAAATATAGGTACAACGATATTCATATGATATACAACACGTTACATTATCTACAATTTTTTTGTGTTA
The DNA here is from genome assembly GCA_921294245.1 of Brassicogethes aeneus. Classification (NCBI taxonomy): domain Eukaryota; kingdom Metazoa; phylum Arthropoda; class Insecta; order Coleoptera; family Nitidulidae; genus Brassicogethes; species Brassicogethes aeneus. The sequence goes on from OV121134.1 coordinate 64,905,377, forward strand.
GAAAAAATATTAACCAACAAAAATAAAGAGGTTTATATAAAAACAAAAAAGGTCGATCGATCGATCTAAAGAAATCTGCGTTTCTTTGGTTTTTGTTGATGCAATTTAACTCCAGCTAAATCTGCTCACTTTTTGTGATTTTTTAATAATGTTTTTTTGTTTGTTTAATATATTAATTTTAGTAGGGATATCATGGACTACATAGACAAATTTAGGCTATTTATATACAGGGTGAGACATTTAACTTGAAACTTTGAAATATCTCAGTTAGTATGCATTTTACGAAAAAATGTTTAAATTAAAAATTAAATGATTCAAGGGGGGAAATCAATCAGTACTAAAATTGGTCCTCATACTTTCCTCCTTATAGGGGGAACAGGGGGTAACTTTAATAGTATATTATGTATCAAGTTTGATAAACGCCATTTTATACACGAATTTGCGAGCGAGTGCTTAAATTAATGAGTGTATAGAAAAGTTTATAAACGAGGTGCATACTTTACTCTTTCTACGACGAATACTTATTATTATCTTAAAATGATTTAAATCAAAAATTTGTATAGAGCGCCATCTATGAAACAAAAGGGGAATCTGTGTGTCACCGTCAAATGTCACATTTTTAAATTTTATAAACACAGATAAATCGAAATGTATTTCTAGAAAATTGACAGTTTTTCACAGTGAAAGTAAAGAAAATGTTTTATAAGCACTTTACAGGGGAGTCCGTGTCCGAAATTAAGTTATAGTTTACTGCCGGCGAAATTAAAAGGTCAGTACAATGTTCATATAAAATTTTCAAATATTGGCGTTGAGAAACTATTTATTAATTTGGTATTTTTGTATTGAGATAATAAAATAATTTTCACATTTAATATTATTTTACAAGAAAGGCACTGTATTTTAACGATTGTATGACATTTGACAACTGTCAACTAACTTAAAACTAACTTCAGCCCGTGACTAAAAACCTGTTGCTAACTTCAGCCCGTGACTAAAGCGCCATAAAGCCACAACTTGTCAATGTGTATTTAAAAGGTCACTTAGTGTCATGGAAACATGTACGATAAAGGGCGTTTTAAAGGTGGGAGTAGAATAAATTTTTTTTGCCGATTCGGATCATTCGACTTAAATTAGGTAGATTTTATCTAAAACATTTTTTGATATTTGTAATGAATGGCGCTGTAATGAAAAAAAAATCAATTTTGTTCGATTTTTCTTCTGTGCCTGTCATTACATTTCGTCTGTACTATTTAGGGTGTCTGTTTCAATTAAATTATTTTTTTAACAGTAAAAAACAACTTTGAAAATAAATGTTCGATGTTAAAAGACATTTAAATGAAAAAACATCATAACTCGCTAATAAATAAACATACCCCAAAATTTGATTCTAAGAATCTTCTAAGAAGATATGACCCGGAATAATGGAATATTCTTAGAACCTTCACTTATTGCTAAAAATGTTCTTAGGGACTTTTAAAAAATTCAATAGATACCCTTTTAATGATGCAATTAGATTCTTAGAAGCTTCTTAAAACCTTCATAAAAAGTATTCTAAGAACATTTTAAGAATACGGAATCTAGGAAGCTTTTGAGAATATTTCCAAATATGTCAGATACCCACGTTCTAATATGTTGGATTCTACAATCGTAAAATTCTTCAGGAGACGACAAATACGCCTCACTGTCATAATATGACAGTGAAATGTATTTTTCGTCCCCATAAAAAATTTTGCGACATATTAATATATATTTATTTAAAAATATTAAATAAACAATTAAACCATAAGTTGTTTGACATTATTTCATAAAAAGTAAAATTGGAAAATTTTGTGAGATAAGTCAGATTAGATTGAAGTTAAAGATAGTTAGTATTATTATACATAAAAATGTTAATTCAGATATAAAAAATCGGTATACAAATTAATAAATATTTATTTTTAACAAAAAATAAAATATAAAAAAACAAAATACTTCCTTATAAAATAATTCTTCATAAAAGAATAAACCAAATAGTTCTTCATAAAAAAACATTTTTCATTGTATTTAAGTTGGATAAAAGATTTTATGTAAAAGCCGGATAATTTAGATACCTATAGTAAAAGTATTTTTCTTATCGAATATTGTTTTAATTTGACAAATAAATATAAAAAAAATATTTTGGGGTGTGTTTTTTACTTAGTATTTAATACTAAGTATAGGTACCTTTATACGTAGATTATGGTATATTTTAATATTGTATTTTCCTATGTATAGGTACCTAACTGAACTGCATTTGCTTAACAGAATGTTCCAGGAATATTCCTAAATGAACTTTCTATAGCAATTACTTTCTCAACATTCTAAGCATATATGTTTAGAGTGGATTAATTTTTACCACTAAACTTTGCACCTTCTAAGAACCTGCCTATAGGCCAGTGAGAATATTCTTAGGATTATGCTATGATCCTAAGAATATTCTCACTGGAAGGTTTAAAAAACATTCTTAGAACATGACTAGAAGAAATATAGCATGATCCTAAGAATATTCCCACTGGAAGGTTTAAAAAACATTCTTAGAATAAACTGTGCTATCAGGGTATGCATAAAAATTTAAAATAAAAATTTAAAATAAATCATTATCTTTTTTTTGAATTTGCAAGTTTTTTACTTGGATATCATCTAAATTATTTTTACAGACTAAAAACAATTAAAAAAACTACTCGCGTGCGCAATGTAATACTTACTCACGCATTTGTAAAGTTGTACTTTGCCGCACGCTTACTTTGCGCACGCGAATATTATTATTAAATTTTTATTAAATTGTTAAGGTTAAATGAAAATCTTTAAGCTGCTATTATAGCAGTATACTGCTTTACATTTTTGGTCTGTTGGGTTTTAAAAATGAAAATACTTTGATGTTAGTTGAGAGGAAACTTTTATTTATTTAGATTTAGGTAATAGATAAATAATATTTGCGTTTTCATTAATAGTACACCATGCATAAATGAGAATTTGTGTTACATTCGTTTAATTCGGTGGTTCAAAACTCAGCCAACCCTATCCTATGTAAATAATCCAATTGGTTAAATTTACTCGCCACTTTTTAATAAAACTATGGCCCACATTGGGCTAATTAATATAGCTACCATGGCATTAAAAACTAACAAAAAAAGTAAACTGTTAATTTTTATTTTAGCTTAACGACGCTTAATAAATGTAAAACTTTATAATGTTAACAAAACTGCTATTTTTACCAAGGTTCCTAAAAATAAATTTAAAAAAATATATACCTATTATTTTGTCGTAAGAAATTGTCTATTATCTATTTTGGAATTTTAATAAAATCATTTTATTAAAACATGGAATATGGACTTTTGCCGGGCTTTTTCCTGATCCGTCCCAATGTTTTGCTGGCCCTTATTTCTCCGTAACCCATCGTAATGGACTTTACATGTGCTTGTGCAAGAGAAAACATTCGCAATGTTTAAACTTCCTCTATAGGCGGGTTTTTGGTCTTTGAAGTATCAACCAAAACTTTGTATAAACCAAACCTCAATGTTTTAAGCTTAGAATTAATCTTTTAGTGGCTCCCTTGTGCTGCGTGTGGTCACTCACTTTTTTGTTTGTTAAGTGGGTGAAGAAAATTCAAAAATGTATTCTAATATCAAAGATATTAGAATACATGTGTTCAATTTTATTGTTTTCTTATTACATGCGTTTTTTTAAATACGAATTATGTTAATTATTAAACTTATTACATAGGTATTATACATATTAAAAGCGTTGAATGGGAAAGTCTCATCACAACGGTAAAAGACCAAAAACGGGTATTATATTATGTATTATATACAGGGTGAGTCATTTAACTTGAAACTTTTAAATAACTCAGTTTTACGAAAAAATGTTTAAATTAAAATAAATGATTCGAGGTGGGAAATCAATCAGTAATAAAATTGGTCCTCATACTGTCCTCCTTATAGGGAAACAGGGAGTAACTTTAAAATTTCCAATGGAACACCCTATTTTTTATTGCAGATTCGGATGATTCGACTAAAAATAAGTAGATTTTGTCTAAAACATTTTTTCATATTTGTATTAGATGGCGCTGTAATAAAAAAAATCAATTAGCATTAAATCCTTTAATTTAAAAGAATATTGTACTATTTTTAATAAAAATACCTTTTTTAAGGTAAAAAAACATTATTTTGTCAATTAATTAATTTAATCCTAATTGAGGTATAAAAAATTGGTATTTAGTTATAAATAATAATTATTCTCTATTTTGCCACTATTGGTGTAATTTAACTTTAATTGTGATACAATGTGCACTAGTAGTGTAAAGAAAAAAGAGCTCTTAGTAACATCAAAACAGACAAAGAAATTGCCATGCACTGTAGTGTACATTTTGTCACTATTTAACACATTAAGGGGTAATAAAAACTCGCATTAAGTTTTTCTACAATTTTGATTTATTTTAATAAAAAATAGTATAAATGTACCAATGAATAATGTTCATATTCTTTAATAATAATAATAATAATAATAATAATAATAATAATAATAATAATAATAATAAAACGTCTTTATTTAACGAGGCGAAGTCTAGCTAGTTAATTTAAGATTTGTAGCTCTACTCTCATTACCTAGATATCATTTAGCCATGTTTTGTCGATCTTTCACTTATAATGCCGTAACTATTTATAATGGATTAAGCTCAGATTTAAAAATATTAAAAGCAAATAAATTTCGTGTCAAAGTTAAATCATTATTTTTTTCTACTCAATAAATCTATTGAGTTAGTTAGTTAATAAGTGTTCTTGTAATTGTAAAATTTTCAATACCTACTTTTGTTCTGTGTATAACAGTATAAGTATAATTAAACATAAGATTTAAATGTGTTTAATAAAGTTAATAAGCACTAAATCCTACCTAGTGTTTTTGTAGTGTAACTTTTACACTTACAAATCAACTCTAATATTTTTACCCCTACACTAAAAAATTTACACCGGGCAAAATTTTTTACTGTCTACTATCTAGTCGAATGATCCGAATCTGCAATGAAAAATAGGGTGCCCAATTGTAAATTTTAAAGCTACCCCCTGTTCCCCCTATAAGAAGGAGAGTATGAGAACCAATTTTAGTACTGACTGATCCTCCTCGAATCATTTAAGTAATTTTTTCGTAAAATGCATACTAACTGAGATATTTCAAAGTTTCAAGTTAAATGAATCACCCTGTATATAAGCGCACCTTTTTTAATTTGATTTTTTGAGAATTGTTATTAAACATGGTTTGCTAATTTTTTTATAATAATATGTTTAATATAATATATTATATTATACAACTTTGTCAATTGTCTAAAGGAAAATCAAATAATCCCAAGTTATTTTCCTGTCGCCAGAAAATCTTGCTGGTAAAGCTTTGCGAAGCTGCTAATATTGGAATATCCAGTAGATTTTTGAAGGGACCCGAAGCTATTTGCACAATGGCTTTTCACGAATTCGTCGCGAACGCACAGTGCTTCAATTAGGAAAACTAGCTGAACAAAAGTATACTTTATGCATTATGCTTATAATATGCTCACTATACCAGGTGTGTTCAGAAAATAACGGGAATTGTTAAATTTCGCGGGTTCGGAGGGTCCGGTTGTCATAAAATTTTCTTTATTATGTTGGTATACATGCCCCCGAAGTATGATAAAAACTTTAGCTGTTTTCATTGTTTACTCTGTCTGTGGCAGCCGCTAAGGTTAGACGTGTTTTATGAGCTCGGCGATTTTTCGTTCGTTAAAAGAAATGGATCAAAGAATTTGTATCCAATTTTGCTTAAAAAATAAAATAAATTCTGTGAAATGTTAACAAAGGCCTATAGTGAGTCTGCTATAAGTAAAACAAGAGTTTACAGGTGGTATAAGAGTTTCCAATATGGCCTTGAAGACGTTGAAGATGACGAACGCCCCGAACGCACAAGCACATTAACAACCGATAAAAACATGGAAAAAGTGAAAGAAATGGTTATAAACCAACAGAGAAGTCGCTGATGATGTTGGTATATCGATTGGCTCATCCCATGAAATTTTTTCGAATGATTTGGGTATGAAACGCGTGGCAGCAAAATTTGTTCTAAAATTGTTAAATTTTGAACAAAATTTTTGGCCAAAAACAATACTGTAATGATGCCCCAGCCTCCATATTCGCTAGACATGCCTCTGTCTGACTTTTTCCTATTCCCAAAAATAAAGAGAACCTTAAAGGGCCGTCGTTTTGCAAGCATAGATGACATTAAAAGCGCATCGCTGAAAGAACTAAAGCCTATCCCAAAGATCGAGTTTTAGAAGTGTCGAGTATTGGAAGAAGAGCTGGCACATGTGCATAATATCCAATGGGGACTATTTTGAAGGCGACAACATTAATGTAGACGAATAAATAAATATTTGTTTCAAAACACTTCGTACAAAAGGGTTTGCCAATAATCTTATCCAAACTTTTAAAGTGTGAACCTAGACTTTGGTTCAAAAAAAAAAAATGCAAGCGGTTTAAATAAATTTATTTGAGATTTCTGTCTACTGTGCGACAGGCAGATATTTTGGGAAAGTTGGCACACAACAGGTTATTATACGTAGCCTTAGTCGCTTTATCTCGAAGCAATTAACGAAAAACGAGGGTTTCGTCGAATCGGTCTCATCTCCTCATAACTATTATGCCTAATTTAACTTGTTCACATTAATAATGAGTCCTTGTGCTTTGTACTAATAAATTTAACATTTAAGGGGTATCTCAATCGGTGGCGGCTCGTCAGGGTAGGAAATTTTAGCCGGTGATGCTCGTACTTGCCACCAAAGAAAAATGTACATGCACTGATAATGAAACTAATTTTGTAAGCGATTAATAATAGTTATTTATGTCATTAGGTTAAGAACTAAGGCTTTTTGTGCTAAGCTCAAGGTTTGAAGGCCGACGCGTAGCGGAGGCTTACAATTGAGCGAAGCACAAAAAGGCACTTCTTGGCCGAATGGCATACAACATTTTATCTTCAAAGCACTTTATATAGGTCAATTTAATTCAACATCAAAGCGGCCTAACCTCACTTTTTTAGAATCTCATTTATTTATTAGCTAAAGATTACATTAAATGTACAATAATTATTATTGCTTTTGGAAGCAGTAATAGTTTGACAATACCTAGCAACATGATTTAAGTAGAAATGGATTTTTGCTATTACATTGAATTCAATTAATTGTTTAATAAATGGTATGGTATGTAATTTCAATTTGTTTGGATTTTTATTTAAAAAATAGGTAGTTTGGAATGTTTAAGCTGTGTTTAACATTTAATTTTACTGAAAACTTAAAGCAAATTAAAACTTAAAGATAATTTAAATCGTAGAAAAAAAATCGTGCGTTTTCTTGGTTGCCTAACCTTAATTTTTGTTTTATTATTCATATTTAATTTTAAAATAATTTAATGAAAAATATTAAACATTAACAGTAAAACAAACAAATTAGTGCTTATTATAAATAAATTAAACCAGTTTAGTACGTTAATTTCTTAGAAAAGGATTAATTTGTCAAAACAACGAGAAAAAAAAAACTAACATAAAATTTTGTATCGGCCTAGGCCATAACAAGGTATTTCTTTATCGAATGTTGACAACAATAAAGTTTAAATTATAGACCGCTTGGAGATAAATAATATTATTTATGCACGATGACATTATAATATGACAATTATAACAAAAATTCTTTGACGTAAACGTCTTTTTATAGCCCGCGGGCGTTATTATGGCCCAGCGGGCTATAATGAAATGTCAAAAATTAAAAACAACAATGTTACACCATTTAATATATTCGAAGTAAGTTTTTTCGTATAAAGATTTTGATTTTACCGGCAGCAGGCCGCAATTTTTCGCCTTTTCAGCTGCTTCCTCAATTTCATTTATCTTTAAACTTTAAAACTGACTGATGTCAGTTGACATTATAATATGACAATTATAACAAAAATTCTTTGACGTAAACGTCTTTAAAATCAATAATATATTAAAAATAATAATATATTAATCGTGCATAAAGTTTTGTATGCATTGCTGGCATAACTGGTTTTTATGCCCTTAATACATAAATAACTATTAACTTATATTTAAAATTGTAATGGCTATAAAAAAATGTACCACCTATGGTACCTTTTTTATTAAATTTTCAGTGTTTTATGGGACAAAAACCTACGATTTGTCAAAGTAATGAGATTATTTTTATTTACATAATAAACTTTTTTTACTGTTAATAAAATTCTCATTTACTATAATGAAGCAGCAATGTTGAGCTTTTATAAAAAAAATGTTCATCCAAAAGTAATACCTGTAATCATATTGTCATGGCAATAAGAAATACTTTATATTTTGAAATTTTTTTAATTTTTAAAATTCAACCCCTATTTTTTTATTGAGCTGATTAATAAAGATAATTATATCTACCTCCAGTTACATTTTATAAAATAGGCTCATGAATTAAACCATTTGCATATACAAAAGTTAGGACCCCCCTTTCCAAAAGTCATTACAAGTAGAATTTAAATAGGATCTGAGATTTTAATATTTTACTTCAAAACTTTTTAAAGCACACACGTCATATGCAGGGAAATTTATACGGCAATTTGTAGTAAAAATATCGTTTTTAGGAAAAGCCGATATGCATAATATTGATGTATTATGCAATTTAAAGTGGGCTCCCTATCATAGATATTATTATCACTATTAAGTATTATTAAATATTGATTTTATTGTTATACATATATATTATACACTTTGTATATAAACTACCCACTCTTGTTGATTATTGTAATATAAAAAAAGGGATCATCTTTTGGGGGGCCGTAGCTCCGTTAGAAGGCATTTTTTTATACATGTTTATTAAACAAAATAGTTCAGTCGCATCTTACATCTTGCCGTCGCGCTCTTGAAACTTACAAACAGCAATGCTCGCGACTCGCGTGCGGGAGATCTCTTGAAACGTAAAAGTTTAAAGATGAAACCAACAATAATTTAAAAAAAAAGGGTGCGAACTGATAAGTGAAACAAACATTTTCATGGAGTGCAAGCTAAAATGGTGTAACGGTCATTGAGGAGCGGAGTGTTGGGTGATATGAATGACTTGGGTGCCACCTGTCATTGGAGGCTTATCACTGGACGGACGGGGGAGGTCGGAGAAGAGGGGAGGTGGCCATCCGCAAGGGGAAAAATCTGATAAGTTTTACTTTAAGAGTATGCATGACCTGATACAAATCTGCAATATAAATACGGCAGATCCCAACAAGCATTTTCCGTTATTTGACACCATTAACATTGCCCGTATTCATTTCATTAAACATAACATTTATTTTACTTGAAAATGTTAAAATGACTTTAAAAATGATTATGTTAAGAACATATTTTACTCTTTAAACAATTGTTTTGTTTTAATTACTATCATTGCAAAATTGTATTAAAAAGTGTTAAAAATTCTTACACGGGCAATGTTAGTGGGGATAGGTATCGTTAAAGTGTTTATTGGGATATCTTTAAAACCTAAGAAGGGCACGCAGCGTGGGGCAATAAGTCTGTCAACAGCAAATGCGTAAGGCGGTCCCAATCGAGCCGGAAAATAAACACTGGACTGACAGAGTAAACTAACATTGAACAAAATTCTAACACATTAAAAAAAGGGCCTAATAGCCAAACTCGAGTTTGTAAACATTAGACAACAGAATAATCGCGCTTGTGATTTGTTTGACTAGTGAATAAATGCAATGCTTGGAATTTGATAAACAAAGACGGAACTCTACCACCAAACGTGCTTGGGACAAAAATTATTAAAAACAACTGACACACTTTACCAAGGGCAGGAACTATCTGACCAGGACACGGACAATGACAATAACGAACAAGACAAAGACATCGACTAGGAAACTACACCCCTGCAGCGAAATAACAACTCCCCAACTCCAAATAGTGATCCCAAATGTTTGGAGTAATACTAATCGACTGGTCTAGGGGGATTCCGCGTCGTACTTAGTTTTAAGTCGGCGTAATTGTCCCCCAAAAACCAACTCCCTCCCGTCCCTCATCCATACCCCACCGAGCGTATAGCATAGGCTCGGCGAACCCGGGAATGGCTATTATAACTATTCGCCTCTCGCTCTCGAGCCCCAAATAGGGGACAGTACGTAACGCAATGGACATTCGCACCCAGCAAACACGGGTGAAGCCGTGCAGTTGCTGGTGAAGAACAAAAATCGGCGTAAGTAAACATAGGCCTGTACGGGGTTCGAGAGTCAAGAGGAAATGGGGCTGGTTATACGTCTCTTATACTCATACTCATACTCATGTTTATTAAACAAAATAGTTATTTATGTCATTAGGTTAAGAAGTAAGGCTTTTTGTGCTAAGCTCAAGGTTTGAAGGCCGACGCGTAGCGGAGGCCTACAATTGAGCGAAGCACAAAAAGGCACTTCTTGGCCGAATGGCATACAACATTTTATCTTCAAAGCACTTAATATAGGTCAATTTAATACAACATCAAAGCGGCCTAACCTCACTTTTTTAGAATCTTATTTATTTATTAGCTAAAGATTACATTAAATGTACAATAATTATTATTGCTTTTAGAAGCAGTAATAGTTTGACAATACCTAGCAACATGATTTAAGTAGAAATGGATTTTTGCTATTACATTGAATTCAATTAATTGTTTAATAAATAGTTTTAATTTGTTTGCATTTTTATTTAAAAAATAGGTAGTTTGGAATGTTTAAGCTGTGTTTAACATTTAATTTCACTGAAAACTTAAAGCAAATCAAAACTTAAAGATAATTTAAATCGTAGAAAAAGAATCGTGCGTTTTCTTGGTTGCCTAACCTCACTTTTTGTTTTATTATTCATATTTAATTTTACAATATCTTAATAAAAAATATTAAACATTAACAGTAAAACAAACCCATTAGTGCTTATGATAAATAAATTAAACCAGTTTAGTACGTTAATTTCTTAAAAAATGATTAATTTGTCAAAACAATACCCCCAGCGAGAAAAAATCGTTTTATATGATAAATGTTTTATATGATAAATGTTTAAGTTTGGCCTAATTCCTAATTTCGGAACACCCTGTATATTATGAAATTTAGACGAGGCATACGTATTTTACATTTATAGGTAGCCAAAATAATTCCACTGACATCGTTTGTATTAATCTGTCTTATTCCATATAGTGCAGAGGTACGTCTCCAAGTAAAGGAGGGTTTACAAGGTATTAGGTGTATGTTTTATTCAGGCAACAATGATTAACTGTTAGCCGGTGACGGGTTCCTTGAGATCATCGGTCTTCGTGTAAATCGCATCGGATTAACTGATGGCACAGTGTGCTCCTGCAAGAAGGCAAGTGTGCCCTGCTGCCGAGCGTGCAGCAGGAACGCGTGCGTGTCACCATTACTTACAGGTGTGTGACGTGTAATTTTGCCGAGTGATGAATCGTATTGCGTTTTTCAGCCTTCTAAACCCACTAACAATGGTAGAATTGCCATTTTCTATATTAACTTTTGAATTTAAAAATAAACGCGGTGCAAATGATGACGTAAAATGTAAAAAACAATGTAACGTAAGTGGCGCCCGCTGCTCCGTTGATAGCTTTACGGATACATACATTCGTTATTGAGTGTCAAAAATTTTGGGTGCGATTTCTTTCACGAGTTGTATTTTAATCGCACTCGTGGTAGTACCACGGTCGTACAAGAAAACCAGCTATGTTCTTGCGCATCTGTTTCCACCACTGGCGAAGAGGTGGGAGCACCCAGCCGCCGCCATATAGACTATTTACATTTTGTGGTTGGTTGTTTTTTAAGCTATTTTAAAGTTTTGTGAGTGTAAAAAATGTCCAAGTACCTGCCAACTGAAAATCTGTAAAAACAATGCCAAGAGAAAAAAACTGTAAATCCAATACATTTCCTTGGTTTGGCTTAAAAAAATTGATCCTATAGAATATATGTTTCGTCCGCGAAATGTTATATTTAGCTTATTGCCCCCTAACGCGCATGTTTATCGCAACTATTTTTAATTACCCATTTTAACCGCGTGAGGGCGTAAGTGTATTAAAAATAAGAGTTCGAACCGCAAGCATCCCCGCGAACGGCAGTGATCTACCACGCGACATTATACCCGCTTTATCCCGCTTGTGCATCTCAACCGCTTGAAACCAACGCTAAGGCCTAATTGCCAGAAACCAGACCAGGGCCCTGAGTGTCGTCATCAGCACCAGCAACAAGGTAGGACTTTATTAGTATTCTTACTGCCCACGTTTTATCTTGTAACATAATTCAGTCAACTAACACCACCCCTATTTCTCACATTTATACAGTCCACTGCCTACCAATATAAGATATAAGAATAATAAGTAGATTTATTTTAAAAACAATTAAATAACAGTAGTTTTTTCCGAGATATTCGAGATTACAATAACTGTTAAATCGCATTAAAGGACTAAAAGGTACCTATATGATAACAATTTTTTTAATTGAAAAAACTACAACTTTTTTTAATGTGACGGCAGGGCAAAAAGTCTCGAGGCTCAAAAATGCCCTTTTTAGGGCAAAAATTCCCGATTATCGTGTAATATCCGACCTAATAAATATATACCTACCAAATTTAATCCACCATAATAGATACTTTACTATATGGATAACAGTCGGGACAAAAATTTCGTTATCATGGAATGTCGCTAAAACTTTCAAAAAATTAAAAAATACAGTGTTTAATGTGTTATTCAAACATAATTATAACATAACATATTTAATTACAAAAAAACTTAACAAATATTATAAAATAAAATCAAATTTCTTTCAGTAAATAAAAAAAATTAACATAAGAAAAATTAATAATTTCATTGATTTTTTTGTCTCGATTTTTACGACCACCATCCCTGCCGATTGCTCCCCTTAACCATGCTTTTATAGTATTTTAAATATCTTTTGTAGTGGCTAATTCAAATCTTAGCCTAACCATTTCTAAAAATTAATTAATTTTTACTTAAAAGTATATAGTAATAGTAATGATATCATTAGTAAAAGAATACATACCAATTATTAAATACTTACTTGAAAAAGGTACCACCTAGTTGTTTAGTTCATTAATAATTAATTATAAAATACACATATTAGATAATTAATTAATATAGGTATCTCAAAACCTATATTATTTTTTTATATGCATATGCATAATACCACTAACATGAGGCAATTCATTAGTAAATATGGTGTAAAGCAAAGGAAAACATTTGGCACTGTAATGGTGTGTTACAGTTCCATTAACTTGATACTTATAATTGCCATATGTGGGCCTTTAATGTTAAATTATAAATATCATTGCCTGGAAAGGGCCATTGCAAGACCTTACCACGACAGCCTTTGGTCTAAATTGACATTTATTAACGAAAAATTCCTGTGGAGGCCCAGTACAAGAACAGCTTGGGTTAAAAATGCCATCAATTAACCATTAAACGCTGTAATGGGCCATTACATTACCAGACTTATGTGTTTGCTGGGATACCTTTTAATCCTTTTAAATAATGCGATAAAACAATTTTTCCGAGATATTCGAGATTATAATAATTGTTAAATCGCATTAAAGGGCTAAAAGGTACCTATGTGATAACAAATTTTTTAATTGAAAAAACTACAATTTTTTTTAATGTGACGGTCAGGGCAAAAAATCTCGAGGCTCATGGAATGCCCTTTTTTAGTTTTTTCAATTAAAAAATAAAATTTGTTCATATACCTTTAATCCTTTTAAATAATGCGATATAACAATTATTGTAATCTCGAATATCTCGAAAACGGTTTATTTTATCGAAGTTTGAGAGGTACACCTTCTTAATGGTAGCCGAACTGTGCAATCGTAAAATTGTATCAAATGTTATAAAAACCTAACCTCAAAGTTTGAATGGGACAATAAGCTTAACGCAACCCCCTTTTCTACGACACTGTGTTCACTCAAACAATTGTAATTATGTGTAAATATGTGTTTTGGCTGTTCGCAAAATATCACGTTTCCAAGACTACCATAGTAGAAGTTATATTAAAAAAACTGATATGATAGGTAACACTTTATCACCCCGTATCTTGAAAACATAAGTAATTAGGAAAAATATTTATTTAGGTTTTCGTCTTATTTTGACTTGCTCAATCTTTTCCTAAATTTATGCCAATAAGTTTATGGACACCTTATATAAGGTGACCAACCGTCCTGGTTTACCCAGGACAGGTTCTGGTTTTTACCAATGTGTCCTGGTTTTAATTGTGTACTGGTTTTGTCCTGGTTTTGCAGATTTGGTCCTGGTTTATACTATACTATATGGACGTTATTAGCAATTTTTTTTAGTGGTCCGGGCTCAGGTGAAACACTAATTTAAACATTTAAAATTTTGAAAGTACATTCAGAAGAGTAAAAAAATAAGAAAAAACCTTGTTTGAAAAAAAAATTATAAAAAATTATGACTTTTTCTCACTTTTTCTTATTTTTTTAAAAAGTGGTCGGTGCTCAGGTTAAATAGTATATTAAAGAACTAATGTCATAAGACGTCATTTTGGACAAGGAGGGAGTTTTGTAATGGACGAGTGCGTCAAAAGGTCTTATGACATGAGTTCTTTATGCTATTTTATCGATTCGCCATGGCGTCCTTAATTTACTTATTTACAATAAGCGGCTGATAATGTTAAAGATGATAAAAGGATTTTCTTTGGTGTTAAACAAAATGTATTGCCAGAAAAGTCCATAAGCACTAGAAAAATCATAAATATGCAAAATATTATTTTACACTCGCGTCTAGCCCCTGAACAGTCACTATCTGTTCGGGCGATTTCGCGTCACATGTCATCACGATTATACCCGAGTCTTTGCGCCAAAATTAAACTTAACTTATTGCCAATAAAAACATTTATTATTTTTATTTTTACTATTATTATTATATTATAATATATACTATAATAGTATACCAGTTTTTGGTCTTTTACCGTTCAGTTACACAAGTTGTGGCTTTATGGCGTTTTAGTGACGGGCTGAAGTTAGTTGAACTGACCTCTTAATTTCACCGGCAACTTAAATTCGGGCTTGGACTTCACCGTGAATTGCTCATAAAACCTTTTCTTCGCGTTCAGTGTGAAAAACTGTAAATACATTTTTAAGGTATACATTTCGATTTATAACACATACAAATTTGACATTTGACGGTAACACAGATTCCCATGTTGTTTTATAGATGTCTCTCTATACAAATATTTAATTTATTATGAAATTCAAATTTAAATCAAATATCAAATAAATAAATCGTTAATTTGAATATTTGTACACCCCTAATATAATATAAACCGTTACTTTCTGTCATAAAATTAATAAATAAAAGTTTTAAGATATTTGACACGAAATTTTACGAGATCTTCTTAGGGTAAACCACATAGTTATTGGAAACTTAAGGAATATTATTTATTTAAAATTTATATATGCCGTTGTTTTAAAGATTTTAGTTTTTTTCTTATAAATATATAAAAAGGATAGTGTGTTTGTTTAAACTTTATTTACGTTTACTTAAAAATAAGAATATTTGAACTTTTAATATTAGTTTTATAAAAACATGCAACATTTTATATAGTAATTGGACACATGGACCATAGTTATTGAATATATATATTCAATAACTATGGTCCATGTGTCCAATTACTATATAAAATGTTGCATGTTTTTATAAAACTAATATTATACAATTTTTATATAAACATAACAACTTTACATCAAATAACATCAATTGTTAAATATTTTTTAAGGAAAAATTGCTGCTTTATGTAAATTTTTTATTTCGTTTTTGTAAATATCATATAATTGCAGGGCCGGATTTAGGACAGGGCCAGCGGGGCCACGGCCCCAGGGCCCCCACCATTTAGGGGCCTCCACCAATGCAATATGTAGCTTTTTAATGAAACGAATATGAAAAAAATTAGCGAAAAAACAAAAAATTGGGTCGGTTATACCGCGCGAATTCTGTAATTTTCAATTAATTTTTCGTAGATCTAACTCTAATTTTTCGCGGATTTTTTATCGCTTATCCGTTTGCAAATCAGGATGTAAACTATCACACTCAAAGTTTTGGCGCGCGAACACGTTTTTATGTAGTCTATAGTCATAAGTTATGACTCAAAACAATTGCTCCTCTAGTGCTTTTCGTAACGTTTTTGTAAATACAGGCAAACAGTCAATTACTTATAATCTAATATTAAAGTTAGTTTTGTCCCAGATTTTTATTGGTACATTGAGGTGTTGTGGAATATTTTCCGGTGTTTCCGAAATAATGTTTCGTGCTTTTCTTTGGAGAAAACATTGTTTTATTGTTGATGATTTTGTATAAAAAACAGACAAATAATACGATTTTTGATGCACTTTTTTTCAGTTTGCGGTAAGTATTAAAAATACAAACAAAACATAGATCAATTTATATTTTACTTGAGTAAAATATATATAAGGTTATGTTCGTATTATTCAAAATATAAAGTAGGTATATAAAAACACTTTCATTCACAATTATATTCTACTATCTACGTTTTTATAGTTATACGAATTAATAATTTCTCAGACTTGGGTAAAATGTATATGGTTATGTTCGTATTATTCAAAATATACAGGGTGATTCAGACTTGTGGTGACAAAAGCTCAGGGGAAATTCCTCTCATCAAAATATAAAAAAAGTTCCTATAAACACGTGTCTGAAAATGCTTCATTATTGAGATACAGGGTTTGTCGTTTAAAAAAAATTAGTTTTTTATTTATAGCTTAAAAACGCTTTGGCCGATTTTATTAAAAATTTATATGGTTTATTAAATAATAAATGATTCAAGGATAATAAAAAATCACGTAAAGTTCCTCTAGCTTAAAAATTTACCATGAGTTTTAAAGTGTCAATTTTTTAAAAATATTGAGGGCCCCCACCAAATGTCGGCCCCAGGGCCTCAAAACTCTTAATCGGGCCCTGTATAATTGATATATTTCTTTCTCGGATTCCTCATCCTTTCTGGATTCTGAAGGTAACTACTAATTCCTTGGTCTGACTGAAATAGTTTGTAGCAAATATCATTAAGTGTAGACTACACTTAATGATATTTGCTACACTACACTACACTGTGTAGTATCTCTAGTTTGTGAAGCATTTATAATGTTTAGGCCAGAACAGGATGATTTATATATATCTAATATTTTTTCGGGTGGTATGTTAAAAGTATTTTTCGAATTTATTAATTTTGTTGCCATTAGTTTTTTATGTTTTTTATCATGCACTGTATTTAAATCACTGCATTTAAATTCTGCAAGATGTCATGTGACGAAGAAATAACTATATTTCTTACTATCTAAAAATGAATTATTAAAAAATGTCATAGCGAAAAAGCGGTTACTAATAATTCTCGTCAACAGCAATTTGTATCCAGTACATTTAGCAATTAATTCCTATAAATTAATTATTCCCTAAAATGTCGTCAAAAGTTATAAAAGTAGAACAGTTTTTGAAATATAATCAATTTTACATATAATATGGAATTGACTATATCTTAAAAACTGCTTAACAGTTTTTGACGGTATTTTCAGATTCCATGGACAATGATATGGACATATGTCCAATAATAGAAATTTACATTTTTTACCAAACAGTAATTGGACACTGGCCATTTTAGTGTTTGTTTTTAGAATTAAAATTAAAACGCATTATAGTGACAATGTTTAAACCATGAGGAACACATTTATACCACACACTTAACAAAAAAACAAAAATCTTACCACCAAAGTAACGTGCGAACTTTTTTGTCCTATATTGGACCCAAAATAAAGTAGTTCTATATTATTTCCGACTGAGATAGTTATACTTTATATAACTCTTGTTTTTACAGTATTAATGTTAATTGTCCAATAACTATAAAGTGTCCAATAACTGTCTACTTTACCCTACCAGTTTGTAAGCTGTTTTTGGCGTGATATTATTTTATTTAGGATTATTTTTTGATCATTAATAATGTTTAGAACAATTAAAAACCAATTAGGTTTGCAAGGAGGCGATCAGACAGGCGTATTGTCCTATGTATTTAATCCTTTATTTCTGACCTGTTCGTTCGTAATTAGACCGATGATGGATTAATGTAGGCGTAGGTCGCAGGTGTGCTTCTATCATTTTATTTCGCCCATAATGACCCAATAAATCCATCGGGACGGAGGTTTTTACGATGCGACGGGACGGGCTACAGACGACAGATCAGCATTGTAAAAGTTCCCGGTGCAGGACGATTAATGTCCTGCAAATACGTAACTCCAGGTGATTCCCCCCAGAAACTGTAATTTCAACCTTCTCATTTGTTATCTCTAGTTTTTGTCCAAGTAGTTACCTAGTATGCTAGGATTTATTATATTAAACTATACAAGGTGTTACTTAAGTTCTGACTATTCCAAAACGCATTTTACACGTGCTATACATTTTTTTTACTCTCACCTTTAAAACACCCATTATCGTACACAAAAGTGACCTTTTAAATACGCATTGACAAGTTTTGGCTCGATAAGGCTTTAGTAGTGCAGTTAACTAGATTTAACTAATAAGGCGTTAAAAATTTTGCACCAAGAAATATAGTTACTTTTCTAACAAGTGCGCAAAGTTACATTTTCCCGCACGCTACTGCAATTGTACGAACGAAGCGGTAAGTGTAACTTTGTTATTTTAAATCCTCATATATTTTTACATTTTTGAATTCTTCATAAAATTCTGAGTAAAATGGCTATACCATATCCTATACCAAAAGTCAATATTTTTCGATAAAATATTTTAATTTATTTTAAACAATGACAGATTAAGTGGTAACCATGGATACTGTCACATTAACCCACATGTAGAATTTCACAGGTTTGTTGAAAATATTAGAAATTGTTAAATGTCTCTAAAATTTTTTCTTTAGGTAACAGGTAGACTGCTTTAGATGTCCCATAATTTAAAATAAATAAATAAATAATACCAATCGAAAGATTCTTTAATTTTCTATTTGATTATGTTAAAACATACAGGGTTTTACATTTATAATAAAAGCGTTATTATTGTTTGAAGCCTAATTTCAAGTGGTTTTTCTCAAACCTTTAAAAAATTAAATTATTTAAACAATGTTTTAATATTCCAAAACCCCATGTCAGCAAACATAATAACAACAAAAATAGAGGCTATTTTTGATTAACATGCATTTAGCAAAATTTTAACAAAAAAATTATTACCTTGACAACTATTGATTTTAGGTATAGTCTAAATTGTATTTGCTATTAAAATTTCAAATCCATATCGTTTACGTTTCTCCAGAAACACCCTGTAGGTATATTATATTAAATATAAAAAAATGCAAAATATCTAATTAAAAAAAAGCGAAAACAATTCAATAAAAAATATACATATATCTAAATAGCCGATCGCAACATAAAAAATAAAGTCTTTTTTCTAATTTATTTATTGGGTAAACATTACTTTCCTCAGTTTGGAATTAAAATTGAAGCTTGCTTATCGAGTAAAAAATAAATTGAAGCTTGGTTGTGGAGCAAAAAATAAAATTAAAGTAGGTTATAAACGCAATCAGTCATTTGCAACTTATAAACTGAACTGTCAAATTATGCTTCCAATGGTAGGTTATCATAGAGAAAAGTCTATGATGCCTACTATGATCAAAATTAGTAAACTTGAAAAAAATTAAATTTATAAATAATAGTCATTTGGTTAAGAAGTAATGCTTTTTGTGCTAAGCTCAAGGTTTGAAGCGAAGCACATTTTATCTTCAAAGCACTTTATATACTATATAAAGTGCTTTGAAGATATAATATATAGGTCAATTTAATTTAAAATCAAAGCTGCCTAACCTCACTTTTTGAGAATCTCATTTAGGTATTTATTAGCTAAAGATTACATTAAATGTACAATAATTATTATTGCGTTTAGAAGCAGTAATAGTTTGACAATACCTATAGCTATAGCTACATGATTTAAGTAGAAATGGATTTTTGCTATTACATTGAATTCAATTAATTGTTTAATAAATAGGTAGGTATCTAATTTCAATTTGTTTGGATTTTTATTTAAAAAATAGGTAGTTTGGAATGTTTAAGCTGTGTTAATTAAAGCAAATTAAAACTTAAAGATAATTTAAATCGTAGAAAAAGAATCGTGCGTTTTCTTGGTTGCCTAACCTCACTTTTTGTTTTATTATTCATATTTTTAATTTTACAATAACATAATGAAAAATATTAAACATTAACAGTAAAACAAACAAATTAGTGCTTATTATAAATAAATTAAACCAGTTTAGTAAGTTAATTTCTTAGAAAAGGATTAATTTGTCAAAACAATACCCCTAGCGAGAAAAAATCGAACTAATTACTTGCCTCATAATTTTTTTTATCGGCCTAGGCCATAACAAGGCATTTCTTTATCGAATGTTGACAACAATAAAGTTTAAATTATAGACCGCGTGGAGATAAATAATATTATTGTAGTCAAGTTATTTTTAGTATTTTTTTAAATAGTAGGTACACTTCATTAAAAAAAGCTTTTAATTTCGAATCTCATAAAAAAAATAAAAAAATCATGTTTTGTTGATTTTTTTAATTTTTTAATTTTTTATTTAATGATGATAAATCCTGTAAATAAATAATCAAAAGGCCTTGATCGATGATTAAAAAAATATTGTTTTATTTTTTTTAAAACATAAAAACAACCCCCTCATTGTCCTTCCACATGTTTTTCACCTCCAACGCACAATCGCCCACAACACACCAATATTCCGATCCTAACACCTTCTGCAAATCGCGCAAGCCCTGCAGCACAATCCGCTTGGCCTACTCGCGAATTCTCAGTCGCGACGCGAATGCACGGGCGTCTCGACGTCCCCGAACCGACGCCTCCAGCACTCTAGATATCGAAAACACAAACCCCGCGACAGTTCACCCGAACACGTTTGTTGTTGCGTCGTGTAATTTTGTCCATGCGGTATTTAGTTCGTGTTTTATCCGGCAATTAAAAAGCACGTTTTCGTAGGTTTTTATCTTGTAAACATGACTGTCGTGCCGGTTTTATTGATGCAGAAGTGGTGCGGTTAGAAAAAAAAATGAGACTTTAGACTGTAGCAGGTAAAATTATTGTAATATTCTAACGTTTTGAGTGTAGCCTTGACTGACCTGACCAATGTTATATATAAAGATAACGTTTGCTCGGGTTCAATAGACATCAAATAAGCATTTTTATTAAATTTTAAATGTGTTAATTTCTATAAACAATTTTCGAATTCAATAAAATTTCTGTCGGTTTACAGTTGTTCAATCAGTTACAACATTTTTATATCGCACTGTATATTTATGTAATTAATTTATTGAATAATATCAACAATATTTCTTCCTGACCCACTAACGATATTTATGTACATATACTTACAAAGGTACTAAAACTCTTATTAAAAAAAAACATTAACGTCCAAAATTACTTATTTGTTTTATGTATCTTTTTAATCGATTCTTTAAAAAATAAAACTGTTAAAATAAAGCATGTGCCTTTCTTGTAAAATAATACTAAATGTGAAAATTATTTTAGTATCTCAAAACAAAAATGCAAAAGTATTAAATAGTTTCTTGACTAGATTTAACTGATAAAGCGTTAAAAATTTTGGCTACAGCCCTGATAACAAAATTTGATTTTAAGAATCTTCTAAGAATATATGACCCGGAATAATGGAATATTCTTAGAACCTTCCCTTATTGCTAAGAATGTTATTAGGGACTTTTAAAACATTCAATAGATACCCTTTTAATGATGCAATTAGATTCTTAAAAGCTTCTTAAAACCTTCCTAAAAAGCATCCTAAGAATACGTTTTTGGAATGTTGAACATTCAATGTTCTTAGAAGGTTTCTTATGGAGCTTCTAGGAAGCTTTTGAGAATATTTCCAAATATGTCAGATACCCACGTTCTAATATGTTGTATTATTCTACATTCGTAAAATTCTTCAGGAGACGACAAATACGCCTCACTGTCATAATATGACAGTGAAATGTATTTGTCGTCCCCTTAAAAAAATTTGCGACATATTAATATATATTTATTTAAAAATATTAAATAAACAATTTGACCTCTAAACCATAAGTTGTATGACATTATTTCATAAAAAGTAAAATTGGAAAATTTTGTGTGATAAGTCAGATTAGATTGAAGAAGATAGTTAGGATTATTATACACAAAAATGTTAATTCAGAAATAAAAAATCGGTATACAAATTAATAAATATTTATTTTTAACATAAAATAAAATATCTATAGTAAAAGTATTTTTGTTATCGAATATTGTTTTAATTTGACAAATAACTATAAAAAAATATTTTGGATTGTGTTTTTTACTTAGTATTTAATACTTATTACTAATTAGGTACTTAAGTATAGGTATATACCTTTATACGTAGTTTATGGTATATTTTACTATTATATAGGTAACTTAACTAAATATGCTTAACAGGAATATTCCTAAATGAACTTTCCATAGCAATTACTTTCTTAACATTCTAAACATATGTTTAGAGTAGACTAATTTTTACCACTAAAACTTTGCACCTTCTAAGAACCTGCCTATAGGCCAGTAAGAATATTCTTAGGATCATGCTATATGTCTTTTAATCATGTTCTTTAGAAGAAATATAGCATGATCCTAAGAATATTCTCACTGGAAGGTTTAACTACGAGGGTTTTACTGTGAAAAACTGCTTTTATATCTATTGTTTATTCTATTTTCAAGAGACAAATTTTGATTTACACAGAAAAATTTAAGATTTAAACGCCGGAATATTCCCAATTAAGAAATTCTGTACCTTTAACATTTCCCGAGTAAGAATTTTTAATATCTACTTTGTGATAAAATTTTGCAATTATAGTAATACAAAAAAATCAAAGAATAACATATTTTATTAACATAATCATATTTTAAAGTTATTTTAATATTTTAAAGTAACAATAATTGTTAAGTTTAATTAAAATAATAACGGGCAATGTTAATGGTGAAAATTTCGTCAAAAATGTATATTTGTATGGTTACATTATTTTCGTGCAGATGTTGCTTTATACAAATATTTAATTTAAATCATTTTTAGATAATATAAAGTATTTATTGTGGATAAGTATATTATGCAACTCGTTTGTAAACTTTTCTAGGCCCTCATTTAATTAAGTACTCGCTCGTAAGCTCGTTCGTGCCTAAATTAAATTTGTGACTAAAATGATGTTATCAAACTTGATACATATTATATTTTATTTTATTTTTTTTTCAACAAAAACTTTTCTTTATATTTATTTAATTATAAAAACAAACTTAGATTTACAAAAAAAGTAACAAAGAAAATGTATGCATTTTTTTCGAAAATCTTAAACATTATATACAAGACTTTTTTGTATTTTTTTTAAAGCAAGTTTATAAAAGAAAATTTCTAAGGTACAGAGTGTTAAAAACTAACGGATATTGCCGTATGGTATAATAAAAAAAATATGCTACGTCACTGTTTTCCTTAATTAAACCTTTTGTAAAATAAATTTATCTTATTAAAAATCGTTTACTTACTTAAAGGTCAAAGTAATAAAACATACTATACTATACAAGGTAATTAATAATTTTTACGTAAAGAATTTTTTAAAATTTTTACGACACTGATTTATTAATTTAATTTTAAATTTGTGTGTTTCTACAGGTATAATAAATATTCATGGTCATTAAAAATATATTTGAAATATTGTACCTTGGTGCTAGAGCTGTTAATTTAATTAATTTTAAAGCATGGAAAACAGTTTCCACGTTAGTGCACCTATACAGGGTTGTTAAATTTTTTTAAACAACATTTGAATATCAAAATAACTAAAAAATAACTAACTAAGAAAAACTTCGAATTCAAATTTAGAGAACGTATCATATCTCTTTAATTAATTAATATTTACTTTAACAGAAAATTAAACATATTGGCTTAATTTATCTTAATTCCCTAATAACGTATTTTGATTGATTTAATTATTTTTACATTGATTTCATTATCGACATAGGAACTATGTGTGTATAGAATTGTGTAACGTTCAGTGGACACTAAATTAAATTTTAATAATTTAAAATTTATTAATAATAACAATAAATATAGTAACATTTTCAAGTGGCATAAAAATCAAATATTATTTTTACAAAAGGAAGGTACATTGTTTAACTTTTATTAGCAAATATTTGCAAATTTTTTACACTTTTTAAATTTACCCAAAAAATAAAAAACACAAAACATCATATTTATTAAGTACTAGTACTTATACATTTGTTTTTCAAAAGCTCATGAATATTTTAAAACACTATTATTATCAAACAACGTTCATAAATCAATGCTCGAAATTACAGGATATTTTGTTTAAGTACTAGTACTTACACATTTGTTTTTCAAAAGCTCATGAATATTTTAAAACACTATTATTATCAAACAACGTTCATAAATCAATGCTCGAAATTACAGGATATTTTGTTTAAATATTTAATAAGATTTAAATAGCATAATTGTTGTTTAATTTGAGCCGCTCGTATTTCCTACTGATACCATCTATTTTATTTTAAAATTGCAACACGTTAACAGAATTTTTGGAATTAATTGTTTAAACGGTATGATATCACATATTAAATATTATTTGGTATGCCCTGTACCACAATTTGTGTTATTTAAATCAAATTTGTGGCTTTTATAAATTATTTGTTAATTATCTGTTTATTTGTGTTGCCTATTTTGTAATCGTTTGAAATAAATCAAAATGAAAAAAATTGTCAAAATCTTTTTTGTCTGAATTTTAAGTACACGGAGAGAAAATTATAATGCTGATTACCATAATTATAATACCCTTTACTATAATTTATATTACTATTTGGGACTACTATCTTGTATATGGCCAGATACTATGCATATTTAGTAATTTTTAAATATCCATGTAGGTATGTTAAACCTTAAGGTAAAATATTATTATTCTCTACCAATTTTGTTTTTAATTCTTATTATAATTAGATTTTTTCCATTACTAATAAGTATAGTAAATTTTAAAGTATTATGTTGCCATTTTAAATGTAAAATATTTTAAAATCGAATATTTTTATATGTTAACAATTAAAAATTGTAACATATTTATTGTACTTTTTAATATACAAAAATGTTATGAGAAAAAATTGAACCTACACCTCGCCAAAGTTTTTTGTTTTGAGAGCGTTCCATCAACTTCAAATACCGACAGACAGGTGTTTTGCCCTATAGGGCATATATATTGGGTATCATCAGTGTCGACACGACACTGTCGAGTAACTTGTAGTAGTGGAACACACCCAAAACAAAGAAATACCTGAGCTTATATAACATGGTTGGTAAGCCAACAGAGGCGAGATGTGTTAGGTATATGGACAGTGAAATAAAAGATATTATAATTTAACTTTTAAATATTTAATTGTCTTCAGTCTAAGACAACTCGGAAAGCAAGCGTAGAGGAGACTAAAACTAAAAGTGATACAAAATATTATTAGAGCACACACGCCCTATTTCATTCTTACATAAACATATGCAAGCACGTAACATTAACTGTGCTGATATTATAAACAGTAAATCTACGAGGTAAAGATAAAGAAGTTTTATTTAATAATATTTGGTTTAACTAATATATGTTTATATCAGCTTATTCAACACGCCACCTCAAATATTATTCAAATAAGTAAAATTAAAATAACATAAAACTAAAATTATGTTAACATAAAACTACAATACCATGTAACTAAATAACATACGTAAGTTATAACTTAAGAATATAAGTATCTAGACCTGCTTTCCTTATGTTTGTCTTTTCTGGGAA
Source organism: Brassicogethes aeneus (assembly GCA_921294245.1). Lineage (NCBI taxonomy): Eukaryota > Metazoa > Arthropoda > Insecta > Coleoptera > Nitidulidae > Brassicogethes > Brassicogethes aeneus. Next base: position 64,931,306 of record OV121134.1, read on the forward strand.
AATTACAATGATGGTCCAGCATTTGCTGTTTAAGATTAGGGAAAACCCAGAAAAACCTAATCAAACCATTTAACTTATTCAATACTTTCTAACCCTAATTCCTTTTTTAATTCTTCAAATCTCAGTGCCGGTAATGATTTTGTAAACATGTCAGCTACTTGCTTATCTGTGGACAAATGTTTTAATTTAATTACACCTTTCTCTACTTGTTCCCTAGAAAAATGATACTTTATATCAATATGTTTTGATCTTTTATGATTTGTTGGATTATTAGCAATACTTATGCAACCATTATTGTCTTCATATATAATGATTGGCTTAGATACATTTAAATTTATACTTATTGCTAATGACTTTAACCAAAGAGCCTCCCTGACAGCTTCAAATAGAGCCATATATTCGGCTTCAGTAGATGATGCCGCTACTGATAACTGTCTTTTTGTATTCCAACATATTACACATTTTTCAAATAATTTAAATAGGTAACCAGTTGTGCTTTTCCTATTTTTTACATCATCACCTCCCCAGTCAGAATCTACATAACCACTTAAGACATTGCTATAATCACATTTAACATATGTTAACCTTAAATTAATTGTACCCTTAAGATATCTAAGGACCCTTTTTAAGCATTGCCAAAGCTCTTTATTATTATTGTTTTGGTACCTGCTTAAAATATTAACAGCAGCACTTAAATCTGGCCTGGTACACAACATAATATACATCAAACAGCCGATAAGATTTCGGCAAGGGCAATCATATTTTACTTCAGAATTTAACTCATTAAAATTTAGTTTACTGGGAAGGGGAGTGCTGAAAGCATTACAGTCAAACATATTAAATTTATTTAAAACAGTATTTATGTATGACGATTGATCTAAAGAAATTTTATCATTTATTCTTGTAATTTTAATACCTAAAAACAGTTTAATATCTTTTAAATCAACCATACAAAATTTATTTGCCAAATAACTTTTAAAACTACTCATTGTATCACTATTTGCAGTGGCAATCACAAGATCGTCTACATAAAGAACAACATAAATATTTTTACATATGGCACCTCTGTCTAAAATATAAATACAGCGGTCAACTGATGAATTCTGAAAACCTTTGTCTATAAGAACTTTTTCAAATATTTCAAACCAGCATCTGGCAGCTTGTTTTAGCCCATACAAAGCTTTATGCAATTTACAAACTTGGTTTGGTTTACTTGTGACCCCTTCAGGGACCTTCATATAAATTTCCTCCTTTAATGTCCCATTTAGAAAGGCTGTTTTAACATCCATATGATGTACTAAAAGATTAAATTGATTTGAAAAGGCAATTATAAACCTAAAAGATGTAATTCTTGCTACTGGGGCAAATGTTTCATCATAATCTACCAAGTATTCTTGACTAAAACCACGCGCTACTAAGCGAGCTTTATATCTTAACGGTTTTCCAAATTCATCATTTTTAATCGAAAACACCCATTTGCAGTCCACTATATTTTTATTTTCTGGTCTTGATACCAATGACCACGTTTTGTTTAACAAGAGGGAATTTATTTCGTCTTGTACAGCTTGTTCCCACTGAAATGTATCTTCTCTATTTTTAATTTCCTTATATGATAAAGGAATTTGACAAACAACTGATTGAGCACATATAAAATGATCATTTGTCGAATCAGTTTCTTTATAAGAAATAGGCAAAAGATTCTTGATTCTACCACTTCGTCTTAGTTGGGGTTCACACTGAATATTATTATTTGGCCTATCTGTTTTAATTACAGATTTATTACACTCATTATTATTAACCACTGATCTTGACAAACTGTCAGAGGAGTCAGTTTCTTTACCTACTGATCTTGACAAACAGTCAGAGGAGTCAGTTTCATTACCTACTGATCTTGACAAACAGTCAGAGGAGTCAGTTTTATTACCTACTGATCTTGACAAACAGTCAGAGGAGTCAGTTTCATTACCTACTGATCTTGACAAACAGTCAGAGGAGTCAGTTTTATTACCTACTGATCTTGACAAACAGTCAGAGGAGTCAGTTTCTGGCCTGGACGATAAAAAATTTGTCTCATCTACAATAACATCCCTTACTATAACAAACTTATTGTTATTCACATCCCACACTTTATACCCATTTGGTTCAAAACCAACTAGTATAGCTTTCCAGGATTTATTGTCAAATTTTGTTTTTCTAGTTTTATTATGTACATAAACAGTAGAACCAAAAACTTTTAAATATTTTACTTGCGGCTTTTTATTATGCCACATTTCATATGGTGTTTTTAATTCATTTAATGCTTTGGTAGGGGTTAAATTAATTAAAAATGTTGCAGTTAAAACTGCCTCACCCCAAAAACATTTTTCTAACTTGGCACCAAAAATCATTGAACGAGCTTTTTCAGTAATTGTCCTAACCATTCGTTCTGATACACCATTTAATTGTGGGGTTCGTGGAACTGTCAAATGATAACTTATACCTTTTTGCACACAAAAATCTTTCATTTCAGTAGCCAAATATTCCCCTCCATTGTCACAATATAAATTAACAATTTTTAAGTTAAAATGTGCCTCACTTTTAGCAACAAAATCTTTAAATACAGAAAATACATCTGACTTGTGTGTTATTAAATATGTAACACAATAGTGAGTATATTCATCAACAAAAAGAACAAAATAATTTTTATTATTAACTGTTGAAGGAGTGATAGGACCACATACGTCAGAATGAACTCTATACAAGGGTCGTTTAATATCCCTTTTATCTTTATGTTTTTGGAATGGCAGTCGTGCTTGTTTACCACTTATGCAAGCTTCACATAAATAGCTATAGTCATTAGGTGTAACCTTATCGATTTCTCCTAAATCTTTTACCATAAGTTTATTTCTTAATTCTAAAAATTTAAATTTGCTTATATGCCCCAAACGTTCATGCCACAATTTATAATCTTTAGTTATATTTGTACTACTATGTGCTTGCACAATACTATTAATTACATCCCTATTAACAATAAATTCAGCAGCAATTAAAGTGGTTAAAAACTTACCCTTAATAACAGGCTTACTGTTTTGGTAAATAGTAGCACCTTTTTCATTAAAAATAATAGTCATACCAGCCTGCTGCATTTTTCTTACGGACAACAAATTGTAAGGGACCTCTGGACAATATAACACATCCTCAAGAATTCCCTGGATACCCATATTACTTGTAACCTTGATGGTGCCCTTTTTGGTTGCTGATATAAAAGTCCCACTTTTTGCCACTGAAATTTTCATTGGTGTTTGGAGCTCGACAAAATTGTTGAATATATCATCTCGGTTGACAATATGATCGGACGCTCCCGAGTCCAGGATAAAAGTAATATTATTTTCTTCCTCCATATTTTGAAAATCTCCAGTCATAAAAGCAAAACCAGATGTATTATCCTTCGATGTTGACGGCTTTTCTAATTGAATTGTTTGAATGGTTCTATTTCTTTCATTATTTTTAGATAGACTCTTTTTATAATAAAAACATTGTTTTTTTATGTGCCCATTTCTACCACAATGATGACACTTTATAGCCGAGGATAAATGATTTGTGGTGTCGGGTTTAAAGTGTCGCCCTTTTAAATGTCGTTGCTGGTAATTATTTTTGAATCTACGAGGGGCTTGAAAGTTTCGTTTCCTGGAGAATGATGCACTTGTAGAAGCAGTATCGACCTGAAGTATTTTTGCACTTGTATCACGATTTTCACTGGTGAGTTTTACCTCGTGATCTAAAAGTCTTTTAACAAAAGTTAGGGTCAAATTATCCTCAGTTAATGTTTCGATAGCTGTAATCACTCCATCGTAAGTTTTAGGAAGGGTCAGCAATAAATGAGATATCTTGTCAGTCTCATCTAATTTGGCACCTGCGGCCAATAAGTCGGTAATTAGTTCATCAAAAATAGTAAAATGATTTAGTAATAGTGTATCTGCTTGTAATTTCAATCCCAATAATTTCTTTCGCAATGCCAACTGCGTAGCCAGACTTTTACGTTCATAGATACGGTCTAAACTACAGAAAATGTCTTTTGCAGTATTGTCACTTTTTGCAAAACTAAGAAAAGAATCTGTCAAATACTCCACGATAATATTTTTGGCGGTACGCTCTGCTGTTATCCATTCGTCAGTCACTTCCTCTGGGATATCTTCATCAATCACCTTTATGACATTAAGTTCTGTTAACAAACCACGTAATCTAAACTTCCATATACTATATTTTTCCCCATTAAAAGGCTTAATGTTTCTTTTTAGTTTAAAATTTTCCATTGTCACTATCAAAGCTCTCACTTTTGTCTATCACTTCACAAACTTCACAAATAACAATAGTTTATTAACTCAAAAATTCCTTTTCGCGATAATTTAAAATTACACGTATCCTGGGCCCATAACCTGTTAGGTATATGGACAGTGAAATAAAAGATATTATAATTTAACTTTTAAATATTTAATTGTCTTCAGTCTAAGACAACTCGGAAAGCAAGCGTAGAGGAGACTAAAACTAAAAGTGATACAAAATATTATTAGAGCACACACGCCCTATTTCATTCTTACATAAACATATGCAAGCACGTAACATTAACTGTGCTGATATTATAAACAGTAAATCTACGAGGTAAAGATAAAGAAGTTTTATTTAATAATATTTGGTTTAACTAATATATGTTTATATCAGCTTATTCAACAAGATGTAAGAACATCACGTGATCCACACCGTCTAACGACGCGTCGCGACGTGGCCTTTGCCGCAATCGGTACATACTATGCAACCAAGTAGGTTCAATTCTTTCTTATAAGTATTGGGTCGAGAAAGTTTATTGAAGAAACTAAGAAAATTAAATGTTTAAAATGTCATGAGTTACTAAAGGGTGTATCAATAAGAGCGCAAGATTTGAATTTCGCCTCAGTTTGGCAACCATGATGTCACATGATTAATGACATGACAGATTGATAGGAGACAGATGGGAGTTTGTAAATATGGAGCATTATACGATAAAACAACCCGTCCTGATTGTTAAACACTATTATCAAAATGATGAAAGTTTCATTCCCACGATTCGTAAAGGGCGTCAATATTTTTTTGAAATAATGTTCCTAATTCATCTACTGTGAAAAAAATAATCGAAAAATTTGAAAGCACTGCTTCTGTTAGTGATGTGAAACACACGACACGAGCTCTTTCAGAACAAAATATCGCAGCAGTTCGCGAGAGTGTGGCCGAGAGTCCAGAGACGTCGATTTGCCATCTTGCACAGGAATTGGACATTACAAAAGCCACTCTTCAGCAAATTCTTACTTAAGATTTGCATCTTCATGCCTACAAAGTCCAATTGACTCAACAACTCCAGCCAAAAGACCATGCACAACGAAGAGAGTTCACCAATTGGATCCTTGAGCAACAAGAAGTAAATGCCGATTTTGCGGACAAAATCATTTTCAGTGATGAGGCCCATTTTCACCACTATTTAACACCCTTGGTCTTTTGGCTGTGGGGTTATTTGAAGTCACAAGTTTATGCCAACAAGCCCGCCACCATCGAAGCCTTAAAAGCAGAAATAAGACGCTCTATCAACGAAATACCGCCACATGTATTCAATAATGTTATTGCAAATTTTGCCAAAAGAATACGCTTGTGCCAGTTAAGCCGTGGTGGCCATTTACCAGATGTGTTATTTTATACATAATTTCCAAATGTGTACTTTATAAATCAATAAATATTTCAATGCTTTAATACTTAAAACCATGTTTTACTAAACTTTGAAATCTTGCGCTCTTATTGATACACCCTTTATATTATTGTATATTATATTTAAATATATTGTTTATTTACCTTAAACATACTATATTATTATTAATGTGTTATATATTATAATATTAGATGTACACCTTACATTTGATTAAATCATATAGTACCTAAATAAAAATTAAAATATATATTACATTTATGATTTAGAAATATTGGTGTTGTAATCTTTACTAAAATTGTATAATAAAAAATAGTATTTTGTATTACAATCTTAATATTGTATTGACGAATATTAATAATATTGTTACCCTAAAAATTTGTTAAAGTAAATTTTACTATATTTTTTTTACTATCTAAAATTTACTATACATTTCTCTCCGTGTAGCGTTTTTTACTTGGGTGGGTATCAACTAAATTATTTGTTTACAGTCCAAAAACTATTAAAAAAATTATTCTTATTTATTTTATTCAAACTTTGACCTCCATTAGGTAACATTTAAATGTATAGTTCTACAAAAAAACCGATTGCAATATAGGCAACACTACAAAAATGTGTATTACGCAAAATTTCGATTTCGGTTATATGCATAATTTTATGAAAGGAATTTTTTAAAAACACCTTAAACCAATCCGTTTTGGAAATAAACATTTTAAGATTACTTCTGTTTTAATTTTATTAACTCTCAAGGTTGAAATTAAAAAATAAAAACCTTCAATTCAATTTTATTAAAGTATAGTTTATTATGCCTAATTAGGCTTACTTAACACAGTTTAAAATAAAAAAAATATTTATTTTAAATAAAAAAGTTATTGAATTATTTCCGCATCTTCCACCTAAAACGCATTAAAATTGTGCAGTCCCTTTTAATTTTACCATATTTTAAAATATTATGCAAATGGGTGAATCTCACGAAATGTCCCCCGATGGTGTTACCCAGTTATATTTAATAAAACTACTTTGACCTACACTTTTATTGTGTTTTGATCTCTCATGATAATGATAATGATAATGCATAATTAAGTAGATATTACCAAAGATAATATCTTTAGATATTACAGCTCAAGTTCCAGATTTTAATACAATTAATTATTTTTTACAACGTTTTAAAAGTCTAAAACCTATCCTCCGTGACTGATACTCTTTCTAGGTTAACCTATATGTTTTCAAATATTTGGGGTAGTAAAAACATACTATATCAGTTCACTATGTAAATTAAACACATCCAAAGCAATCAAATCAAATATAAAATATTATTAAAAATTTAAATAAATAATTTTTATAACCATTTATGTAGGTGTTACAAAAATTGATTTTATTGTCCGTGAATCTGTTTTTGCTTTAAATTTTATGCAACGGATGACGCTTAAATCATTTTAAATAAGCAAAAACCTCTGTTTACGACATTATAGATGCATGTGATTCCTGAAGGTCACTTAGAATTTATATGCAGATGAGTGTTGCTGTTTTATAATTCAAAAGATTTAGTGACGTGTAATATCTTAGTAAGTAGATTTTTTTATAAATATTTTATGTATGTACAATTGTATTTTTAAAAAATATTAAGGTGTCAAAAGATACAATAACTTATTTCAAATATACAAAGGGATGTTAGAAAAAACATACGAAATCCTAACCTCCGTGAAGCTATCTTCCGTGAAGCTCTAATATTCAAAATGTATGATTTCTTAAAATTCTTGCTTTAGTGCAGAATCACTTATGTTATGTTATTACTAGACCTGGTGGCTTCCCAAAAACCCCATTCTAGACTAACAGTGAAAAAACCAAAAATAAAAAATAATCATTTTCACTTGGGGGACGTCTCAATATATTCACCCAAATAGTAAAAAAGCATTTTCTTTTATAGCAATACTATCCAGGTTAATTAAAAACGAGCGTCACAAATTTATTTTGAAAATTCGCGGGTTTTTCAAGTGCCAACAGTCTGTTTCCCCCTAGCGCACAGTAGGCTAGAGCGCGCTTCTAGCGCGAAGAAATTCAAAATAAGTAAGTGTTTTATTTCGACCAAATTAAGGGAATTTTGAATTCTTTAATATCTGTAGATAATGAAACATCTTTAAATTACCTTCAAATCTGTTAAATTTTTATCAGGTAACCATTCAAAGTTTAGGAATTATAATTACTTGCTTCCTGTTGATAAATTGCGCGTAAAGGTATTGCTTCTCTTACAATGTTTATTATTAATTTATTCTTACTTGTTGACTATAATTGTATTAAATATTGTCATACGTTATGGCTGGAACGAATAACACTGTGCAACACAAAAAATGAACTGGGATCAAATCTGAAAAAATCGAATCTAGGCAACCCCCAAAACAAATCCTTTAAGGGGTTTTACCAGTTTAGCTCGAATAATGGAGATATACATATATATATGTACAGGGTGTTTCTTTTAACTTGAGACAGCTCAATATCTCGAGAAATACGCATTTCACGGAAAAATGTCTTAAATAAAAGGTTAATGTGACTAAAGGGGACATTATTTGGTGCTATCGCTAGCCACCCCCTACCCCTCCTTAAGGGTGAAACGGGGGGTAACTTTGGAAAGTCAAATGGAATGACCCTATTTTTTTCACAGAGTTTGGTAGTACATAAAAAAATAAATAACTTTTATTTAAAACTTTTTTCAATTTATCAACAGATGGCGCTGTAATTCAAAATTTAAGAAAAATGAGTTTCCTTGTAAAATGTATTATTTGAAACGTTTGAAAAACAAAAATTAACATTAACAACAATAGTCGGCTATGAAAACAATTTATAACAAATGTTGATTTAATTTTAATTTTTGTTTTTCAAACGTTTCAAATAATACATTTTACAAGGAAACCCCTTTTTCTTAAATTTTGAATTACAGCGCCATCTGTTGATAAATTGAAAAAAACTTTCAAATAAAAGTTATTCATTTTTTTATGTACTACCAAACTCTGTGAAAAAAATCGGGTCATTCCATTTGACTTTCCAAAGTTACCCCCCGTTTCACCCTTAAGGAAAGGTAGGGGGTGGCTAGCGGAAGCACCAAATAATGTCCCCTTTGGTCACATTAACCTTTTATTTAAGAAATTTTTCCGTGAAATGCGTATTTCTCGAGATATTGAGCTGTCTCAAGTTAAAAGAAACACCCTGTATATCTCCATTATTCGAGCTAAACTAGCAAAACCCCTTTAAAGATTAGTTTTGGGGGTTGCATAGATTCGATTTTTCCACATTTCATCCCAGTTCAAATTGTAAGGTCAAAATTTGTCGCACAGTGTAATGGTTAGTTTTTATTATTATTGTACTGTCACTACCTTAATAAAGTAACCGCTGCATACTTTTAATGTATGTATGGACATTATTAAGGTTTTAAAAAATGTCACTCACTGTCACACTTTGTGTTTAGGTTTTTTTAATAGCTTACCGTTCTGTCTTTCAAATAAATCTTAAATCAAGTGCTAGTAGGCGCAACAAATATGGTTTGTTTATTTTTTTCAGTTAATACATTATCCCTAACTTATACGGAGCTTTGTGAAAAGTGTTTTAGTTTGAAGCATTTCAATATAAAATTAGTTTTAAATTACTTAGTAGACTACCCATTTTCAAAAATAGATGTATCTCGAAAAAACAAAATTATTCAATTTTTTTTTAATAGAAAAACGCTGGAAGCCCAGAAGAAATATCATTGTATTAAATATTGTCATACATTGGTGATGGAAACCATCAATTAAAAAGCTACAACAATTAATAATTTTTAATTAATTACTGATAACTATTAGTGAATATTAATACTTTTTGCCACCACCGCGGTAGGCTAGAGAGCGCTTCCAGCGCGCGAAAATTTAAAATGAGTAAGTGTTTTATTTCGACAAAATTTAGTGAATTTTGAATTCTTTAATATCTGTAGCAAATCAAATAATGTTATATCACCTTCAAATCTGTTGAATTTTTTTCAGGTAACCAGTCAAAATTTAAGAATTATAATTACTTGCTTTGTGTTGGTAAATTGCGCGTGAAGGTTTTGCTTCTCTTACAATGTTAATTCCTAATTTATTTTTAATTTTTGACCATCATTGTATTCAATACTGTCATACGTTATGGCTGAAACAAATAATGGTAAGTTTTTATAATTATTGTACTGTCCCTACCTCAATAAAGAAAGCGCTGCATATTTTTTATGTATACTGAACAATACTAAGGTTTTAAAAAATGTCACGCATTCTCACACTCTCTGTTGAGTGTTTTTAATAGCTTTTAAATTCTTTTAAATAAATCTAAAATCAAGTGCTAGTAGGCGCCACAAATATTTTTTGTTTGAAGCATTTTAATAGAAATTTGATTTTAAATTACTTATATGATTATGCATTTACAAAAGTAAATGGATCTCGGAAAAAACTTAATTCAAAAATTTAATTTTTTTCAAAAAATATAGAAAAACGCTGAAAGCCCAGAAGTAATATTATTGTATAAAATACTGTCATACGTAACAATTAGGTTTTATTTTTATATAGTTCAGTTATATTTTTGTAATTTACTCATTAAAACTATAGATCTTAATTTTGCCATCACACAAATATAATTTTGTTAAAGTATTATATTGTCGATTTGTTTTTCTATTGGTAGTAAAAGTAATTTTTATTAAAACTTTATCAATAAGACCAAAAAAATTAACATTAATTAAGAATTACTTAACCAAATAATTTCTTCGCGTTAAATTGGCTCTCTAGCCCACTGTGTAGCGGTACGATTAGAGTAAACATTAATAATTCTTCCTCTAATTTGTTTAATATAACGTCAGGTGTGCCACAAGGCTCTTATTTGGGTTCTTTGTTATTTAATGTTTTTATTAATGACATTGGAAGAAATTTGAAGTTTAATGTTTTCAGATGATTTCAAATTATTTACAGTTCTAGATCAATATATCAAAATCATTACATCAAAAACGATTATTGATGCAAAACTAAGGCCACAAGGCTCTTATTTGGGTCCTTTGTTATTTAATGTTTTTATTAATGACATTGGAAGAAATTTGAAGTTTAATGTTTTCAGATGATTTCAAATTATTTACAGTTCTAGATCAATATATCAAAATCATTACATCAAAAACGATTATTGATGCAAAACTAAACAGTTCACCATATTGTATAAAAACCCCCTGTATATTTTATTCTAAACTTAGTATAGCATAGAAAATCATGGTTAAGTATTTTAATACAACATTAAGCCTATTTCGACTATAAGAAAATATACATTGCAAAAATAAACGTTTTATGTGTTAACCTTTCTATATTTAACTTATATAGGTATATCATGCCCACTGTAAATTTTAAGTTTGGTTCAAAAACTCAGGCTGTTTATTCAGGGTGTCCCAGGGGTTAGTTCACTGATTTTAGTGGAAACAATTTTGGATAATTTTAAAGATTTTTTTCAATATTTTTATAAAGGTTGGGGAAAAACTTAAACATTGGAACTCTTAGTACAAAAATAATAGTCCGAAAAACTGAAGCAAAAATTATGTCACGGAATTTAGGCATGAGCGAGCTTGCGGGCGAGTGCTTAATTAAATCAGTGTCTAGAAAACTTTATAAACGAGTTGTATACTATTCTTTTTGTAACAAATACCAATTATTATTATCCAAAAATGATTTAAATTAAATATTTGTATAGAGAAGAACTTGAGAATGTGTAATGTGACAAGAATGTGACAAAATGTCAAATTTTTATGTGTAAAACGAAATGTATCCCTTGAAAATGGACCGTTTAATCCGATATAGAAGCAAGTTTTTACTGTGAAAGTAAAGAAAATGTTTTCTATAAACTTTTCAAATATTGGCGTTAAGAAACTATTTAATAAACTATTTAATAATTTTTACATTTAGTATTATTTTACAAGAAGGGCACTTTATTTTAACGATTGTATGACATTTGACAACTCTCAACTAACTTAAAACTAACTTTAGCCCATAACTTGGTAATATGTATTTCAAAATAATATGAAAATCTTTTCTACCATATCAAGAGAACATGAAGTGACAGACGCTACGTCATTTATTGAAGTGAACAAAAGTAAGAGAGAGATAGAAATAAATCAATCCAATATTGTAGTCGCTGTATACACACCTTGTATTCACTTCTTTAAAAAAGTATAATTTCATTCGTGAAAAAGTACTTTTTTCTACTCCCACCTTTAAAACGCCCTTTATCGTACATGTTTCCATGACACTAAGTGACCTTTTAAATACACATTGACAAGTTGTGGCTTTATGGCGCTTTAGTCACGGGCTGAAGTTAGCAACAGGTTTTTAGTCACGGGCTGCAGTTAGTTTTAAGTTAGTTGACAGTTGTCAAATGTCACACAATCGTTAAAATAAAGTGCCTTTCTTGTAAAATAATTCTAAATGTGAATAGTATATTAAAGTACAAGTTGCAGAAGGCCACATATTCTCGCACGAATTCGAAATTTGGCCTCGAGCGACGAAGGAGCGAGTGGCCGAACGAATGAGTGCGAGAATAGCCTTCTGCAACGTGTGATTTATACTATTTTCTCGATTTTAACTTTTATTTAGGTTTTTTTAATTGTTTTGTGGTCGTTGTTAGTTGGGGGATTTTTCTCGTAAAATGTCAGTTGGCAACACAAAATGACAGTTGCATGGACAGGTAGATTTATTTTTATTTACTAATAATCTGTCTGTATTTGTCAACTGGATAATAAGGTTTTGTGTAAGTATTGTATTATTTTTTAATGTTTTCTGATATTTTTGAACAATTGTGTTTACTTTTAGCAGTGAAAAATGTCACAGGAGGTTTTACAACCAACACCGAACATTACAATAAAAGTTTATAACAATTGTGCTAGTGATTAATTTATAGTAGTTTTGTGTTTTGTGTACTGTGTGTATATAATATTTCCAATAAAATATAGTTTGATTGACCTGTTTGGCTCATTTATTTGTCAATATTTGTTATCCCGCACAACCTGAACTGCACTTTTTCACATTAAACTTAAAACTTTGCATTAAAATGCATTGTTGGAGCAAACTTAATATAACAAAACAATAATAAAGGCTTCATTTTCAATAAAAGTGTAGTTCAGGTTGCACTAGTGCAGGATAACAAACAAGGTTATTAAACAGTTTGACATTTTGGGGGTACCAATACTTAAAAACTAAATGTTACCAAAAATCGTTTAAGAATGAGCTTCATTCTTCAACGATTTTGCGTGCGAGAATATGACATTCTTACATAAAAATCGAGAAAATTATTTTATTATCTTAATAAAAAAATACAAAAGTATTAAATTGTTTCTCAACGCCAATATTTGAAAAGTTTATATGAACATTGTACTGACCACGGCGTTCTCTAGAATAGAGAACGCCGTGTACTGACCTTTTAATTTTAATTTTATAAACGAGTGCATAATATACTTTTTCTACTCCCACTTTTAAAACGCCCTTTATCGTACATGTTTCTATGACACTAAGTGACCTTTTAAATACACATTGACAAGTTGTGGATTTATGGCGCTTTAGTCACGGGCTGAAGTTAGCAACAGGTTTTTAGTCACGGGCTGAAGTTAGTTTTAAGTTAGTTGACAGTTGTCAAATGTCATACAATCGTTAAAATAAAGTGCCTTTCTTGTAAAATAATTCTAAATGTGAAAATTATTTTATTATCTTAATAAAAAAGTACAAAAGTATTAAATAGTTTCTCAACGCCAATATTTGAAAAGTTTATAAGAACATTGTACTGACCTTTTAATTTCGCCGGCAGTAAATTATAACTTAAATTCAGGCACGGACTCCACTGTAAAGTGCTCATAAAACATTTTCTTTACTTTCACTGTGAAAAACGGTAAATTTTCAAGAAATACATTTTGATTTATAACCTTTATAATCTGTGTTTATAAAATTAAAAAAAAATGACATTTGACGGTGACACACAGATTCCCCTATTGTTTCATAGATGGCGCTCTACACAAATTTTTTATTTAAATCATTTTAAGATAATAATAAGTATTTGTCGTAGAAAAAGTATAGGGTCAGAATTTCTCAAACGGGCCACCTGAATTAGGTCAAAATTAGTTTTTGTTTGTAGATACATTTTTTTGATAGTATTTTACATCACTAACACAAATCCTAAAGGATTTTGTAAAAAAAAAAATTTTCAATTGACATATTCATGTTATTAAAAGTCAAAGTTTTTAATAATTAAAAAATAAAAAAATTCATTATGGCTGAAATAATTATCCGATTCCAACGATATAACTAGCGTTGGAATCTTGTTTTGACATAGATTCTTTGTTATTTTTTTCAATTGTCCTATTTTCATTTAGGTCGATTTTTTTTTGTTTTTTTTTATACCAAATTCGGAAATAATTGCCTTCTGCGCCAGCTATCGACTCGAAATTTACAGCGCGGGCTAGCGCGTGGCCCGTACGCCCGACGTAGCTATAGCTACGTCGGGCGTACGGGCCACGTGAATAGCACGTATCACCACCATGCCCAAACGCCTAACGTATACGTTAGGCGTTTGGGCATGGTGGTGATACGTGCTATTCACATGCTGCGTCGCGCGTTGGCTGGAGAGCTGAATTGCCGGTTTTATTCATACGCATTTATGCAAATGCACTCGAACGACATGAAGTTAAATATTGATACAGAACTATTAATAAGTGCAGTACACGAAAACAAAAATATATGGGATACTTCGGACGAATATAAAAACCGAAACTGTAGGCAAAAGGCTTGGGAAAAAATCTCCGTTGCTTTAATTGAGAATTTTGATGACTTACCGGAAAAGGAGAAAAAGGACAAATATATACAATAAACTGTATACAGGGTGACAAATGCACCTTTTAGTAACCGTTGTTCCACAGTTGGATGTACCCAAAGTCGTTTTTTTCGTTCACGGGTTTTATTAATTAGGCAATACGCAGAAATGGCAACAACGCCTGGTGTGTATCGAGACACGTCTATACTGATACCGCTTCATGTGAAAACAAAACCGACCGATCCTAAAACGCGCGGCGCAGGACGTAGGGCGCGTTCTACGCTTCATCTGAAACGGCACTCACATGAAGCGTATAACGCGCCCTACGCCCTACGCCAGAAACTCGGTTGGCATCGAGTTTAATTGTACATTTCAGATGCGGGCGTGTACGCGCGGCGTGTACGCGCGCGTGAAATTTACAGCGCGGGCTAGCGCGTGGCCCGTACGCCCGACGTAGCTACGTTAGGCGTTTGGGCATGGTGGTGATACGTGCTATTCACATGCTGCGTCGCGCGTTGGCTGGAGAGCTGAATTGCCGGTTTTCTTCATACGCATTTATGCAAATGCACTCGAACGACATGGAGTTAAATATTGATACAGAACTATTAATAAGTGCAGTACACGAAAACAAAAATATATGGGATACTTCGGACGAATATAAAAACCGAAACTGTAGGCAAAAGGCTTGGGAAAAAATCTCCGTTGCTTTAATTGAGAATTTTGATGACTTACCGGAAAAGGAGAAAAAGGACAAATACAGGGTGACAAATGCACCTTTTAGTAACCTTTGTTCCACAGTTGGATGTACCCAAAGTCGTTTTTTTCGTTCACGGGTTTTATTAATTAGGCAATACGCAGAAATGGCAACAACGCCTGGTGTGTATCGAGACACGTCTATACTGATACCGCTTCATGTGAAAACAAAACCGACCGATCCTAAAACGCGCGGCGCAGGACGTAGGGCGCGTTCTACGCTTCATCTGAAACGGCACTTACGGTGGTCTGGAACCTGCGGGCCATTTTTTTTCTCAGCAGCATAATTTCGAAAAATGATTAGAGTATATGTATAATTATTTCCGAATTTGTTATAAAAAAAACAAAAAAAAATCGACCTAAATGAAAATTGTACAATTGAAAAAAATAACAAAGAATCTATGTCAAAACAAGACTCCAACGCTAGTTAAATCGTTGGAATCGGATAATTAGTTTAGCCATAATGATTTTTTTTAATTTTTTAATTACTAAAAACTTTTACTTTTAATATCATGAATATGTCAATTGAAAATTTTTTTTTACAAAATCCTTTAGGATTTGTGTTAGTGATGTAAAATACTATCGAAAAAATGTATCTACAATCAAAAACTAATTTTGACCTAATTCAGGTGGCCCGTTTGAGAAATTCTGACCCTATAGTATGCACCTCGTTTATAAACTTTTCTATACATAAAATGGCGTTTATCAAACTTGATACATAATATACTTTTAAAGCCGAATTATTGTCTGCTCTTCTTTTTAAAGCACTTACAAGGGTAGAATATTTAGGATTTATAAAAAAATAAGAGAACATTTTTTCGCTTTAATTTACTTAAAAAGTTTTGCATTTATTTAAAATATAATTCAATATTTTTTGTTGTTTATCACGTACAATGTTTTAATGCAATTTTCCAGTTCTTTGAAAAGTGTATTTGCTCGTAACAAAATGTTTTTTTGATAACCGAATTATAAAAATCCGATTCAATATTATTGCGGACAGGCTTTTGTGTAAAAATACCAGCATTGTTTTTATACCAAAGGCTTTTTTATCAAATTAAATTCATAAAATAATAGTTAATGTTTGGCTTTATGAAAATAAACTGGGCTTTAATTTTGTTGAATTAAAAAGCAATATTGTGTATATTGAATACAGGTTTATTTTGTTTGATATAAACGAAATATAAAATTAAAAATATTTTACTGAATCAATTTGTTACTGTCATTCTATACACTGTTTAAATTTAATTTATTTGTGATAATTGTGGAATATATTTCATTAAAAAAATATTTGTTAATTTTAACTAAATATTAACCATATTTTATGTTAATCCAGGTCCACATAACTTTATGTAAAGTTTATAAACAACCAACTGTAATCTGTTAACTAATTAAATAAGTATTGTAATTATATAACAAACATTTTGTAGATTTTATAACAAAATCTATATTCAATATTTTAACCATAATTCTAATTATAAAGAAATTTGGTACAATATAATTATCAGTACTATTACAACACTTACTGATGTATTTCGTAACTTTAACCCCTTTCACTGTATCCCCTAATTTCAGTTTCAAAACCTGTGATGGCATCTTTTTCGGATAATTCGCACACTCGTTAAATAGGTATAAGGAATCCGAATAACAATAATAGCAGATTTCTGGTAATATATTATAAACACTGTGTAGAGTTGTTACGAACACGTTACGAATTGGAATAGATTCAGCAGAAACATAAGTTGCAGACGCTGAAGTCAGTTGAACTTGTTGATGCGTATTGTCAGTTTTGATGTTTTGATTGACTGCCTGAAATCACGTGTACTTTTTTAACGAAATAATTTGTTAAACATAATAAAAGTTTTCTGTAACCTTTGAAATTAACATTTTACTTATGTATGTTCATTAAGTTACCTTTTAAAAGAAACCATTCCGATTCTTTGTTAAAAAAACAATACCATTAATATTTTCTTTTAGTCACTGTATTAGTGAATTAAACTCTAATTTATAAACACGTATTACCAAGTGATAGTGTATAAAAATCATTTTAAGTATTTTTTTTTAACAAAAACTAAAAAAAGTAACGAAATAGACATTGCATGGTATCACAACGGACAGGGGTACACAAAGGACTTAATCAGATAACGTAAAAAAAGAAACTATACCTATAGGGTAGTACGATTTTAGAGTAATGCATAAACAAAATCCCTTGTAGTGGTGCTCACTTGCAGAATAACAACTTAGATTTCTAAATTGTAGACACCCTTTTTCTTTGACTATAAGCTGGTGAAGGTCCCTTTTAGTACTTTTATATTGCGTGAAATTTTTCCTTGGATGTAATATCATGAGTTGTAATTACAAATAATTTTAAATTGGTTAATCATAAACTACTTTTAATAAAAGCGACGGTAAATATCCACTTTGTTGTCGAAAAATTCTATTGCGTTACCCTAAATTCCATTGCGTTACCATAAGGTAACATAATGGACTCGGTAACGCAGTGGACAAAGGTTTGTAAAACCATATTTAAAAAATAATAATAAGACATTACAGTCATTAATTACTCTCAATGAGCTTTAGTGCCCTAAAATAAACATAAACATGAAAAATAGTATTTTTTCTTACCTTATTTTTATTATTTTTTTGAGTAACTTAGCGGACAAACAGTTATTACATTCGCGTTACCCGCACCTGTTTCAACCGATATCTTCTTCCTGATTGAATAAATAAATTCAGCTGGGTAATGTGTACGTCCGAACATCATTTGTTGATCACGTGAGTACCAAAAAAGTTGCAATATATATGTTTTTTTTAATATTCTATCGGTAACGCGACGGACGTAACGCAAAGGAAAAAATGTCTGGGACATGAGTCAAATTTAAAAAAAGTAGATTAAAATTAATTATTTTATATATAAATTGTTTACTGTATTAACTAAGGATGTTATGGATGGCTATAAAGCAACACAAAGTTCTGGTTATTCAATATTTAAAAAAAAACATGTATGTAAGTTTTATAAAACGCTAATGGGACATGCGAAAATGTGTGTTTCACAAGTTTCAAAATTAAAAAAAAGAGTTTACTAAGGGCTTGTTAGGCTTTCACTTGGTTTTTAAATCAATAAGATCCGATAATTTTTAACAAAGTTATTGGAATTCAAACTTTCGGACAGCGGAAGGCGGGTGTTTTTTGAAAACGACCCACCTATTACCTTTACAAAACTTTTAGTAAAATAGTTTCCTTTTTTAAAATAATTACAAACCCAAAAAATTATGTTAAAATTTTACAAACTACAAACTCATGTTAACAAATCTTATTTTTATAGCAGTGTTGTTAAACTAATATTTTCTATAATTTAGTTTTGAATTGTCAAAACCACCGATATACGTACATCCCAAGTGCAGTGTCCAAGTCAAAATGATTTTATCAGTTTATATTTAGAATTTTTTTTGCAGTGTGCAATACAAATATTGTTAAAAAGATCACCGTGACTGATGAAACGAGCAACACAATGTGAATAATTCGGGAATGGTTTTTACAAAAAAAAATAATGGTCTTCTTCAAAACACAGTGAATTCATACAAAATTTTAATTCCAATAAAATTTCGTCGATTGAACCATTTCGAAGCGAATAAACGGCCAATCAATCAAATTTTTAATTTCCTTCCCTCCCGTTCATTGTAATGCTTTATCACCATTATATAGACGATGCACACTGGACATTTTTTAATAACAACTAAATTGCCATTTAAATATTAAATATTTTATTATTGGCACTCAAATACTTCATTTTAATGGTATATTTTGTAACAAGTTTAATGAACACCATTTCATGGACACATGTACGATAATGGGCGTTTTATAGGGGGAAGTAAAAAAAAATGCCATGTATTTTGATCAGAGGCAGTGACCTCGATAAATCTAAATTAAAAGTTTAGTTTGATTCAATTGCCAACGTAAATATTTATAAGGTCGTTATTTTTTTTTCGAAACTTGATGCTCATTAAAAAGTTAAAAGAATGTAGAACAAACAATACTTACTTAATTAACATTACTTTTTAATATGAAATTCTCTACATTATGTAAGGTGTTACAGAATATTCATTTTATCACCGGTTTTAGTGTAGGAATAATTTGGACCAATCGGGTTGGGTTTTTCAAAATCACAACACTATGATCCAATTATCTCAAAATGTAAGTTTTTTAATAATAATAATAATAATAATAATAATAATAACGTTTATTGTTCAACAGATATAACATCCAATTACAGAACAATTACATAAAAAAAAGAATAATAATAAAAATTCCTAATATCTATAAAATAATATTATACAAAAAATATAATAAAATCACGTACGTAAAATGTGTACTTAAGTGATTTATTATAACTCCAATACTTTGAAAGTTTATATCACAATTATTGCAATATTTATTAAAATTATTGCACATAAAATAAATCGGTGACTTAAGCATAACATTTGATTTAGCGTTTGGGCAGTAAAATGTGAGGTTGGTTCGAGTGTTACGTGGTGTTAAAAAATTTATTTGATTTAATAATAAAGGGGCGTCTATTTTGTTATGTACCAAATTATACAAAAATTTAACACTTAATATAGTTCTTCTCAGTTGCAGGGAACTGAACCCAAATTCGTTCAAAAGAGCCAAGTGATCATAACCTTGAGATGGATACACATGGTTTTGTTTAAAAGACAAGAATTTTAAAAACTTACGTTGTATTTTCTCCAAACTATTTATATGAGTAGCGTATATAGGACTCCAAATTAGAAAACCGTACTCCAGCTTGGATCGTACAAATGAATAAAATAAAGTTTTAAACGCCATTTCACATTTAAAGTTTTTGGTGTTTCTAATTATGAAGCCTAGAGTTCTGTTAGCAGATGATGTTATGTTATTAATGTGGTCGAGAAAGTTAAATTCGTTGTCAAATAAGACTCCCAGGTCTTTAATGGCAGTTTCACGGGAAAGCAAATTTTGGTTTAAGGTGTAATCAAAGTTCGTTTTACTCTTTTTTTTAGTGTATGTAATTACTTTACACTTATTTGCATTGAGACCCAGCTGATTTTTTTTACACCAGTCTTCAATCTTGCATAATTCTTTTTGAAGAATCTTACAGTCATCAGCACTGCGTATTTCTTGAAAGATTTTGAAGTCATCAGCAAATAATAATAATATTTTGATTATTTATTAAATTATTTTGTCTTTAATCTATTTTGAATGTTCAGCATATTTTTGACGTTTTTTGTCAAAAATATACAGGGACTCCATACAAAGTCATCGGTAGATAAATGTCAAATAGAAATTTTCTTTGTTCCATTGTAGCCGTACCTATTCTATAGTAGTATTTTATAAGGGATATTTTTTATTAAATACCAAAACTAAAATTATAATGTTTTTTGGTAAAACGCATCATTTTTAGAAGTTTTTGTGTCGTTTTTTTAATTACTAATTAAATTGAAAAGGCAACAAAGTAAATGTGTTTCGGTATAAGCATTACTCTTCGACTATTATTTGATATGTTTTTATTCACATCATGCCTAAAGTACCCAAAAATTTAATCTCGAATCTTATTTATTAAGTCTTATCAAAATTTAATATCGAATTAAAGTAAAATTTAAACTTTAAATTGTATTTTTACTTGAAAGTGATTTTAAGGACCAAAAATAAAAAAGAGCAGGAAATGGAAGTGGCAGAGAAAGAGAAAGGAGACGAACATTTATGTCGTCGTTGTAAATTTGTTTTGTTTTTGTTGCGGTACCTTTACACCCAAGAAAAACCAACGCAATATTTCATTACAAAATTTTATGAGATATACCTACTACTTTAATTTTGCAGGAATATTAAATGGACTTGATATACGACGTTTAATAAAAGATCAAGCATTCAAAAATGCTCTCAAAGTTGACGAGCTTGTCGCATATGGCACTGTTAACGCTGTCATTGAAAATGTTCTTGGTTCATATCGGGCCTAAAATTGGCGCCAATTCATTGAAAAAATGCTTTCCGTTTTGCAAAGAATTAGCGTTAATATGTCATTTAAAATACATTTTCTTTTTTTTTTCATCCTGATAAATTTGCCGAACTGATGAACATGGAGAACGATTTCACCAAGTAACTGCAAATCTAGAGCATTGGTAGAGATCTATAAAGATAGATAGATAGATAATTCAATGCGATATTTGATACGATTTAATAAACTTAAGCTAGAAAAAATTATGCAATGCATTAAATTTTATGGGCTTAATTTGGATAAAAAATACTGAAACTTGTTTACTTTCAATTTAATATTTAAAATAAACGTCAAAAAATGTCAAATAATGGTTGTTTTTTTTACATAAAATACATTAAAATTTTAGTTTTAGTATTTGAAATGTCATATTGTTAAGATAAATATGATCTATTTGCCGTGTAACAATTATAAATTTAAGCCAAAATAATTTAATAAATAATTAAAATAGCAAACACAAAACTTTTATTTTGAGGTGAGAGAAAAATTAATGACATTTTTTAAACTAAGCTGGAGTACTTAATGTTAGGAAAAGAAGTTTGTAAAACTGTCATAGTGTTACTATTTACAAACATTTATTCTGTCAAGTTATCCATGAAAAAAACATGAAATAAAATTAAACTAATACAAACATCATGTTTGAAACATGGTTGGTATAAATATTCTTATGCTTAGTTTAAAAAAAATAAAAAACGCAATATAAACTTAAGACAACTACTAATCCACCATTTATTTCAATACACTTTCATATTTGTTCTGGAGTAATGGCTGCGCAGGTTAGTCCTAGCCCGTAATTCTTGTGCAGTAGAGTTGACGAAAATTTAATGGTAGAGCATTTTTTGAATTCTAAAAAACCCAAATTTGCCCTTTATACAGTGCGTTTCAGTTTTTCGTCCTTGTCGGTTTGGTCAAAATAAGCAGCTCAAGCAGCAAATACTGAAGATTTAGCCATTCAACAAGTTGCTATTTTTGCCACCTAAAAATAATTAGAGAATAGATAAACGTATTCTATTATTTACCCACTGTGCGAAAATCATTAAGAAACTTGTCAACAGATCAAAATATTGGACTTGATACGTAAGTGGGTGTTTATTTAATGGTTGAATGTTTCTACTTTAATCTTAAATTCAATTCAGAAATGGAAGATTTAACTACGATACTTTTATTCCTAGCCCCCTAAGTGCTTAGATCTTGCTATCATGACTTTAAATTTATATATAAATTCCTTATTCATTAATATCAAATATTTTAAAGAATCTACAGAAAATATTAAAAATTTTATGAAATTTTACCAAAACTTTATAGAAAATTTGGTACCTAGAATATGGTTATGTATATCTATATATATATGACTTACAGACCCTTAAAATAAAATGTCGCACCAACAGTTAAATATTTGTTTTTTTTGTAGTCAATTTAAACTCTTAAAATAAAAAACCTAGTTTCTTTCAATACACTAGTTTACAGCCATTTTGTCCACCATGTCTCACTATGATTTTCTTATGTAGTTTGGCTCACTAAACGCGAAAATCACAATTAATTTTTTTTTTAAATCTAGGTCTAAAATTTACATGTATCTTTCTGGGAAAGATAGAAATCGAAAGGATAATTCCAGTTTGATTTATTTAACCTATAGATTATACTTAAAGGAAAAAAAGATAAGCTGCTGTTTATAAAAATCCATGGATAAAATTTAATGGCGAAGTTATGAATTTTTCATAATATCACGAGAACTATGAATTTAATCGGTTAAACTAGGCTCAGTAGTTTTTTGTTTGGTTTTTGTTGGAAAATGTTGAATGCAAAATAATTTAATAAAATCACGAGACCGCGTAGCGGTCGAGTGGTTTTATTTTTAATTATTTTGCATGAAACTATTTTCCAAAAAGAAAAATCAAATGAAAAACTTACTGAGCATAGTTTGACAGATTAAATTTATAGGTGATATACGTCTAGATTATTTCTCGAATTAAAGGAAACTATTTGACAATTCATAAAATCTGACGTATGTGTCAAAATTTATAAATATTTTTTTAAAGAAAATTCCATTAATTTAAGGTATGTAATAAGTAATAATTGATATTTCGTAAACTAGATAACTTATTTTTTATTGTTTTTTAAAACATGTTTGTAAATAACACCATAAAATCGTAAACAAAAATCCAATATGGAGGCTAAAATTTAATCGCTGTTAAATAGTTCTAGTGATTTAATCGCTTATTTAAACGAAATTTATTCGAAAATTCAAGGCTTTTGATTGGTTCATATTATAATGAGGGAAATAATCATTGGAAGACCAAAATTCAGTTTTTCGAGAATTTTTACGTTTTTTCTTCATTTTATTGAATTATATAAAATAATATTGAACACTGATTTTTATTTTAAACATTAAATATTGAAATTAAATTATATATTGAATATTAAACAATAAATATTGAACATTGAAGAAATTTTATTTTGTTGTAATAAGCATAGGTTTAAAAAAATTCTGGCTTCTTTGTTTTTGTTGCTTTTGTATGTAATCACCCATCACGGCTGTATCCCAGAAGCCGTGATACCGCCGCTCCATAGCTTTCATTTGCTGGTGAAAACGTTCTCCGTGCTCATCACTTTCGTCTCCCAGATTGTGCGGGTTATTTACGCACTCGAACTATTCACTTCTTTTACTCATTTTAAACTTTTTATTAACTAAATAAAACCATGATAAAAATACCTTCTTGAAATATCAAAAAAATATCTGTAAAATGTCACTATGCCAACACGACAAACAAAACAATTCACGTTTGTGGAGTCATGTCAAATTTAAATTTTGAATAATGTTTTCGGTGAAAAAAGAACGTAAAAAACTCAAAAAATTCTAATCACGCACTTTATTTAGTTTTTTATTAAAGAATAAACATATTACAATATAAAATAAAAAAAAATAAAATAAAAATCGTCAAAAGCTGAAGTTTGGTCTTCCACTAAAAAATTCATAACTTCGCCATTTTTCCATGTATTTTTATGAACATTAGCTTGTTTTTTTTGTAAAATGTCAGCTTCACAAAAAAAATCAAACTGGAGTTGTTTGTTTAATTTAAACCCTTCCCAAGGCGATATGTACATTTTCGACCTCAATTTTTGCCATAAAAACGATTTTTTTAAGTTATTTAAGTCGCTAGCGTCAAAATACCTATCCGATATCAAAAGTATGTAAAATTAGATTTCAAGCTATACTCAAAAACGTCAAAACACCTCCGAAAATTGAAAAAAAAAACAATTGAAAATTTATATTTCATTTAAACGCTTCCATAAAAAAAATTGAGTGTGATTTTCGTGTTAAGTGGGTCAAAATACATGGGAAAATTATAATGGGATATGGTGGGCAGAATTTCTTTTCGATTTTGTGAACTATATCCTTTCTCCTCTTTGAGTAAAGTAGTAAAGTTTTTAAGTTTGGTTTAGGTAAAAATTTGATTTATTCTTTCTACCCTATCCTCTTCTATGAGATCGGATTCAATTCAAATTCAGTTTAATATTTGTGTTATAAATTTCCAATTGAAAGTGCAGTAAAAATAAAATCATGGTAAATTATTCCGTCATCCAGATTTATTCCGGTGTAAGAGTAAATTTCGCAAAACTACCGGAAAAATCGAAAAACTAAGGCAATAAGCAAAGTGTACATTTACGAGACTCGATTCTTGTTTTATAGATTGGAATGGAATGGTAGAAGTACCTATTGATGTTACGATTTCGTAGCATAATAAAAAAGATTTAAGTGCGCAACACCGGCGAAAAAAAATCCTTCAAGTGGAAAATAATTCGATTTTTTCCGCGGAGAGATTTTCAAGAAATTCATGTTCTTATCTTGGTTAAAGATCTCATTAGTTTAATGAAAAAGTAATTAATCTAAAAGCTGTCTCAAAATTCAAGATTTTAATGGGAATCTTACCTTTTAGTGTCGTCCATTATCCAGCTATCTAAGGGATAAATACAATCCCGAGGGATTTTAGATTTACATTATTTCTCAAATTATACAGTTTGAAAATATAGGGGGGATTTGGGAGACTTGACCAGGGGGGAGACTTGAACCAGCCTTCAAAATTCAATTACATATTTAAAATAACAAAAAATCGAAATAGTCATTACCCAAGTAGCACAACTGGTTAAATAACTAGCATGTAAATTAAATTTAAATTCTAAATTACAATAAAAAATATTTCTAAAAAGTGTACAGATCAGTGTGTGGTATAAATGTGTTCCTTATGGTTTAAACATTGTCACTTTAATGCGTTTTAATTTTAATTCTGAAAACTAACTGTAAAATGGCTAGTGCTAATATGTAAATTTCTATTATTGGTCCAATATCATACTCTAATAGAGTAACTCTATTTGTATTCCGGACATTTACCAGCCAATTCTTATGTAAAATTGTCCCCTGAATCCGAAAAGACCGTCAAAAACTATAAAAGTTAAGCAGTTTTTAAGATATAGTCAGTTCCATATTATATGTAAAATTGATTATATTTCAAAAACTGTTCTACTTTTTTTATAACTTTTGACGACATTTTCGGATTTAGCGAATAATATTTCATAGGAATTGACTGCTCAATGTACTGGAACTAATTGCTGTTGACGAGAATTATTAGTGGCTGCTTTTTCGCTATAAGATTTTTGACTAATTCATTTTAAGAGAGTAAGTAATATAGTGATTTCTTCGTCACAGGACATCTTGCAGAATAACAGTTAATTTAAATATAGTGCATGATAGGGAACATAAAAAACTAATGGCAACAAAATTAATAAATTCGGAAAATACTTTTAACATACCATCCGAAAAAATATTATATATATATATGTATATATATATTTTTAGCTCCCAACTCAAATTCTTATTGAAAATGTTCTCTAAAAATTTGAGCCTTTTATATTTACTCAAAATACTCTACCAAAGCGTATAAGTGACTGGATTCTTTAAAAAAATGTAAAGAACAAACTTGTAGAAAATTTAATTTTCTTTAAAAAGGTCTTATCAGTTGAATCGCTAAGATTGATATTTGTTTAGATATAAAGCGTTTACATTGACATTTTATGAAATTTTTAGGATTTTCGTACCAAAGTTTTTATAAATGATAATTTTCAATTGTTTATCAGTACAATTTCATGTAATTACGTTTTTTCTACAGTCGGGTGATTAGAGAAAAATAAATAACTCAAACAATCAAGCATAATTATTAATAAAATAACATGTATGTAATACACCTCGTTATATCAATTTTTAGGTTGGATATATATATATATTAGTGTGTGCCAAAAAAACTCGATATTTTTTTTTCTTGCTCTCCACCCAAAATATCGTAGAATATGTCCGAACAAATATTCTGTTAAAAGCGGAGCTCATAATTTCAATTTTAAGAGGTCCCTCATCGAATCTGAAGTTTTGCCGCTTAAATAACACAGAAAACTGACTTTTTTACCTTCTTTATTCTTGCAACCTAGGAAGATTTTTTTTTTTCGTAAAATCCATGACTAATTCTTACAAAGCATTAAATTTGGACAAAAAAATCTTATTAAGCCGAATTTCTATTTTCATTATTTAATTTTTTACATAGCTTTAAATTTAAAGATAATAATACAAAAATGATGACTTTATACGCCTGTAACTTTTAGAATATTGACGATATAAAAAATTCGCCTAAAACTTTTTTGTGGTCTATCAGACAAGCTAAAAAATTACCATTTGACTTTTTCGTCTAACTTCAATAGTTTAGCTGAAAAAGGCAAAAAACGTAAAATTTTAAATTTAAAGCTCTGTAAAAAATTAAATAATGAAAATAGAAATTCGGCTTAATAAGATTTTTTCGTCCAAGTTTAATGCTTTGTAAGATTTGGTCATGGATTTTATGAAAAAAAAATGTCTTCCTAGGTTGCAAGAATAACTAAGGTAAAAAGGTCAGTTTTCTGTGCTATTTAAGCGGCAAAACTTCAGATTCGATGAGGAACCTCTTAAAATTGAAATTATGAGCTCCGCTTTTAAGAGAATATTTGTTCGGACATATTCTACGATATTTTGGGTGGAGAGCAAGAAAAAAACTATTTCGAGTTTTTTTGGCACACCCTAATATATATATATATATATATATATATATATATATATATATATATCTATATCTTTTCTCTTTAAAGTTATCAATAAGAAGAAATATCGATAAAATCAAGTATGCATTAAACTTATCTAAAGTTTTTTTTATATTTTTGTGCACTAGATGAATGCATTTTTTATTATTAACTTTCAAATGTTTAAATGTTTATTTTTGTTTATGAAACTCAGCAAACTCTATTTTAAAAAAATACCATATTTTTATTAAAATAAAATTGTATAGAATCAATATTTTCAACATTTATTGTGATATTGTTTAATATATTTTACATCATAAAAAAAAAACATTAAAAAACTAAATAAATTTTATAAAATAATAAAAAATCATAATATGTTTTTATTAAATCAAATTGTTTTGCAAAATATTGGAAAATTTTAAAACGACTAGACATAAAATGGAATAAAAAATTAAACACAGAAAATGCCATTAAAAAAATGGAACCCTATGAATATTATTGCATTTTTGAATTCTACGTAAAATTCTGGAGATATTCAATTTTTAATTGTTTTTGAGATATATTTTTTTTTGGTATAACAACAATTGTAATTTTAAAAAGTTCATGTGCCTTTTTTCCCCAAAAAAATTCCTTGAACACGTCGATGTTGCATATTTTGATCGGCCGTTTTTTTAAATTGCACCTCGTCTTTTTTTGCAGATTCGGATAAATCATGAATTTCTGAATTCAACAATTTGCTGCACGAATTTGATTTATCAAGTTTTCTAAATTTTGTGGTATATTGATCTAGACCTTTAATTTAAGGTAGCCACATAAAAAATAGACGATTTAGAATAAAGTTAGCAGAAACATAAGTTGCAGACGCTGAAGTCAGTTGAATTTGTTGAGGCTTATTGTCAGTGGGAAATGTTTTGATTGACTGCCTGATATCACGTGTACTTCTTTAACAAAATATTTTGTCAAACATTAACAAAATAATCTGTAACCAAACCAGGTTCCAGCACTTGAGAAGGCATCAGGCGAGAGCGAAAACTCTTAAAACGTAAAAGTTTAAAGATTAAAACCAACAATAATTTTTAAAATGTGCAAACCAATTATAGTGAAACAAACAATTTTCATAGAGTGCTAAGTGATGAATGAGATAAGTGCCACCTGTCATTGGACGCTTTTCACTGGACAAACAAAGGAGGTCAAACAAGAGGAGAGGTGGCCTTCCCCAAAAAATTGATAAGTAACTTTAAGCATATGCATGACCTAACACATAATCTGCAAATTAAACACGACAGATATCTTTAAAACCCTAAGAAAGGCAAACTGCGTAGGACAATAAATCTGGCAACAACAAACGCGTAAGGCAAACCCAAACGAGACCAATAATAAACACTAGACACACAGAATAAACTAACACATTAATCATTATAACCCTAACATAGTAAAAAAAGCATAATAACCAAACTACTGGATTTGTAAACATTAGATAACAGAATAATTGCGCTTGTCATTTGTTTAACTAATAAATAAATGCAATACCTAATTTTGGAATTTAAGAAAAAAAAGACAAAACTCTACCAAAAAACGAGCTTGGGCAACACAATAACTAAAAAAAAATTGTTTGAAATTTCGCACTACTGCGGCAATAAACAATTAAAAAAAAAACACCAAAAGCTACAAGTTACATATCCAGCTACTGAACTATCTATTGATGGTTTTCGGCATCAAGACTAAGGACACGGGCAATGACAATAACGAACAAAACGAAGACCTCGACTAGGAAACAACACCCCTGCAGCGAAATACCAACTCCCCAACTCCAAATAGTAATTCCAAATGTTTGGAGTAATACTAATCGACTGGTCTAGGGGGATTCCGCGTCGTACTTAGTTTTAAGTCGGCGTAATTGTCCCCCAAAAAGCAACAAACGTCTATCCCTCCCGTCCCTCCGCCTACCCTACTGGGCGTATAGTATCGGCTCGGCGAACCCGAGAATGGCTATTAAAACTATTCGCATGTCGCTCTCGAGCCCCAAATAGGGGACAGTACGGAACGCAATGGACATTCGCACCCAGCAAACACGGGTGGAGCCGTGCAGTTGCTGGGGGCGAACAAAAATCGGCGTGAGTAAACATAGGCCTGTACGGGGTCCGGGAGTGATGAGGCAATGGGGCTGGTTATATATAAAGGTATATATATATATATATATATATATATATATATAAATATATATATACCTATATATATATTGATGGTTTTCCGGGATCTGCTCCGAGTTGTCAGTTTTTGGTTCTTAAAAGAACCGTATGTCTGACGACGTTACGGTACAATCTCATGTACCATCTTCAGGTCTTATCTGCTGGGCTGCTGTTGCTGCTCTGCTGCAAGTTCATACATATAACGCCAATGGAAATCTAAAGCAGCAGAGCAACAACAGCAGCCCAGCAGATAAGAGGGTACATGAGATTGTACCGAAACGTCGTCAGACATACGGTTCTTTTAAGAACCATAAACCGACAACACAGAGCAGATGCCGGAAAACCATCAATACATATAACGCCCGTGAAAACCTAAAGCAGAACATTGATATCGTTAATTTGCGTGGCGTTTGGGTGGTTGTAAGAGCTGGTTTTTATGCAGTTGTAGTCTCTGTGTATCGTCTCTTGTGCTGAGGTTTCTTGGTCCTGTGTTCGATGCTAGCCAAGACCCTTGTTTTTTCAAAGTCAATTTCATGGGAAGTTTTTCGGACGTGTTCAGCTAAGAAAGATGATTTAAGACTGCGTTTCGATGTTCTTCACGTCTAACGTTGATACGTCTATTGGTCTGTCCAACGTAGCTTCCGTCACAATTATTACAAGGAGTTTCGTACACCCCTTGTGCCTCTAACTCTATTTTGGTTTGGCGTTTGGAAGTATTTGACCGATCTTTCTTGTGGCGGTAAATGTTATGTTTTTTGAGAACTTTGCCTATTCTCTTGGTTGTCCCTTTCACGTAGGGAAGGAAGGCCTTCGAAGTTGGTTTGTTGTTCTCGTCATCTGTGGTATTTAACCGGCGTCGTGGTCTAAGAGCCTTTTTGATTATGGTTTTGGAGAATCCGTTTTGCTGTAGCGTCGTTTGGAATTTCAGGTCTTCTTGTTTCTTGTGGTGATCATCCGCCAGCCTTTCGCGTGACAAGTGTCTTAATGATTGACTGCAGTTGTGACGGGTGGTGATGAGACTGGGCGTGTGCCATTATTTATCTTGATTATGAAGCCATCCAGAAAAGGTAATTGGTGTTCTTTCTCGGTTCTTGCTCGTACTTCTATGTCTTCCATGAATAAGTTGGCTATTGCTGGCGATATTGGGAAATTGACTTTGAAAAAACAAGGGTCTTGGCTAGCATCGAATACAGAACCAAACGTACCATTCGTGAAGCCATTGAAATAGGAAAATGTCCAAAAAACCTCAATAAAAGAGGCGATACACAGAGACTAAGCTTAATGTTGCAAATTATTTTATAAAAAAATACATTTAAGTGTATATCTTCACAACGGCTACATACGCAAATTTAATTTTTCTTGCAAAGTAAAGCACTTTTAAAAAAAAATGTTTGGAAGATTATATATTTTTTAAGTTGAAAACGCCAAATGTAGCAACGTGTAACCTTTGAAATTAAGAAAATGCTTACAAAATTGCATATTACCTTTACAAAAGTTTTGGTAAAGTATTTTCCTTTGTTAAAATAATTACTATAAAAAATTATGTTAAAATTTTACAAAATAAAATTAACAAACTACAAACTCATGTTCACAAATCTGATTTTTATACCGGTGTATGCATTTCGCGGTCGGGTTGACCAAACTGCATGAACGAATCCATGGACCAATTCGCATTCATTCGAATCTAGTCCAAAGTATTAGCTATAAATCACGATCCAAACTACTAGTCGATTAAATAAATCCAATAAAACATGGTGTTTGCATAATGCGCCGTAAATAGTGTAAAATAATTTATGTTTTGGGGCCTCCGAAAACCCACCCGGCTGCTGAGTGCGTATGCAAATTTCGCTAATAGTTAAGCCATATACATTTGAAATTGGTCAATTATTAATTCGAAAGTTAATTAAAATTGTTTAATTTTGAAGTATTGTGCGCTTAATGGTCGATTTTCATAAATTTATTGCGGTCATAGCGTGCAAGAGGGATTTTATTCGAGTCGTAACAACGGGCCCATTAGCCAAAATACCTGGATAAATACGTTTTTTATTGTTTGGAAATCAGTATAATCACAAATTTTGTTGTAGTGAAAACATTAGTAAAAAAAACTGAAGAACACACATAAATTCTAACAAAAGTAAAACAAACTAAAAAAGCATAAATAAATAGGAATTTGATATTCCATTCGAACATTTTGAAAAGTTTCTCGTGGAATAGCTCGGTATTATCCCAGATCTTCAATAGAATGAGGCTGAGTTTTGGAGATTTTAAGTGACCGTATAAGAAAAAGTCCAATGGTGTCAGATCTGGGTATATCGGAGGCCATTTTGTTGGTCCTCTTTTACCAATTCACTGCTCTGGATAGTTCCAGCCAGTCAAAAAGACTTAAGCCTGAATTATAGATTGCCTTCTTTCCTTCCTCCCGTAGAAGATGAACAATACCATTAACTTTCCCGTGTAAGAATTTTTAATACTTTGTGATAATATTTTGCAATTATAGTAATAAAAAAAAATCAAAGAAAAAAATATTTTCTCAACAAAATCATATTTTAAAGTTATTTTAATATTTTAAAGTATCAATAATTGTTAAGTTTAATTAAAATTAATAACGGGCAATTTTAATGGTGACAATTACGTCAAAAATGTTTATTTAAATCGTAGTGCCATTTATAGATTCCATAACCGTAAGGACGGCATTCCTTTCTCCCGTAGAAATTTTTAAGTTTTATCTTTCACCGTAAAGGTCTTTGACATGACCAATCACAGTGCTTGTTATGGACATGCGCTGTAGGGTGATAGCGCGTAGGTACAAAATATTTAAAATACATGATTGTTTAGTATTATTTAAGATAGGTGTTCAGTTTATTAAATAATTTGTGTCTCTAAATAGGATATTTAGATATTGTTTATGATCAATGTCTTTTATTTTTAGAAACGTTGCTTTGTAAAACCGCGTAGTTTCCCGGTCTTGGTAAAGTGGGCGAGTCTTCCAACGTCTTGTTCCATGTTTTTTTTTCATTATACCCAACTATGGAGAAAGGCAGTAACTACAAAAAATTCTAAATGCGTTTTCTTGTGCTATGATAAATCTATGGACATTTTGTATCTTAATTCAACAAAGAAATGCAGTAAACTATCTTATAAGTTAAATAAATCAGTTAAATACCTACTGCTTTTTATAAAAATGTAGTTTATGCTAATTTCCCACAAATTTCTTGTTTAGCAGTTACTGCCTTTCTCCATGCTGGGCAGTATACAACAAGCTGCCTGGGCAATTAATATTGTGATCACTGCACTAATATATAAATGTTTATCTTTTATATTTACACTCAATGGGTAAAACGCAGAATATAAACAAAAACAAATGTCAACCATTTTAGGTGTCATCGCGCATGGTTTCAGAATTTTACACGGAAATCTATAAATTGACTTTTTACAAGACGCACAAACAGTGATGCCAGGTCTCCCGTTTTAGCGGTAGATATACCGTTTTTGGAAACAATCTCCCGTTCTACCGCTATTGAAAAACATCTCCCGCTTTTTTACTTCTTTTTATAAATAAAATTCACAAATTCTCCTTCGTATCATACAATTTATATGAAACAAAAGTAAAATATGGGTTGCCTAAACCAAATATTGATATGACACAATTAGTTGGTTCTATCATTCACAGATGTCAGTGTCTCAGTCACGGGGTATTTCAGCCAACCAAATTTGTAGTACGCGAATATTCAAATTTGATTGGATGAAATTATTTTACTTGATGAAACTCCATATTAATTTTATGTATATATAAAAACAACTGTGAAAATTTCAAGTGATTTATTTTTTACCGTGACAATTGTATGGCGAAACAATTGTCACAGTAAAAAATAAATCTCGTGAATTTTTCAAACAGTTTGTTTATATATACATAAAATTATAATAGTGTTTTAAATTATCATTATTAAATAAACGGTTTAAACTTTAAAGTAAAGCTCTAACAAGATTCTTAAGTTAACGATTTTTGAACAATTCGATTAGTGAATATTTATTTAAGGTTGTGAAAGTTGTGAAAGTTGTATAGAATATATATTCTGTTTTGTTTTATTTTGACAAATTCAGTCTATTTTTTTGGTTACGTAAGTATTAAAATTATTAAAATAGAGAAAACCATGGTAGGTATTAAAAAAAAAATTAAAAACTACCGTTTTTTATTCGAATCTCCCGCTTTTTTTTAACTAAATCTGCCGCTTTAAAAAAAAACGACCTGGCATCACTGCGCACAAATCGTACTGGCACGACTACGGGAGGAAGGAAGGAAGGCAATATATAATTCAGGCTTTACTTCTCAGCCTAACTAAGTACATACATTTAAAAAAAAAAACTATATTATTGATATTAATTCACCATAAAGTATAAATTTCCCCTTAAAAGTTTACCCACTTAAAAAACTTTTTCATACATAAATAGATACTGTACTTCGGTAAACAAACACAAGCAAAACAACTTTGTATCCCCATTGGTAAATATTTCCATTAAAAAAGAAAGGTAAGTAAAGGCTATACACTGAAAAAAATAAGCTGTTGAAACAACAAAAAAAATATTAATTCAACTCTTTATGCACTTTAAATACAAGCAATGGTTTTTGCACGTTTACTTAACCATCTAAAAATGTCAAATTGTATTGAACAACAAATAACAGTCAAATGAACAAAATAAGAATATTTGTTCTAATCTGCTAATTTGGTTAATTTAACATTCTTAGGGTGTTAAGGTAAATTTCTTGAAATGTCCAGTTAACCTTTTTAGCATATTCACTTAACACCAATAAAATGTTAAATTAACATTCTGAAAATGTAAAATTCTTTAAAGGTTGGTATCCAAAACAAAATTATGGAAATAATATATTATTATATATAAATAGGAAGAATTGAACCTTCACCTCGCCCAGAGTTTTTGTTTTGAGCGTGTTCCACCCATGATACATCTTTGTATCATGTGTTCCACCTACTTCAAATACCGACAGACTGTTTCGCCCTGTATTGAGGGTCTTAACAGTGTCGGGCAATATGGTGTAGTGAAAGTTCTACTGTGGAACACACCTTAAACAAACAGATATCTCATCTTATATACACCTAATCGTAAGCTAACTAAGGCGAGATGTAAGAAAACGTCATTGTCTAATGACGTGGCGTGAGTGTTCGAAGCGCCATTCTCGGCAATTTTATGAATGCAAATTTTACATTTTAAATTTTAAAGTAACATTTTAAATTTGTGAAATGAACAAATTTAAAGTTTTGGATTAAAGAGCAACTAAACGTCAATTTAATAGTTTTTTTAGGTAATCCTAAAAATTTCAGTAGTTGATTCAACAAATTCCAGCTATTAAATCAAAGTACGATAAACATTTTAATTCAAAATATTAGTTTATGTTAAATTAATATTTAAACTGTCAAATGAACAAATAAACTTTGACAAACTCTGACTTTTGCTTTAACACCAAAATATAGATTAATCCAATAGGTTTTTTGTTGAAACAACATTTTTAAAAATGACATTTAGGCAAATGTTAACTCAACTACATTATTTTTTTCGGTGTAGGCAGAAATATCAATTCGGCATAAAATTGATTTTTCACTGCGCTGTATCGTTAGCTTTGATAATAATACCAATAATAATTATAATGCAAAATAAATATTTTTTTGTTTTATTTTTGTTTTATTAATTTTTATAGATTTTGCAATATAATGAGTTTATAATTAGACAGTTTTTATTTTTTTAAATTCTTGTTGAATAATTGTTTAAATATTACATATTAAGTGCATTATACTTAAGAAATAATATTTGGGTCAGAATTTCTCAAACGGGCCACCTGAATTAGGTCAAAATTAGTTTTTGTTTGTAGATACATTTTTTTGATAGTATTTTACATCACTAACACAAATCCTAAAGGATTTTGTAAAAAAAAAATTTTCAATTGATATATTCATGATATTAAAAGTCAAAGTTTTTAATAATTAAAAAATAAAAAAATTCATTATGGCTGAACTAATTATCCGATTCCAACGATATAACTAGCGTTGGAATCTTGTTTTGACATAGATTCTTTGTTATTTTTTTCAATTGTCCTATTTTCATTTAGGTCGATTTTTTTTTGTTTTTTTTTATACCAAATTCGGAAATAATTGCCTTCTGCGCCAGCTATCGACTCGAGAAAAAAAACACATATACTCCAATCATTTCTCGAAATTATGCTGCTGAGAAAAAAAATGGCCCGCAGGTTGACAAAAAGTTATTCGTCCTTTTGTGGCCGCGCGCGGTGTCAGCTCACGCTCCGAACCGTATACGCTGTACGCGCTTGTGACGCGACGTCTTACGGTGGTCTGGAACCTGCGGGCCATTTTTTTTCTCAGCAGCATAATTTCGAAAAATGATTGGAGTATATGTGTTTTTTTTTTCGAGTCGATAGCTGGCGCAGAAGCCAATTATTTCCGAATTTGTTATAAAAAAAAACAAAAAAAAATCGACCTAAATGAAAATTTTACAATTGAAAAAAATAACAAAGAATCTATGTCAAAACAAGATTCCAACGCTAGTTAAATCGTTGGAATCGGATAATTAGTTTAGCCATAATGATTTTTTTTTATTTTTTAATTACTAAAAACTTTTACATTTAATATCATGAATATGTCAATTGAAAATTTTTTTTTTACAAAATCCTTTAGGATTTGTGTTAGTGATGTAAAATACTATCGAAAAAATGTATCTACAATCAAAAACTAATTTTGACCTAATTCAGGTGGCCCGTTTGAGAAATTCTGACCCATTTACATTTACATTTGTGGTCCATTGGAACAAAAAAAGATATCGATTTGAAATTTTAAAAGCTCTTATCCATTTAAGTGTATTTTTCTAAAATATTTTGAACAAAATGCCACTTCCGGTTTGACCGGAAGTGGCATCAGCTTTGTTGTTTCAAATAGAACATCATAGGTAAGTTAATAATTTCAGATCTTTAAAATTTTAAATATTATTTTGTATCAAGAAACCTGTGACGGGTGAGTCAGGTAATATGTCATTTTTCAAAATTTAATTTCGACAATTTGTTGATTAATTCAAAAATATTAAAAAAAACGTGTGACATCATTTATTAAGTGTTTTGTAAACAAAATTCAGTGAATTATAAAAAACATTGACAGGCCAAACATTTTTAAAATTTAAAAGTTATACCAACAGTATTTGCTAATTTTGAAAAAAAACATATAATTAAATATAAAATTTATTTTATGAAATAAATTTTATATTTTATTGTACATGAAATATTTTAATAACAAAAAGTATGCGTAACTGTAACAATTTATTAAACCAACAATATTTTAATTAACAATTTAATTTAGGTATAGGCCCTATACTATAGGGAATAGTTACATCAATTGAAATGTTTTTTAATATAATACACGGTGTTAAAGAATTGAAATGGAATCTTTTACATCATGTTTTAAGAGGGGGTGAACCCCTATTTCCGCCAACCTAACAGCAAAAATGTTACAGAGTATTTTTGATTGACGCGGATTTGTCAAATTTTAACGAAAAAAATTAATAACTCGATAACTATTAACTTTAGGTATATGACATGATGTAGTATTTTTACTCAGAATTTCTTGTATAATTTAAAAATGTAATAATAAATGGGGTGTTGTATTTAATATAACAAAGTTGAACTTTGTATACAGGGTGTCATTTAACTTGAAACTTTGCATTATCTCAGTTAGTATGCATTTTACGAAAAAATTTTTAAAATAAAAATTAAATGATTCGAGGGGGGAAATCAATCAGTACTAAAATTGGTCCTCATACTCTCCTCCTTATAGAGGGAACAGGGGTAAGTTTAAAATTTCCAACAGAACACCCTCTTTTTTATTGCAGATTCGGATCATTCGACTAAAAATAGGTAGATTTTGTTAAACATATTTTTTCGTATTTCTAATAGATGGCGCTGTAATGAAAAAAATCAATTTTGTTCGATTTTTCTTCTGTATACGATTCTCCAATAATTTTTAAATAAAATACTTGGTTTTATTTTTTAAATTTATTTCGTTTTAATATTCTGCTAACACTGCTCTGGGATATTCTCAAATCTTTAGATAGGTAATTCTCGTGTGCTTACATGAGGATTAGCGACCGTTGCTGCTAATACATTAATTTCATTATTTTCACCTGTGACTGTTGCTCGACGAACTCTTTTTTTCTGTTGAACACTCCTGTTTGTAGTAAACTGCTTGACTGTATGGTAAAATGAAGTACGTGATCGATTTTTTTCCGGAAAACGCTGAGCGTAAATATTAACAGCATTATCAAGATTCCTGCCTGCTTCTCCATAAATCAAAATCATTTCTATTTTTTCTTCCAATGTTAAAAAATCCATTATGAATAACAGCTTAACAAAAGGAGGTCTTTTTGTTTTTGCAAATTAATCGTCGAACTAAATTGATTAAATAATGCCAAACTATGTATAAATAGTTTCTTTATACCTCAATAATAATTATTATTTATAATAGTAAATATAATTTTTTTATACATCAATTAGGATTAAATTAATTAATTGACAAAATAATGTTTTTTCCCTTAAATGAAAAAGGTATTTTTATTATCTTTTAAATTAAAGGATTTAATGCTGGCAGGTAAAAAGTGACCATGGTACGCAATTGATAATTATCACAGAATGAAATAATGTATAAAACTTAAACCAAAGAAAACTTAAATATTAGTTACTTAAAAAATCAGATTTAATTTAATAAGATAATTTTTACCAAAACAAGTGATATTTTTATAGAAAAATTATTGCAGAATCGTATAAGGGGGTCGTTTTCAAAAACACCCGCCTTCCGCAAGTTTGAATTCCAATAACTAAATTATCGGATCTTATCGATTTAAAAACCAAGTGACAGCCCTTAGTAAACTCTTTCAAAAAATGTTTGTTTAGTTATTTCAGAATATTTTTTTTTTAATTTTGAGACTTGTGAAACACACATTTTCGTCATGTCCCATTAGCGTTTTATAAAACTTACATACATGTTTTTTTTTAATATTGAATAATAATAAAAATAAGGAAAGAAAAAATACTATTTTTCATGTTTATGTTTATTTTAGGGCACTAAAGCTCATTGAGAGTAATTAATGACTGTATTGTTTTATTATTATTTTTAAAATATGGTTTCACAAAACTTTGTCCACTGCGTTACCGAGTCCATTACTTTACCTTATGGTAACGCAATGGAATTTAGGGTAACGCAATAGAATTTTTCGACATCAAAGTGGATATTTACCGTCGCTTTTATTAAAAGTAGTTTATGATAAACCAATTTAAAATTATTTGTGATTACAAATCATGATATAGATTACATCCAAGGAAAAATTCCATGCAATATACAAGTACTAAAAGACACCAGCTTATAGTCAAAGAAAAAGGGTGTCTATAATTTAAAAATAAAAGTTGTTATTCTGCAAGTGAGCACCACTACAAGGGATTTTGTTTATGCATTACTCTAAAAACGTATCACCCTATATAGTTTCTTTTTTACGTTATCTGATTAAGTCCTTTGTGTACCCCAGTCCGTTGTGAAACCAATGTCTATTTCGTTACTGTTTTTAGTTTTTGTTAAAAAAAATCCTTAAAATGATTTTACTATCACTAATACAGTGACTAAAAGAAAATATCGGAAAATATTAATGGTATTGTTTTTTTAACAAAGAATCGGAATGGTTTCTTTTAAAAAGTAACTTAACTAACATAAATATTTAAAAAAAGCATACAATTTTTAATAAAAAGTCAAAATTTTGTGAACTAAGTACATTGTATTTCAAATTATTTTTATAACAACTTTTTTTATTGAATAAAATTTTGGATTTCAAATTGGTAACACAGTGAAGACATATAAAGCTAGCTAAACACATTTTTCTGAAAGAAACGTAAAAAAAATTAAAAAGTGCACTGCCTTTCTTAAATGTAAGTAAACAAAACTCTAAACATTTATAAAAATCCAACCAAAAGTCAATTTAAGCAAAAAAATTTTGATCTTCATTTTCCATTTGCTAATTTAAAAAAAAACAATGAATAAAATATAAAATAAATATAATATTTTATTTGTTTTCATACAGGAAATATTTTATTAACAAAAAGAATGTAACAATTTATTAAACCAACAATATTTTAATTAACAATTTTTATTAATAATTTTTTACTAAATGTTACATTTAAGCATTTCTTCATTCTTACTTCTATATAACATTACATTACTCTAAAGTTATTTAATTTAGGTATAGGGAATAGAAACATACAGGGTGTTAAACCCTGTATAAAAAAATGTAAAAATTCTTTCAGTTTTTTTACAGTTTTAACGCATTTTGAAGTGAACAATGATTCCCAAACGAAACCTCTGTAGTTCAGACTCCTTTGACACTTGATTGTCAATCGAGACAATCAAGACAATCGAATATCGCAAACGAAGTCTCCACTTCGTTGCAAAAACAATTGCAACGACGAATTTGGAGTAATTACTCCGGTATCGCGGATGTCGTCAGACCGATAAAGTGGAAGTAAAAAATGAAGAGGAGAGATCGTGTTATCGGATGAAAAAGGAAAAAGCGGGCGGATAAACGCACAAAGAGAGTTTTCTAGTTTTGGGGTGTGTTTGTATTCGGAATGGATGCTTTTGATGAACACCTGGGGGCTATATGTGCGACGCCCTAGAAAATCAATTTTGGCTTCCAATAAATTGAATGTACGTGCCTAAATATTATACTGTTAATAATAAAAAAATGTTTTTCCCCTTTTATTGCTTTTCTACAAGGTGATTCAATATTACCATTACAGTTTTTTCGTTTAGAAGATTTTATTTATCTCTTTACTTTTTAGCCGATAGCCATAAATAAAAAAAAATAAACAGTTTTCGGTATAAATTAAACAGTATTTTGTTATGAGAACATAGTTAATATAATAAATATACTGTTCCAGACCGGGCCAGTCACTTTTTCAAAGAGTTTCTGAAATATCTGTGTTTTCTAAACTTGAATGCAAGGGAAGTGACGAGTATACCAGGGTACTAATTAAATGCATAATTTATTGGAAAATATAAGATTAAATATGTTAAAATCAAATAATACCACACATCAGTGGCGGCTGGTGGTTTTTGGGTATACCGATATCTCAATTATTAGATATGGGACCCACACCAAATTTATATGAGTTTATGACATTAAATAAACAAGTTCTGCGCAAATTGAAGTTTGCGAAAAAAAGATAACCGAAACATCGAACATGAAACTGACGACACGGTACTGATAAATGGGATACAAATTTGAGATTATAATTCGGAATTAAGTATTTTACTGATATTTTTTTATTAGTGGATGCTACTTATCAACAAATCACATATAGCCTTATATAAATTACAATGAAATATATATACGTAAGAAAATAACTACTCATCACAGTACTGAAATTTTGACTGGAACTATACGTGCATTCACCACAACTTCGCCGCTTGCATTGTTTTCAAGATGACTGTCGTGCCAAGGGCGGGCTCTGTAGGTAATTTTTTACCAACACTTGAGTTAAAACGAGGACTTGACGTTTAAACTTCAATATTTCTAAGGAATTTTGAATTTTAACATTGGACACAGAACTGACGGGTAAATGTGAGTACTATCTATGATAAAATATGAAGAATACATTATGTATTTAATGTTTTATAAATTATAGTGAAATTGAAGATAAATTGAATGTATATTTTAAAATAAAATCACTCAATATTTAATTCAGAAGTTGTGACACGCCAAGGTACTAATGTTTTGAATATTTATTATGTTTTTCTACAAACGTGCTTTTGAAAAAATACATTCGCGAATATTTGAAAAGATTATATTAGCATTGTACTGAACTTTTTATTTCGACGACAGTAAACTATATTTAACTTAATTTTGGGTAGAGACTCAATTAAACATTTTCTTTACTTTCACCGTAAAAAACTGCTTTTATCGGATTAAACGGACCATTTTAAAGAGATGCATTTCGATTTACACTTAATAATTTGATACATATTTAATTTAAATCATTTTTAAAATATTATTTACTTTATAAATATGAGACATGACAAAGAAATTATATTTTACTTAATGGGAAATTTTATGGGCGTTTTTCTTCAAAATTTCGACAGAATTAAATTCCTACCAAAACAACATTTTTCAAACATTTCTTCTTATAACAATACCAGAGTTTACAACTTAACGATATAACTATAAAAAAAATACCTTAAACATTTTTGTGGCAGTGTTTTTAACGACCAAAAAGTTCCTGTCCTACATTTACCCATAAAAAGAGGAAAACAAGGGAATGAAAACACAATGACCGAGTGGGTAAACCAACGTAAAATATTCCGCAAAAGCGGGCTTGAGTAGTTATGTCAGGTAGTTATGAATATTGAATGTCTTCCTCTAACGAATTTCCACAATATATTTTGAAAACCCACGCTACAGTAAAACGGGAAAATAAATGCGGAAAACTGAAATATAACACAGCAAGCTTTTATAAAAAAAACCTGGTAAAAAATTTAATTTTTTTTTTACATTTAGTTATAAGTGCTTACTATGTTTTATGATTTGGTCAGATTGCAGGGTAACCATATAAAATTTGTCTTAAAATAATTATAAAAATTTCATAGTATATTATATTATTTTCGTTATTATTTTAATGAAACTTAACAATTATTTAAATATTAAAACAACTTCATAATATGATTATGTTAAGAATAGTATATTATGTATCAAGTTTGATAAACGCCATTTTATGGAGAAAAGTTTATAAACGAGGTGCATACTATACTTTTTCTACGACAAATACTTATTATTATCTTAAAATGATTTAAATAAAAAATTTGTATAGAGCTCCATCTATGAAACAATAGGGGAATCTGTGTGTCACCGTCAAATGTCAAATTTTTATATTTTATAAACACAAATTATAAAGGTCGAAATGTATTTCTTGAAAATGGACAGTTTTTTACAGTGAAAGTAAAGAAAATGTTTTATGAGCACTTTACAGTGGAGTCCGTGCCCAAATTTAAGTTATAGTTTACTGCCGGTGAAATTAAAAGGTCAGTACAATGTGCATATAAACTTTTCAAATATTGGCATTGAGAAACTATTTAACTTTTGTATTTTTGTATTGAGATAATAAAATAATTTTCACATTTAGTATTATTTTACAAGAAAGGCAATTTATTTTAACGATTGTATGACATTTGACAACTGTCAACTAACTTAAAACTAACTTCAGCCCGTGACTAAAGCGCCATAAAGCCACAACTTGTCAATGTGTATTTAAAAGGTCACTTAGTGTCATGAAAACATGTACGATAAAAGGCGTTTTAAAGGTGGGAGTAGAAAAAATATTTCCAAAAACATTAAAAATTGGAAATTTTGAATGAGACATCATAATATTATTCATAATATATATAGAATAAAATGTTCACTAATTTAAGTCTCTTTTTGCTTGTGGCCTGCCAAATTTGCTATTTTTTCCCACTGTGCGGTGCCTTAAATAACAATGTAGCAGCATTCCGATATATTTGCATGTATCCTGCATAGTGGCGATCCTGCAGGATCAATATACCTGCTCATTTAGCAACATTTCCCGTTATTTAGCATACGCAAACAAAACATGGAATATATAAATCGACTTTTCAAATTTTATATTTTAAATATAGTTCTCAAATCAACTCTCTCCTGACCGGGCCAGTCACTTTTTCAAACAATTTCTGAAATATCTGTGTTTTCTAAATTTGAATGCAAGGGAAGTGACGAGTATACCAGGGTACTAATTAAATACATAATTTATTGGAAAATATAAGATTTATTGCAACTTTCAGCATATTATACTCTAAATATCTTAAAATCAAATAATACCACACATCAGTGGCGGCTGGTGGATTTTGGGTATACCGATATCTCAATTATTAGATATGGGACCCACACCAAATTTATATGAGTTTATAATGACATTAAATAAACAAGTTCTGCGCAAGCAGAATTTAAATTGAAGTTTGCGAAAAAAAGATAACCGAAACATCGAACATGGAACTGACGACACGGTACTGATGAATGGGATACAAATTTGAGATTATAATTCGGAATTGAGTATTTTACTGATATTTTTATTAGTGGATGCTACTTATCAACAAATCACATATAGCCCTATATAAATTACCATGAAATATATACGTAAGAAAATAACTACTCACCACAGTACTGAAATTTTTACTGGAACTATACGTGCATTCAGCACAACTTCGCCGCTTGGATTGTTTTCAAGATGACTGTCTTGCAAAGGGCGGGCTCTGTAGGTAATTTTTTACCAACACTTGAGTTAAAACGAGGACTTGACGTTTAAACTTCAATATTTCGCAGGAATTTTGAATTTTAATATTGGACACAGAACTGACGGGTAAAAGTGAGTACAAAGATTATCACTTTTTTTTTAAATTGTTAATGTTCGAATTTATGATAAAATATAAAAAATACATTATTTAATGTTTTATAGTTTGTTGTGGAATTGGAAAATTTAAGATTAATTGAATATATTTTAAAATATAACCACTCAAATATTTGATTCAGGAGTTGTGACACGTTAAGGTACTGATGTTTTGAATATTTATTATGTTTTTCTACAAACGAACTTTTGAAAAAATACATTAAAATTGTAATTTACTAAAATATTTACAAAAAATATTAAAATACCTACTCTATTGACTGATGACATCAAGTTGTCCAACTTTTGTAGAATCACCCATAACCAATGTGGCTATCAACCACTCTTATAAAAATCAATTTTATTTGTCAATAAATATAGTTTATAATATTTTAAAGTTGAATATACTATTTGTGTTGCTGTTTTGAGCTAAACTTTTTGCATCTTTGTTTGTTTTTATGGGCCATTTAACCATGGAGCCTATATGCAATTAATTCAATTAATACTTTGTTGTTGACCGCAAAC
This sequence comes from Brassicogethes aeneus, assembly GCA_921294245.1. Lineage (NCBI taxonomy): Eukaryota > Metazoa > Arthropoda > Insecta > Coleoptera > Nitidulidae > Brassicogethes > Brassicogethes aeneus. The sequence continues at coordinate 64,975,927 of OV121134.1, forward strand.
GATTAAAGATATTAGTTACTTTTAACTCTCAGAAATAGTCAAAGATGGTGAGTAATCTTAAATTAAACTGTCATCCTCCATATGCTATGGATGGACCATAGCAACCTTAGTTCTTTGTACAGAAAAAATATTGGAAATTGCAATGTTTTTTTAAAAATCCATATTTTCTACAAAAATAAATATATCGAGGTGAACCAAAAACAAGACTGTTAAGAATAAATGTGACTTGATAATTAAAACTTAATTTAGAACAATATACGGTTCAACCACTCTATAGAGTGTCTTAAACTTGATAAAAAACTTATTTTTGTTTAAACCTGTATTTTATAAACGTACATCTATTTTTTAGTATCTTTTTAAAATGTAAGCGATTCTCCATTAATTTATCTACAATATTCTTTAATATATTTAATATATTTAATATATTTAATATATTTAATATATTTAATATATTTAATATATTTAATATAAAAGTTATATTTAATATAAAAGTTATTTGCGATTGAAATTCATCGAAAAATTGTGTGGATCGATTATTTTGCCTGTGAGTGTATAATAAAAAAAGTTTTATTTTAAACGAAAAGGGACTTAGATTTTAAACAACTTGTTTGTGCTACAACTTTAGGTTAAACCAGTATAAAATCGCCGCTACTTTAATATTAATTTTTATTAATTAAATTAAAATTTGAAGAGCAACAGGATTATTCATATACAGGGTGGCCCAGCAAAAACAAAACAGGAGATTTTTGTTGGCAGGATTTTTTTTAAAACGTACATCATTTTTTATAACTTGACCTAATAATAATGAGTGGATTATTTTATTTCTAATTTTTCTTTCAACGTCAAAAATTGTAGGCTTATTTGGGAAATTTCTACTCAAAAATCGAACTTAAAATTGTTAAATAAAAACTTAACCTGTGCGGTTTTTTAAACGGTAATAAACCAGCTCTGCAAAATTTATGATTCAGCAAGTATAAGAGTCGTTAAAATTCAATATATAGATAAAAATGAATATCCCGAAATAGTCCGACTTTTACTTTATGAAAAATGAAATGAATCTTCTTAATTTATCGCCATTATTATAATATGTTCATTATAAAGCGTATAAAGCGAAAAGATTAGGGACATGGTTTTATAATAGAAAGTTTTTTGATTAACAACATTACTAAAATGAGATAATGGCTTTTGAGTCGGGTCGAAAATTTATTATGCATGCAGAATATTTGCACTTAATTTATTAAATATATTAAACATGAAAACAACGAGCAGCAAAAAGTCAAGTGTAGTAAAAAATGCAAAACTTAATACATGGTTACAATTTATATTTTAATAATGAAAAACAATTGTACTCGTATACGTAAAATTTCGTAGTAATTTAAGAAATTCTTTTTTAAGTTTTCCTTAAATAAATTAATATTTTATTTAATATTTTTGATTGATTGGGGTAACATGTTATAAATTTCCACACTACGATTTATTGGATTATTCAAACCTTTAGTATATTTAATCAGTAAATTTTGCTTTATGATCATAAATGTCTATGCATAATATAAATTTATGAGTTTTTTTATTTTTATTGATTTTTTCATGTATTAATTTAGATTTTTAATTTATTTAGTGTTTTTAGTGGCTTAATTGGCCAGGAGCAAGCTTGCGAAGTAGTGCTTCATTAAATGAGTGTCTAGAAAGGTTTATAAACGAGTTACAACTACACTGAAAAAAAAGATTTCTTATATTTAGAACACCTATGATCTTGAAAATATTTTTTTTATTAAAGTCAACTTGCTTTAAAATAAGAACATATTTTTCAACTAAAAATATTTAACTTGAATAAAAAAGAATTTTGTAGTTTTGGAAATATTCTAATATTAAGAAACATGTTTCTTAAAACAAGAAATGCATTTCTTGTTTTAAAAAGTTGCATGTTTTAATCCAAATATTAAATATTCTTGAAGGAAATCTTAGTTGGTTTCTTAGTACAATTGTTAATATTTTTTTATATTTTTAATTGTTTAATTTTTTTATATTAAGATATAGATATTCTTAATTTTTTTTTTTCGTTTTAATAAACAGTATTTTCTTTTGCCAAGAATACATATTTTTGAAATCGTGTAGGAGTGGAGATGCCGACACGTTCCTCTGAAATTTTATGCCTAATCATGCAGTGTTTCTTTCTCTTTGTGAGGAAGGCTTAGGTATTTCATTAAAAAATCTTTGGAAGAGTGGTCAGCATCTAAGGAAATTATAAAAAAATTAGGTAAGTAAGTTGTTATTGATATACCACCCTTAAAATTATTTTATTCATAAATAAATAGGCTTTGCAGTGATAACAAAAATATCTTATGTGTCTCGGATTTGTATGGCTATCATTTTAAGTTAATAAACTTAATTTATTTCATGACATTTAAAAGGATTTGGTTTTAGAAGTAATTTTGTTACACACTTTGGGGTATAACATTAATTTTGATTCATATAGGGTGGAGTTCATTGGCAATAGCCCTAAATTATTTTATAATATTTGTAATTGCTTTTCTACTATGCCTTAAATATTACAAATTATTTAAAATGAAAAATATGTCGATAATAATTATTAAGTTCCCTACGTTAATTTATAATAATGTATACATTTTAGATTTTTCTTGTATTAAAAACAAAATAAATGTGTTTGTTTATCGTTTGTTTTTTTATTTTCTAACCTAAATTTTTTTGCTTACTGCACCACCTAGAAACGATACTACGTATACTTTGGCCCTTCAGTAAGTTTGGCTCAATTTTGAATAATCCGTAAGTATTAAAATATAAAGTTTTGTTTAAGATTGGACAAAAATCCTTAAAAAATTACAGGAAAATTAAATTACTCCAGTTCCCTTCAAGTGTTTAGACGTATTTTTATTTTAAATTTTATTTCTTTTGCAGTAATATTCCTAAATATAAAGATGTTTTTATTATTAAAATAAATAATTTTTAGTTAATCTTTGTAACAAAACATATTTTTGGTATTTATTATGCATACCAAATAAATGTAAAATGTTTAACACCACATCGCAGATATAACCACATTTCTATAAATATATTATGCAAAATCCTTTGAAAGTATCTCGAAATATTTTGCGTTATAAAATAAAGTTAAACAATAAAATTGAATGTGGGAAAGTTTTAAATGGGCCACAAAACTATCCAAACCATAAACCGAATGGAATGGCTGCGTAATCAAAACCATAATTCCAAAACTTTCGCGAAAATCAAATCGTAAAAGGAAACAACGTCGGTCACTTTTGCTTTGCGAATTTGAAAAGAAGATTTTCTATGTTGATAAAAAACTTTATAACATTTAAATCATGTTTTAATTTTTGAAATTTAAATTTATCCGTTTTTTGTGTGGTTTAAAAAAAAATTATTTTGTGATATGTAAAGTAGACAGTTATCGGACACTTTATAGTTATTGGACAATTGGACGGCTTTCTGCAGAATGGGACCAACCCACACCATGATGAAACTGAGAAAAAAGCTATCAAAGATTTTAATAATTTTAAAATTACCTGTTAATTTTATGCCGATTTTGGACAGAGGTTTAAGGGATATAATTTAATAATTTCATCAGGTGGATTTTGTGATGTTATGTGTAAGGGTGACGAAAAAAATGGGCTTTTGTTGGTTAGTTCCTTTCTGCAATTTATGAAAACTACTATCTGATGTATGTATGTATTTAAAGAAAAGCGACAATTATTTATTTCCAAACAAAATACAACTGACATTACTATTATAATGGTAATATGAATTAATTTTGATTCTATTTGAAATTCGTCCACATCATCTTCCAACCCCACCTCATCTTGTAAGCTACCAAAAAAATGCATCAAGACTTTATATTTTGCAGAAGCAGGAAATCTTTAAAGACTTTGGTAGTGGGTCTACCAGACTGCTTTTTTACAAAAAAGATCCAACCCACTTGCAGATATTCTACAGATTCTAATTCAGGATTAGTAATCCACACTATTATTGAATGTTGGTTGGTTCAATGATTAATAGATTTCACTACACTTGCATTTTGGCTATGACCTATTTTGCAGATAAATTATACATACTTAATTAGTTCATAGGCTAAATATCTCGATTTTTTTGGTTTTGTGGGTTGGTTACTTTCTGCAGAAAGGCGTCCAATTAACATTAATACTGTAAAAACAAGAGTTCTATAAATAGTTACCTTAAAGTCAAATCATTAGATGACGCTGTATACAATAACTATCTCAGTCGGTAATAATATAGAACTACTTTATTTTGGGTCCAATATAGGACAAAAAAGTTCGCACGTTACTTTGGTGGTAAGATTTTGTTTTTTTTGTTAAAAGCAGGACTGTGTTTAAATTACAATAATAATATTTCTAAAAAATGTACAGATCAGTGTGTGGTATAAATGTGTTCCTCATGATTTAAACATACTCTCCTACTTTAGAAATTGTTAAACCTGCTGAAGAATATGGCGTACCACATCAGGAATACGGATAACCATTTGCGGTTAAACCTGCCCCTGTAATAAAAACTAAATATTCTTACACTATTCCTGTTGAAGCAACAGCACCTGCTGCACCAGCTGTAGAATATGGTACGCCAAAGCAGGAATACGGATAACCTTTGGTTGAAGAGAGACCTTATGCTCCTGTAGTTGTTCCAACTCCAGTAGTACCCCATGAGACCACCAAAGCAACTTTTGTTTCCATTTCCAAGTGCTCAATTGAGGCCTGTCAGAGCAAAGACATACAATCTCCCGTCAGACTAAAACTGAGTAAATTGACATAATTGATTTTGGTATTTTAAATTCTAGATTTGTAATTTTTTTTATATATTATATTGAAATATTGTTGTTGTTAGTCTAGTAGCCAACTACAAGGTCTCCAGGATGCATAGTATAGGTGAAATCTATAATTATAAATTGGAGATTGCTGACTTTGATATGAATTGCTGGAGATTGCTCATTTTTTTGTAAACGTTTAAGGAGATTTAGAAAAATAAACAAAAAAATAATTGTATTTTTCTCCATTTAATGGTTATAAAATTTAACTATACAATCAATGTGGGAAAATTCTGAACTGGACAACATAAATTTGGAGTTTCTTCTAAATCTGGGACCATGTTGCCTCGTGCAAATTTTTTTTTATAGTACAACAACTCATCATCTCCTTCTCACTTTGTCCCGTAATGTTTTACTTGCAATGTTTTGACATTATCAGCCTTTTCTTGCTTTACCTTTTCGTCTTATTATGGTATAATAGCACAAAATAAACAAGATAACTTAAAACAATAAAACGTAGATTTACCTATTTTGAATATATTTTTTAAGTGCAATTTACTGCAATAGAACTTAACAGTATGTACCACACAAAATTAAATCTCTAAAATACGTTATAACATCAAATGTTAGGATATCAGGTGACACAAATTACTAATTTCTAATGGTGGAATTGGAGATTGTATACTTTGCTGCAAATTTATCAGTGGAGATTGTCGACTTTGCACTAAAAGTCATTTTTAAAATAGGATTTTTAGGACATTTTTACTTGTTGCTTAATACAATTGAGGCCTGTCATAGCAAAACCGACAATCTCCACTTTTGGTCAAAAATTAGATTTTTGGCGGAGTATTTCAATATTATAATATTTATAATTTACCTACTTCTAAAATGTTGGTTTATGATATCATTTATATTTAATAAATTGTATTTAAAGATTATATTATATTATTATTATTATTATAATTGCTTTTAACTAAAAACAACTTTTATTTACATATCGAGTTACTAGATCTACACAATTGAATATTCAAATGTTAAAACATTATAATACCATTATAGTAAATGCGTTTGATCGTTAAATTATCATTTAATAACTTTACGATAAAAATGGTTTACAAAAAATATATTTTCAATAAAGAAATTTTTGTATGGACGTAACATGCGGATACAAAAAAATATTTGCCATTAATTAACTGAAGCCAGATACTGAATTTTTCATGAAAATAGTACGTGCTTTGGTCAGTGTTGTTTTATGAACCATGAAAATGTTTACAAACATCATTATTACACGTTAATTAATTCAACACTTTCAATGATCTACACTGCAATGTGCAGTTTTCCAGTCCATGATTATAATATTTCACCGTAACTTCTGTTACCATATTTTTGTTTGTTTGAATAAACTTTTTTGCAAGCGTAGGTATAACACTCATAAGCCGTATTAGTACGCAGTTCAAAAGTCAAATTATTATACACCGCCGTACAATAATGAAAATAAATTAACTTTCTTTTCACAAATTGCAGAACTTGTAAAAATAGTGTAATGGTGATGAAATATGTTAGATTCATATGTAATATAAAGAAAAATTAATTACTTACTATTAATGTAAATAAAAAATATGTTTACTAAAAACATTTTTATTGAATATACAATACAATTTATTATAAAATTAAATTATAAATATTATAAAGGGTATCCCAGTAATGGTGTTCCAAAACTTGTACGACACAACACCCTTTGTATTAGGTATATACAAGTAAGGCAATTTATTCACTTATAGCCCATTAAAATTGACCACTTGGGAATGGGAACAAAAGTTGTTTTGGTGGTCCGTAAATCTCATGGGGTACCACTGGAGCTGGAACCACTGCAGCAGCATAAGGTTTCTCTTCGACCAAAGGTAATCCGTATTCCTGCTGTGGAACACCATATTCTACAGCGGGTGCAGCAGGTTTAGGTACTTCAACAGGAATGGTGTAAGAGTATTTAGTTTCTATGACTGGGGCAGGTTTAACCTCCAATGGTAGTCCGTATTCCTGATGCGGTACTCCATATTCCTCAGCAGGAGCTGGTACACTATATTCTTCAGCGGGTTTTACAATTTCTACAGCAGGAACGTATGGTACTCCGTAAGTTTCAGTGGGAACAATGGGTTTTGGTGCATCTGCAGGAATGGTGTAAGAGTATTTAGTTTCAATGACTGGGGCAGGTTTAACCTCCAATGGTAACCCGTATTCCTGATGCGGTACTCCATATTCCTCAGCAGGTTTGATGATTTCCACAGCAGGAGCTGGTACACTATATTCTTCAGCGGGTTTTACAATTTCTACAGCAGGAACGTATGGTACTCCGTAAGTTTCAGCAGGAACAATGGGTTTTTGTGCATCTGCAGGAATGGTGTAGGAGTATTTAGTTTCAATGACTGGGGCAGGTTTGACCTCCAATGGTAATCCATATTCTTGATGTGGTACACCGTATTTTTCAGCAGGTTTGATGATTTCTACAGTGGGAGCTGGCACACCATATTCTACAGCGGGTTTTACAATTTCTACAGCAGGAACGTATGGTACTCCGTAAGTTTCAGCAGGAACAATGGGTTTTTGTGCATCTGCAGGAATGGTGTAGGAGTATTTAGTTTCAATGACTGGAGCAGGTTTAACTTCCAATGGTAATCCGTACTCTTGATGTGGTACAGCAGGTTTGATGATTTCCACAGCGGGTGCTGGTGCATTATATTCTGCAGCAGGCACAACTGGTTTTGGCACTTCAGCAGGAATGGTGTAGGGGTACTCTGTTTCGATTACTGAAGCTGGTTTTACTTCCAATGGTAAACCGTATTCATGGTGTGGTACTCCGTATTCTTCAACAGGTTTGATTATTTCTACTGCTGGAGCTGGTACGAAATATTCTTGGGTGGGAGCAGCAGGAATCGCTGGTGCTTCGTATTGTTCAAAGGGCTTTGCTATAAATTCATGTGGTACTCCATATGTTTCGTGTGGTATTTGAGGTCTAGCCTGGGATAGGGCTATGGTCGCCAATACAAATATCTGAAATAATAAAAACAAAATAATATCATACAATTTTTGTTTGTTACTGTGTACTAACCCACTTCATGTTGAACGGTTATTGTGATACTGATTAGAAAGAAGACCCTTACACGTTATATACCTCTAATTTTGTCAGCCTTGGGCTAACAATCATTATTGGAAATAATAATTATTCATTCATGAAGAATTTTTATGAAATTATAATTATATCTATTTGTGGGGAGAAATATTAGTAACTCGTCTGATAAGGATATTAACTTAAGTATTAATAACGAACTAAAAAATGTGAAATAATTTTAACCAACTAATAATATTTTTGTTTCAGACCCCTTGACTTATGATGTTCTTAATTTATTTGGTGAGTAAAACTTTTCGGCGTTAGCAAATATTAAGTCAGGCTCATTCAAAAAACCTTTTTAATTTACATAAAGTACACCCTGCCGTATAATAAATGAGTGTTTCTATATTTTCTTTATAAAAAAACGCAGAGTTTCTTACTGACTTGAAAACTTTTCGAAATTGTTCAAGTGGTAATAATAACTGTTTCCCCGATATATTTAGTTATTTAAGTGCTTATTTACTGCTTAAAACTGTTTTCTCTATTGTATGAAAACACAAAAGTTTGGGTTTTATAACTTGAAAACTATATTTTTGTAAAACATTATTAAAACAAGTTTCTTAGGAGGATCGACTAAGAAATGATGGTAAATTATAACTTATTTCAAGAGTTTAAATTGAATAATAATAATATTAATAATAATAATAATATATAAATAATCCAAACATTTAACTAGTTAGTAAGTTTAACCTTTTAAAAGGGTTAAGACTAGTAGATTTTTTAGACATATTTGGGTTTAGTTTAACTTTTTATATAACTTTGTGGTAATTATTAACTTTAATATGTTGAATTAACCTAATTTAAACCAAAACCAAAGACTTATAAATAAAGTAGTTAATTTAAACACAACACAATACAATAACCAAATGGTTTAAATAAAATAAGCTAATTTAAACAAACCAATAATAAAATATAATAATATTTTATGTTTAAAAGTATTTTAAATCAATTTAAAACAAAATAGAAAAAATAGGGAAAATACTTTTTAAAATTTTTATGTTCTTTATTTCTTATTTTTTTCAAGCGCATTTAAAATGTTACTACTGCACTACTTCATCAGAAAAAAAGTTGCCCCATTATTTTTTTTCTTAGAACTATTAATATATCAATTGATATTTACAGTGTGTTCCTGGATTTTTAAAACGACTCTTGTATACATGTAAAATCTACAAAAATTTGAATTAAATTTTTATTTTTGGGGGTTCAGCCCTGCTTGATAAAATATTAATTTTTAACATAATTTAAATTTTGAAAAATCAAGTATGCCTTGAAAAAATTAAAAAAACTATTTTTTGTGTGGATAAAGTGTTTTTCATATGGGATATACAACAAAATATAACAAAAAATGTTAAGAATTATAATATAGACCCCTACTGTAGGGTCAAGACATTTGAAATTTGGTGTAACACCAAATTTCAAATGTCTTGACCAACTTTGATTTTTATTTTTTTTACCATTCTTTGTGTGTGTAAAGTGTCTTTTATATGGGATATAGGACAAAATATTGAAAAAAGGTGTTTAGATTTAAAATTTAGACCCCTATACTAAATTTACAATTTCTTGACCACTAGGTAATAAAAAATATAAATCAAATTTGGCCAATAAATTTAAAATTTGGTATAGGGGCCTAAATGTCAATTCTAAACAACTTTTTTTAATAATATTTTGTCGTATATCCTATATGAAAGGCCCTTTATCTACACAAAAAATAGTAGTTTTTATATTTACATGGCATACTTAATTTTTAAAAATTAAAATTATATTAAAAATTAATCTTTTATTAAGCATGTATAAACAGTACATACATAATATATTATAATATATTATACTCGTATCAGTGAGTCATATCTAAAGATGTACATAATTATATTTGGTAGATTATAATAATATACTCTCTAAAAATGAATTAATCAAAAATGACTAATTTAATAGTTATTAGTGGCTGCTTTTTCACTTGTACCATGGTTAACCATGGAATACCATGGTATCCCAAAATTTATCAGCCGATTCTTTTGTAAAATTGTCCCCTAAATCCGAAAATACCGTCAAAAATTATGAAAGTGAAGCAGTTTTTGAGATATAGTCAATTCCATATTAAATGGAAAATTGACTATATCACAAAAAGTGTTCTACTTTTTTTAACTTTTGACGACATTTTCGGATTCAGGGGACAATTTTACATAATAATTGGCTACCATGGGGTACCATGGTATTCCATGGTTAACCATGGTACAAGTGAAAAAGCAGCCAGTAAAAACTATTAAATTAGTCATTTTTGACTAGGTAATTCAATTTTAGAAAGTAGAGTTATAATACACTTAAAACGTTTAATTATAGTTTAAGTTGAGTTAAGAGTTAAAAAGTAGTTAAAAAAGTGTAAAATTAACCAAATATTACCCTATTTTTAACCTACCATTTACCAAGAAGTTGAATTTAACTAACATAACTTTAATTTTATCATAATTTATTTATATCAAAATAACGTTAATTTAAGGGTAATTTAACGTTGTAGTGCAATTTTACCTACTTAATTAAATTAATCAGGCAAAACGTAAATTTAACGTTAATTTAAACATTGTCTTGAGAAACTATTTATTACTTTTGTATTTTTGTATTGATATAATAAAATAATTTTATCGTATTATTTTACAAGAAAAGTATTTTATTTTAACGATTGTATGACATTTGACAACTGTCAACTTCAAACTAACTTTATCCCGTGACCAAAACTCCATAAAGCGACAACTTGTCAATGTGTATTTAAAAGGTCACTTAGCGTCATGGAAACATGTACGTATAATGTATAAAGGGTGTTTTAAAGGTGGGAGTGGACAAAATAATATTTATTATTTAAAGCCAAAACTGCATCTCATATCCGAACAAAATTTACCTAGTAAATCTTTTCGTGAAATCTTATTTCAGCTAAACCTTTTCGGAGACGAGAATACAACTCCGCTATCTTACTTATACACAACCGAGTATAATGGGTAGTATATACTTTAAAAGCTACCGCACAGTGCAACTAAGGAAAAATTAAGTTGTCAGTGGGGAGAAAGAGACAGATCTATAAAAATTATATTAATATTATTAATTTATGTCAAATATACTAAAAAGTATGCTGTTCCAGCGCCCTCTATAAGTAAGCAAAACATTTTTTATTGGTTTTTCCCATCTTAAAAAGTTACAATTCAATTAGAATGTCATTATGGTTGACAGGTGCCCTGGATTACGTATGAGTCTTAAAAATGAGTATTCTTCTTTATTCTTTAGTTATACAGCGTCGATTCCTTAGCATTGCAACGATTTTTCAGTTATGGAAAAGGTAAAAAGTCACAGGGGTCAAATCTGGAGAATACGGAGGATGCAGCAGCAATTCGCAGTCAAATTTCTTGATTTTATAAATTTTAATGGCGGCATTATTAGCTAAGGAACTACACTGTTCAAAATTTCATGACCATTTTAACACCAAATTAACACCATACATGGTCTATATCGATACAAACCAAAATGGTGTAAAATATGGTTCGTTGGTCCAGTGTAAATTCAAATACTAACATGGTGTAAAATTAACTTTCACACAGTATTAAAATAAATTTTACCTGGTGTAAATTAAACTCCTTTTCAGTGTTAAATATAATGTGTTTTTGGTCAAATTAAATCATACTACACAGAAAAAAAAGGAAAAAAAGGAAACAGGAAGTTCCTTGACGCATTACAAGTATATAACCAGTGGTATAATTCCAGAAAATTAAACCTTCAACTCGCTAGAGATAATGTTTTTAGTGCGTTCCACCAACTAAAAATACTTCGAGTATTGACAGCTGTTTCCACCTATTTAAGGTCTCTTTAGTATCGAACAACTTGTAGTGTCACACCAAAGCAAAGGACTACCTGAGCTTGTATACTCTTCATGTAAGTCAACAGAGGCGAGATTTAAGAACATCACGTTATCCACAACGCCTTTGCCGCGATCGGTACACACTATGCAACAAGGAATGCACGGCAAATTGTTTTAATCGTTTTAACAGAGTGCTTTAGGTTGAAGTAACTCTTATTTTACAAACAACATATTTAGGAAACTGAACCATACAGCGGGTTGGTTTCACTAAAGTTTCTGGGTTAACTTAACCAATTTAGTACCTTCAAACTAATCTTTGTTTATATTAACCTTCCCACATTTGATTTAAATAAATACTTATGGGTCAACTAAATTAATATAGTTAAATGAACTATTCCTTTTTTTCTGTGTACTACACAGTGTGTAGGTGCACTTCTCAAATATTTTTAGATAAACACCGTTTTGGTGTTTGCTGTATAAAACATTTTCAACCATAATTCATGGTGTTATATTAACACCACTTGATGTTGGATTTTGATACCATTTTAAGATTACTCTTCACACCACAGATATTTTAAACAGTGTAATAGCAACAGTGCCGGTTTAAGTTAGTTCGCCGCCCGGTTCTGGCAAAAACACAACGCCCAATGCTTTAAAATATTACTTTTTTAAAAACATTTTTAAATTTTTAAGTCTTACTTTCTCACGTCAAGTGGAAGATTAGGTTGGTTAGGCTGGTATCTAACAGTAAACTTAGTATCCTATAAAATATAAAATGAGCCTTTATAAACAAATTATAAAAACTAAAAAATAAAACATTCTTTGGTTTATATAAACAATACTAAGTACTAAGAAAAACTAATCAAAAGTTATAAATAAATAAAACATTATTCTTTGGTTTAAATAAATATTGAGAAATCCTAATACTAATAATTAAAAGGTTGTTTTCATGTCTTTATAGTAGCAAATTGTTTTATAACACTTTACATTTATTTCATCTAGCAGGTCTTGATAAATGGACAAAATTGCTAAGGAGTTCAATCTTTCTTGGGGAATTGTATTTCTTAGGTAGTTCTTTACCCTTTTTAGAGCAGAAAAAGATCGTTCACCACTTGCATTTGAAACCATTATAAAAAAAAATTCGCAGGCAAATATTAATATTCGGAAATGAAGATATTAATTTATTTTCGTATAAAACTTATACTAATTCCAATGGAGTTTCTATTTTTATTTCCGAAAGGGAAGTTACCAGTTTCTTGAGTTGGACACATTTTTGAGGAAAAAACTCATCCAAATCCTCCACGAAGATTTATGCTTTTAGATTAAACAAAAATTCAAATTTGTTTGTGCCAGATTTCTAGTTATCATATCGACAAATGATTTCGGATTATAGATTGTCAATTATTAAAATAAAATATATTGTTCGCATCGTTTCTTTCTTGCTTAAACTTGCCTCTAAATTATTTTCTTCAAATTGTAATTTTCCGCTTCTGAGCATAATTTTCGTTTCCTGTTAATTTCCTCGTAATGATCAAAATGATATCACGTAAAAAATCAAAGTTCTCAACTAAAAATGACAAAAGATGAGCATTTGTGCTTAAATTCGTATTTTGTTTTTGGACTGCTTTATTGGTTTCAGAGCGTCTATCCAAAAAGTTCAAATTATTCCGTTTCCAATAAATCAAGTTTTTCTGATGGAGAAGCTGCTTTAACTCTAACAACATTTTTCTCATTTGTATCCGTTGTATCCGCCGACGCAGTGTCGCAATAATTTTTTTCTAAATTCTAACGAAGTATTTTTTTTTAAATTATATTTACCGCCCGGTGCTATAGTCCCTAAAAAAACCCTGTTAAACCGGCACTGAATAGCAATGTTCTTAGGTAAAGTTCTGCCACCAAAACCTGGCTTACCCTTAAAGGATACGAAGTGAAACATTTTACATAAAACTTGCGCACTGTTTTGTGTAAGCCACGGCACGGGTTTAAATTCGAAAAACATCTCGAGAAAAATAAATTAAGGCTCATGTCTTACGAAAGTGTAAACAACTTTGATTTACTTTGCCTCTGCTGAGTCTGCTTGGCTGCAGCATCGGGATGCGGATTTACGGAAAAGAAACTCCTCCACGCTGCTAGCGGGAGCGAGAAATCCTAATTGGATTCAGATGGCTTTATCAAATATGTTTGCTTGGTTATTATATTAAAGAGCATGCTTTTTAAATGCATTTACACAAAAGCAAATCTGCATTTATTAAAAAGTGAATGAACTCCTATCAGCAAGCCAGCTTATGACTAATCAGAATATATAAACACGACTTTAGTAAAAAATAGTTTTTTTATTATAAGTTTTTAATTTAAAATGTTAACATGTTAAAAATATCGAGAGGAAATCCTGGGTTTACAGTCCCTGTATATATAAATTGTACCTATTAGATACAATAAATACACATTTTAGTAATAATTTACGTGAAATTTGTAAACATTTTAATTCAGTAAAAATCATAAAACAAATAACTCTTTACATTCAAAAAGATTAAGATTAAGAAAGTTTCCACTCAACAGTAAAATACCAAGAACCTATATTATATTATGTATTATATATAATATTAAGTTGCCATGAATTCGTAAGTATATTTTGTCGTTTAAAATGCAGTTGTCGGCGTTTTTTACAGGACTTAAATATAAAAATATCCGATTTTAAGGTTATGTTTGTAAGATAATTATGTTTTGTTAGATTTCTTAAAAATGTCCAAACTTAAATATAAACTATATTAGGTAAAGTAATTATTAGTTAATTCTGCACCAATAAATATACTTACCGAATTGGATCCTTTGACAAAACATGAAAATGCAACGATTTAGTTCTTGAATTTTATTTACAATTAATTAATTAATTAATACACAAATTAATAGCTATTTATCATTAAGCGTTCTATATACAGGGTGTCCTAAAGTAGTGGGCAATACTCTACACGTGGTTTCTAAAGATATAAATGGGAAGAAATAATCTAAAAATTGTACTTATCTATTTTGCGTTTCGGTGCTGTAATGAGATACTTTATCCCACCCAAAATTTTGATTTTATAGGTTGGTTATACTTTAAAAAGCATAATGTTTTGCATATTGGTTATAATATTTTTATGATTTTTCTAGTACCTACGAGACTTTTCTGGCAATAAATTTTGTTTAACACCAAAGAAAATCCTTTTTTTCTTCTTTAACATTAACACCCGCTTATTGTAAATAAGTAAATTAAGGACGGCATGGCGAATCGATTTTGACATTAACTGTCAAACCGATGACTGTGATACCAACTATCTAAAGTAAAATTCGACCAAAATAATTTTTTTATAGAATTTTTGTCGCACTCGTCCATAACAAACTCGCTCCTTTGTCGCTCGTTTTATAAATTGTCCGCGTGTGACAAAATGACGTCTTAGGGCATACAAAATAATAATTGTTTAAAAAAAATACATACAAAATTAAAAATAAAATAAAAATCAAAAATAATTTTTTGATCCCTATTGTAAGTAATATTATGTTATCTTCAAGCGTTCTATTTATACAGGGTGTCCCAGAAATAGTGTTCAATACTCTACAAGTTGTTTCTAAATAAATCTTCTAAAAATTTTATTTATGAGTGGCCTAGGGTATGTTTAGGTTTAAATTGTGTGCAATTTTTTTTTCAAGTTGGCTGCAGAATATAAAAATTTAGATTTTTCTAAGTAAACATCGATAAAATATAAATAAAATATCAAACTAAAAAAAAATTTCCTTTATTTCTTTCTCAATTTAATATATTTAACAGGAAATATTAATAAAAAAATTCATATTCATTACTAAAAAAAAACATATGTATGTTTACTAAAATTGCATTATTTTATATTCAGAAATAAATTTTCGTACATTTTCTCCACTATGATTTTCTCCACTCATATGATTGCATGTTAAATTTCCATTTTTTGAAATTAAAGAATTTAAAATTTAGGTGGAAATTTCTAATATTTTGAGTGGTTTTTAACAGCTACACTTGCCAATCATTTAATTCCAATTACTTAGGTATATCTGATCAACATTGTTGAAGAATGTCCAAATTCAGTCATAAAGTGGCATTCCTTCTAAATTAATCTACCATTAACAAATTTCTCATTTTTATTTTATTTTATTTACCCAAGAACACGTTGCTAATTACATTACAAATATGATTGATGCATCGTAAAAATTCCACTTTTAACATTGTTGTTTGGGGCTGCGTGTTGTTTTTGGTGTGATAAATGGTTCACACTTATAAGCACCGCAATTAATTTTACATTTTAACTTGGCAGGTAATAAAACCGAATTTATAAAGTTAACAGTGTGAAAATTGTTCTTCATACCTTAATAGCAGAAAAAGTAAATCGATCAGATTGCTAATTATGATGAGTTAAAAAACACATTTTTCATTTTTTTTTTAAATTATACAGGGTGGAAACCTACCTTTACATTAAGGAAAAACTATGTAATCCTATTAATATAGACATTGATTACGATGTTATTGTGTAAAATTCTTGGGTTTATGCATAGACAAAAACTTAAATTTTAAACTTCACTGTCAAAGTATCATTGGCAACTTGCATAGAATGGCCTATTTATTTATCAATCTTAGAAAGGTACTCACTATTTCTCAACTAATAAATTTATATTATGCCCATATTGAATCAAGACTAAGATACTGCATTTGTTTCTGGGAAAGCTCACCCCTTTTTAAAAATGTTTTAATTTCACAACATTTTTTTTTAAGAATTATAACCGGTGTTAAAAATCAGGAGTCATGTAGACCAGTTTTCAATAATTTTAATATTTTGACTTTGTCTAGTCTGTATGTTTTGGAGTTTTTTGTTTTTGTTTATAAAAATAATTAAAAATTTAATCTACATAATTTTAATACAAGAAATAACAAAAATTTTTATGTTCCCTCAACAAAACGGGATATAAAATTTAACTCGCCAGAGTACCTATAGGTTTAAAAACATTTAATAAATTGCCAAATTCTATAAAGGAATCTAAAAACATACATATTTTTAAAAATAAATTAAAGCAGTACTTATTATCTCTGTGTTTATATGACGTATTTGAATTTTTAAACCAGTAATCTGAATTACATATATGTTTTTTAAGTTCTACCTGTATTGTATTTTATATGTATTTTATTTTATTCTAGTTTTAAGTCTTTTATTGTGCTATTTACCGACCATTCCTATACAAATACTGTTTGTCAAATTGGGAAAATAAAGATTATTATTATTATTATTATAAAAAAATTAGGTTTTGTTGACCCCAATTTACCATTGAAAAAATTAAATTTTTTTGAAATATTTAAAAAAATAAGTTGGTTTTAAAATAAGGGTTAGAGTGTCGAAAAAACGGAAAAATTGGGTAAAAACTTGTTTTTTTCCCAGGCTTTGGAAAAATTGTCTTTTTTGGGAAAAATTGATTGAAAACAATCAACAACTTAACATTATTTTAATTCAAAAAAATATACATACATTTATACAGAAAAAAACCCAAAACATTGGGAGTCCATTTAAAATATCCATTTACAAAATAATGAATGATTTATAAAGTTAATTTACAAAATTATAATTTTATAAATCAATATGTCAAATAAAACAATAGTTATGTTAATACAGCACCGAATTTATTTTTATTGCAAATCGGTAGAAGATTCTTACTAAATTATAATAATATAAATAATTATGTATAATTATTATAATTATGTATTATATGATTATAATCATAATCGAAAATTCACTTTTTTCTTGGTATCAGTGTATTTGAAAATTTTAAATTTTTTTCGTATTACCCTTTAAATAAAATGAAAAAAATATTTATAATATAATATAATATTTAATTATTAACTATAACTCAAATAACGTTTAGAAATGATAGAGCTAGGACCAATATTTCGAATAAATCACGTCAAAATTTCAACAAGATTTCTAAACACTGTGATATTAATTTTAATAAGTACTTTAAGTATCATTATACGAAGGGTGGCCAGTTTTGAATTGAAAGCCGTATATTTTTATGCAAGGCCACTTGCACCGTTTTCTCTAACTGATCAGTTAAATAAACTGACAAGTTAAAAGGTAACAGGAGATCAGTGTCCAAAATCTTGCACCGTGATTTTTTTACTATGGTTTAAAATTTAACTAATGATCTAGGGAATTTGACTAAAAAATGGAAAAGATTGGTGCTAATAATTAACTTCACTCTTAGTTGATGGTAAGAGAGAATAATATGGTCACCGATCCTAAAAAACAGGGGGCGCTCCTCAAATTGTTCAGAAAATGAAAAAAATTATTTAATTAATATTCTGGATACAAGGATATCATTGAAAACCAAGAGACAGATAGGGCTAAAACAATTAGAGCAGGAAATTAACAATAAAAGGATGAAAAAGAAATGAATCTTTCGGATTTAAAAATTTTAGAAGAAAAAGGAAAACTTAATATATTATAATAATAAACAAGAAGTGACTATTTATTTTATTTTAATTTTAAATAAATATAAATTAAATAAAACATGAAAAATATTATTCACATTAAATTTTATAAATTCGCAAAATAATCTTGTATTAATTGATTTTGAAATATAATGCGATCTTGTGGATGAGTAACAACAGGGTACTCCAGTTCATGGCATTAATATCATCAGGCAATGGCGGCTCTGGTTTATTCATGTCTCTAGCAATATTATGTAGTACAGCTACAGCTGGAATAATGGACAAAACTGTATATAGTTTTAATCTTAAGCCATATGCCAATACTGGAAACCTTCTTTTCCAAATTCCAAATACTCTTTCTATTTTATTCCAGGTTCTTAGTAGTGTCTCATTATAGAGTTGCTGACCTTTTACCTATATCTATATTTATTGGATTTGCTAAAGATGTGATAAATAATATCTTTGAAATAAAAAGATCTTAAATACTGATGGCTAGTACTTTTGAGGTTATAAATCGTTAACGGTGGATTAAAGTAATTTAAACCACTGAAATTTGGGGTTTATTTTAACAGTAGTTTAGAGGTACTTAAACAAGGATTAATTTACGGTGCAAGCCAGTTATAAAAAATAAACCTGTGTTAAAAATAAAACCACTGTTTAACTTACTGTCCAAGTGGCCATTAGACATTGAAACATTAAACAATTTTTCCAGTAGATATCAACTTAAAATGCTTACATAAAAATATTCTTCGTTCATTTTCTGAAATCTTGACAAGAACAAAATATACTACTTATTTTGACCCATCGATATATTACTGTTGCGTTGACCAAGACGTATTTCGCTAATGGATCGTACGTACGTGGAAAAAAAGCGCAATAAAAAATTAACTGATAGTATTTCAGAGTTAGTGAGCCGGAACGTAAGACATAAATTGTGTAAAATTTATGGTCATAAATCCTTTTCAGCTTTGTCGCGTTGAAGAATTTATGGAGTTTATTTGGTTTCCTGATGAAACCTCTGCCGCAAAATGTCGGTGAACAAAGACAAGCAAAGGGATAAAATCCCCATTCCCTATTTCATGAAGTAAGGTCAAAGTCATTGTTTTTAGTTCAATATATTATCCAAGGATGACAATCATTGAATTAAAGTGTTGGTCCAAATTGTAAAAGAAAATATTGGATGTGGCTGTGTCTGAAATTTTAAACTATTTAAGGTAGTTAATAAACTGTATTTTTAATGTTTATTTTTGGGTAGAATAAATCCCTAAATTACAATATACGATTTGTGTTCAGAAAATTACGGGAATTGTTAAATTTCGCGGGTTCGGAGGGTTTATTATGTTGGTATACATGCCCTCGAAGTATAATAAAAACTTTAGCTGTTTTCATTGTTTACTTTGTCTGTGGCAGCCGCTAAGGTTAGACGTGTTTTATGAGCTCGGCGATTTTTCGTTCGTTAAAAGAAATGGATCAAAGAATTTGTATCCAATTTTGCTTAAAAAATGAAATAAATTCTTTGAAATGTTAACAAAGACCTTTAGTGAGTCTGTTATAAGTAAAACAAGAGTTTACAAGTGGTACAAGAGTTTCCAAGATGGCCGTGAAGACGTTGAAGATGACGAACGCCCCGAACGCACAAGCACATTAACAACCGATAAAAACATGGAAAAAGTTGAAGAAATGGTTATAAACTATCAGAGAAGTCGCTGATGATGTTGGTATATCGATTGGCTTATCCCATGAAATGTTTTCGAATGTTTTGGGTATGAAACGCGTGGCAGCAAAATTTGTTCTAAAATTGTTAAATTTTGAACAAAATTTTTGGCCAAAAACAATATTGTAATGATGCCCCAGCCTCCATATTCGCCAGACATGCCTCTGTCTGACTTTTTCCTATTCCCAAAAATAAAGAGAACCTTAAAGGGCCGTCGTTTTGCAAGCATAGATGACATTAAAAGCGCATCGCTGAAAGAACTAAAGGCTATCTCAAAGATCGAGTTTTAGAAGTGTTTATAGTATTGGAAGCACATGTGCTTAATATCATTATGACGTATTGGGTTTTTAATATAGTATTACAAGCCATTTCAGTTTTTTATAGTTAAATTATAATTGTTTTTATATAAAATTAAAATAAAAAAAAGTAAACCAATTGTATCAAAACATTTTATTAGTTTTACACGAAAATTTACGAAGGGACTGTGGAGTAATTCATCCTCATGAAAATGGCCTTTTTTCAAGAGTTGTACACTATAAACTTTTTCTTATTTTATTAAAGAATTTAGTAAATTTTTTTGTAATTAGCATCACCGCAGTTTCGATGACAAATGTCAGTGTCAATACGCTAAAGAAGTATCGCTAGTAGCGCCTCCACTTGGCTGTAATCATCGCAACAAAAGTACAACTTTTAATAATCAGCTGTCAAACGCTTATGTTACAAACGAGTGTTTTTGACAATAAAGCAGAAAAATGTTAAAAAATATCGGAAAAAACCGTGGCTCGATTTGTTGTGTTGTTGGGTGTATTTCAAGAGGAAATCCTGGGTTGAGTTTTTACCGGTTTTCCAATAAACAGTGTTAATCTGAATGAAAAAATAAATTGCGTACAGTCTCTGTAAATATAAATTGTACCTATTAGAAACAATAAATACACATTTTAGTAGTGATTAACGTGAAAAGTGTAAACATTTCAATTAAGTTAAAATCGCCAAACAAATAAGTCGTCTAAATTTAAACAGCATTTAGCATTATTAAAATCGTTGTCTCCACTCAACGGTAAAATACCATTATATTATGTATTATATATAATATTATGTTGCCATGAATTCGTAGGTATATTTTGTTGTTTAAAATGCAGTTGTCGACGTTTTTTTAGAGAACTCAAATATAAAAATGGTTGATTTTAAGGTTATGTTTGTGCAAAAATTATTTTTTTACTAATTTCTTAAAAATGTCCAAACTTAAATATAAATTATGTTAGGTAAAGTTACACCGAAAAAAATAATGTTGTTGAGTTAACATTTGCCTAAATGTCATTTTTTAAAATGTTGTTTCAACAAAAAACCTATTGGATTAATCTATATTTTGGTGTTAAAGCAAAAGTCAAAGTTTGTCAAAGTTTATTTGTTCATTTGACAGTTTAAATATTAATTTAACATAAACTAATATTTTGAATTAAAATGTTTATCGTACTTTGATTTAATAGCTGGAATTTGTTGAATCAACTACTGAAATTTTTAGGATTACCTAAAAAAACTATTAAATTAACGTTTAGTTGCTCTTTAATCCAAAACTTTAAATTTGTTCATTTAACAAATTTAAAATGTTACTTTAAAATTTAAAATGTAAAATTTGCATTCATAAAATTGCCGAGAATGGCGCTTCGAACACTCACGCCACGTCATTAGACAATGACGTTTTCTTACATCTCGCCTTAGTTAGCTTACGATTAGGTGTATATAAGATGAGATATCTGTTTGTTTAAGGTGTGTTCCACAGTAGAACTTTCACTACACCTTATTGCCCGACACTGTTAAGACCCTCAATACAGGGCGAAACAGTCTGTCGGTATTTGAAGTAGGTGGAACACATGATACAAAGATGTATCATGGCTGGAACACGCTCAAAATAAAAACTCTGGGCGAGGAGAAGGTTCAATTCTTTCTATTTATATATAATAATATATTATTTCCATAATTTTGTTTTGGATACCAACCTTTAAAGAATTTTACATTTTCAGAATGTTAATTTAACATTTTATTGGTGTTAAGTGAATATGCTAAAAAGGTTACCTGGACATTTCAAGAAATTTACCTTAACACCCTAAGAATGTTAAATTAACCAAATTAGCAGATTAGAACAAATATTCTTATTTTGTTCATTTGACTGTTATTTGTTGTTCAATTAAACAATACAATTTGACATTTTTAGATGGTTAAGTAAACGTGCAAAAACCATTGCTTGTATTTAAAGTGCATAAAGAGTTGAATTAATATTTTTTTTGTTGTTTCAACAGCTTATTTTTTTCAGTGTATCAATTCTGCACCAACAAATGTACTTACCGAAATAAAAATACAAGAATTCACCATGACCACTTAGATAAGATACACACACTAACGTAACTATATAAGCATTTAAGCGTTGAGTTTCTTAATCAATGGTAAAAGGAATAATCAATCGAAATTGAGTACTAAATTTTTTTAAATTTTTTCCTTGCAACGTAAAACACAAATAACCGCGATTTAGCTGTGCAATTGAACAAAATTTGTCGAGTAAGACTTCCTCTCTTTTGTGAAAAAACTACCTATTTATATAAAAATGATGTATAATCTTAAATTCACGCAATGCTACCGAAGTCCACCAGATGGTCTTTAGAATTAAGAAACTAAAAATTTTAATATATTATATAAATTACTAACACCCTGTATTTGAGTCGTCTAAAAAACGCCGCATTTTAAAAAAGTAAAAGACAAAATATATCTATGAATTTATGGCAGCATAATACCCGTTTTTGTTATTTTACCGTTGAGTGGAGACTTTTACAATGAACGTTTTTAATAATGAATAATGCTGTTTGAATTTAGACGACTTATTTGTTTTAAGATTTTGCCGTTTTGCAATGACAAATGACAGTGTCTTTTTAAGAAAATAATAATAATAATCGTCATAGTAATGATAAATACTACCGTGAAGAAAATTAAAATCTCTTGTCATTGAATAAACACATGTTATACCAGTGGTTTTATTATTTAGACTTGGTAAAAAAAAAACAATAATTTTGTAGAACAAAATGATGCCTAAAGATACCAAGGATGATAAAAATAGAACACCCAACATAATGAAAACATTCTTCACCAAAAATAACTAAAACTTTCATAATTTAAGTAAAAGAATCGTGTTACAAATTCGACTTCATTATTATTTTTATAATTTTAAGCTTTCCACTTTAATTCCGTTTAAGTACAATTTTTTATTAACATTAATTAGACCCAGGTAAACTGATTTTACCAGCTTTTATGTCTGGATGAAACACACGTACTCTAAAACAAACTTCTCTAATGATGAACTGTAACTTCGGCTCTAATTTACGTTTAATTATATTACGAGTTTTATTACCTTATAAAACAACACTAAAAACTGCACATTTATTTACTCCATCATCGGAATTTTAGTGCTTTTTATATAATTTGTCAGCGTGTCTTAAGTTATTGTAAATTTATTGGTTTTCGATGGCATATTTACGTATTTTCTGTAACTAATGCAAAAAAAATATAATTTGACCTTTTCTTAGTTTTTTACAACATTTACTCAAAAATTATATATTTTTTTGCCATCGTATGCCAGATCTTTAATAGAACGAGGCTTAATTTTGTAGATCACAGTTTTTAAGGGCCCCCATAAGGAAAAGTCAGATATTTGAAATAATGTAAAGTATTGTCTTAACTTGAAAAGGATTTCAAATTTTTCGTATTGGAATCTTAGCAAAAAAATATGATTTTTTTCCAAAGAGTACATTTAAGGCTTTTTGGTAGGCAATACACTCAGTCTTTTTAAGAGCAAGAAGATAAGATGGTGAAAGATTGTTCCTTGAAAAATAAGTAATTTTTCACTAATTCATTTTTAAAAAGTGGTCATACTGAGAAATTTTTGATATCTTTTATTTCCATACTTTTTATATATAATATTTAAACGAGTCCCTTTTAAATAAACATCCTGTATTTAAATACCTACTACCTCTATTTGTGATTAAACATTTTCTTTTTTATTTTAACAAAATTAATATTTTTAAAGCATATTTGCAAAAGTAAATTGACAAAACAGTTAATCAATACAAAATATTATTTGCAGTTGGGTAATAAATAATATTTTCAATTTAAATGTAAAATTCTACAAATACCTACCATACCTATATGAATAAATAAATAAATAAACATAAATGAAAAGATTATTAAAAACGGAATTATACACAGTTCTGGATTTTCATTAAAATTTATTAATAAGCCAAGTTTGATAAACGCCATTTTGGTGACAAATTTAAATCGGGCACGAGCGAACTTGCAAGCAAGTGTTTAATTAAATGAGTGTCTAGAAAAGTTTATGAATGGGTTTCATGCTATACTTTTTTTGTACGACACATACTTATTACTATCTAAAAATGACTTAAATTAATTAAAAGGTTACTTAGTGTCATGGAAATATGTACTAGGTGTGTTCAGAAAATAACGGGAATTGTTAAATTTCGCGGGTTCGGAGGGTCCGGTTGTCATAAAATTTTCCTTATTATGTTGGTATACATGCTCCCGAAGTATGAAAAAAACTTTAGCTGTTTTCATTGTTTACTTTGTCTGTGGCAGCCGCTAAGGTTAGACGTGTTTTATGAGCTCGGCGATGTTTCGTTCGTTAAAAGAAATGGATCAAAGAATTTGTATCCAATTTTGCTTAAAAAATGAAATAAATTCTGTGAAATGTTAACAAAGGCCTATAGTGAGTCTGCTATAAGTAAAACAAGAGTTTACAAGTGGTATAAGAGTTTCCAAGATGGCCGTGAAGACGTTGAAGATGACGAACGCCCCGAACGCACAAGCACATTAACAACCGATAAAAACATGGAAAAAGTGAAAGAAATGGTTAGAAACCATCAGAGAAGTCGCTGATGATGTTGGTATATCGCTGATGATGTTGGTATATCCCATGAAATTTTTTCGAATGTTTTGGGTATGAAACGCGTGGCAGCAAAATTTGTTCTAAAATTGTTACATTTTGAACAAAATTTTTGGCCAAAAACAATACTGTAATGATGCCCCAGCCTCCATATTCGCCAGACATGCCTCTGTCGGACTTTTTCCTATTCACAAAAATAAAGAGAACCTTAAAGGGCCGTCGTTTTGCAAGCATAGATGACATTAAAAGCGCATCGCTGAAAGAACTAAAGGCTATCCCAAAGATCGAGATTTAGAAGTGTTTCGAGTATTGAAAGAAGAGCTGGCACATGTGCATAATATCCAATGGGGACTATTTTGAAGGCGACAACATAAATGTAGACAAATAAATAAATAATTGTTTCAAAAAACGAAAATCCCGATACACACCTCGTACATGACGTTTTGAAGATGGGAGTATAAAAACACACAAAAGAAAATTATTTAATTACATTGTTTACCAAAAATTTTGGTTGATGGTTAAATTTCATGTTGTATTTAATTAAAGGCAAATAACACGACGAAATATAATTTGACTTCTCCCCAACCAACATTACGTCCTTGCCATTTATTAAATTATTAATATTCCAGAATGAATATTTCCAAAATACACCCTAGGCAATTCTTATTTCCTTATTTTATATTCAGCCTGGGTTTATTCGGCGTATATGCTGTCTTGGAAACTTGAGTAGGTATTTGCATAATTTATTATAATATCAATATTTCTTAATGCGTTGTTTTTAGCTAGTGTATTTAGTAATAAGCTGAAATAGGGGATACCTATATAAATAAAGTTTCATGTGACAAATAAAATTACATTTTCTAGTAATGTTTCCATAAAAAAGTTGTTATTTTGGGTTTTCATAAAACTTTTATTAACTAGGTTCATCCTATGGCGTTTTAAGTTAGTTGACAGTTGTCAAATGTACAAATACAAATACAATCAAAGTACTTTTCTTTTATAATAATACTAAATATGCAAATTATTTAATTATCTCAATACATAAAAACAAAAGTACTTGATTTTAAGCTAAGAAATAAAATGTTTTTAATTTAAGAATAGGTTAATATTTAAAAGAAATTTAATGTATTCTTAGCCTAAGGAAATTATACTTAAATCAAGTGAATTTTTTTAAGAATAAAGGTATTCTTACATTAAGAAAACATTTTTTTCCGTGAATGCATTCTGGAGGTATTGTAGTTGGCTACTAGACTAACAACAACAATATTTTAATAAAATATATAAAAAAATTACAAATCTATCAGAGCAAAGTCAACAATCTCCCTTCAGACTAAAACTGAGTAAATTGAGATAATTGATTTTGGTATTTTAAATTCTAGATTTGTAATTTTTTTTATATATTATATTGAAATATTGTTGTTGTTAGTCTAGTAGCAAACTACAAGGTTCAAACGTTTAAGAATATTTAGAAAAATAAACAAAAAAATAATTGTATTTTTTCCTTTAATGGTTATAAAATTTAACTATACAATCAATGTGGGAAAATTCTGAACTGGATCACATAAATCTGGAGTTTCTTCTAAATCTGGGACCAGGTTGCCTCGTGCAAAGAGTTTTTATAGTAAAACAACTCATCATCTTCTTCCCACTTCGCTCCGTAATGTTTTACTTGCAATGTTTTGACATTATCAGCCTTTTCTTGCTTTATCTTTACGTCTTATTATGGTATAATAGCACAAAATAAACAAGATAACTTTTTTTATAATTCTTAAAACAATAAAATGTATATATACCTATTTTAAATATATTTTTAAGTGCAATTTACTGCAATAGAACTTAACAGTATGTACCAGTAAAAAAAACACAAAATTAAATCTCTAAAATACGTTATAACATCAGTCTGACCGGTCAGACTAAAACTTTAAATTGAGGCCTGACATAGCAAAACCGACAATCTCCACTTTTGGTCAAAAATTAGATTTTTGGCGGAGACTGTACTTCAACTATTTATCTATAAGATGATAAAGTTTATGTGCTGCAAAAGGAGCTAAATCCTGCCTAAAATCCTATTTTAAAAATGACATTTAGTGCAAAGTCGACAATCTCCACTGATAGATTTGCAGCAAAGTATGAAATCTCCAATTCCACCATTAGAAATTAGTAATTTGTGTCCTAACATTTGATGTTATAACGTATTTTAGTCATGACCGTCTGATTCTGACAGGAGATTGTTGACTTGGCTCTGATAGACCTATTATGACACCTTTTACTGGGTGATAAAGTGATAAACTTTTTCTACGTCCACTATGTAAAAATCACATTTCATAATGTCATCGTTGCTTCGAAAATGAATCTTTTCATTGGCAAGGCAAAACACGAATGTAAAGTGGCATTTCTGTGTGAAAACGGACAAGTCTGTGTGAAAAGAAATTGACAGCATCTTTTGACATTCGTTTCAAAATTTGTTTTGTATTTGTATATGTACGAGGTGTGTTCAGAAAATATCGGGAATTTTCGTTTTTTGAAACAAATATTTATTTATTCGTCTACATTAATGTTGTCGCCTTCAAAATAGTCCCCATTGGATATTATGCACATGTGCCAGCTCTTCTTCCAATACTCGAAACACTTCTAAAACTTGATCTTTGGGATAGCCTTTAGTTCTTTCAGCGATGCGCTTTAATGTTATCTATGCTTGCAAAACGACGGAACTTTAAGGTTCTCTTTATTTTTGGAAATAGGAAAAAGTCAGACAGAGGCATGTCTGGCGAATATGGAGGCTGGGGCATCATTACAGTATTGTGTTTGGCCAAAAATTTTGTTCAAAATTTAACAATTTTGCTGCCACGCGTTTCATACCCAAAACATTCAAAAAAATTTCATGGGATGAGCCAATCGATATACCAACATCATCAGCGACTTCTCTGATGGTTTATAATCATTTCTTCCACTTTTTCCATGTTTTTATCGGTTGTTAATGTGATTGTGCGTTCGTCATCTTCAACGTCTTCACGGCCATCTTGGAAACTCTTATACCACTTGTAAACTCTTGTTTTACTTATAGCAGACTCACTATAGGCCTTTGTTAACATTTCACAGAATTTATTTCATTTCTTAAGCAAAATTGGATAAAAAATTTTGATCCATTTCTTTTAACGAACGAAAAATCGCCGAGCTCATATAACACGTCTAACCTTAGCATCTGCCACAAACAAAGTAAATAATGAAAACAGCTAAAGTTTTTATTATACTTCGGGGGCATGTATACCAACATAATAAAGAAAATTGTATGACAACCGGACCCTCCGAACCCGCGAAATTTAACAATTCCCGTTATTTTCTGAACACACCTCGTATGTCTAAATATCATTTAGAACACAATTAATTGTGTTTGTATAATAAATTCTAATTTTTAGTGCCTTTATTTAATTTGAGAAGGTAAGTTTATTGATTTAAAGTAACTTATACCTTAAAAATTAAGATTAAAGTAGCAGCTGTCTAACACGTTTTTAGGTTATTTTGTTTTGTATTTGAATTTAATAAAAATAAATGGGTCGTAAAAAAACATTGTGTTAATGAACATAAACACTCGCATGAAAAAGTCGCTTTTCAACACTTGTAATTTTAATTATGTGTAAACAAAATTTAACAGAAAAAAACACTTAAACAGTTTTTCCGAATTTTTGGGCTTGCGACCCATTTTAAGGGTGGTCGTGTCCTCCACGACACTACCAGTTTCCCTAGCCCTTTGAACGATAAAATCGATACAATTTAATTAAAATCAAAAGCACTTAAAAAGTGAACAACTTTCAATGTAGCAAAAAAGTAAATAAAGATTCTTTAGAGTAACGCACTCGAAAAGTGTATATTGATTTACAATATTTTCCGGTTAGCCGGCACACGATCCGGCAGTGAATCAGGCATGCACACTCTTTTAAATCTCTCCAGTTTAATCGGTTATCCAGTTCCTTTATGTTATTTCCGCACTTTATAACAATTCTAAATTTACCCGCCTCGCTCTGCTTGGCTCACAAAGAAACTCGACCGGTTTTCCACATTTTCCAACTAGGTTAAACCTTTTCGTATAGGGTCAGGTCGAAATTTATGCCAAATGGTCGAATACAGAGTGAATATCTCACATGTACACTTCGCAAACAAGTAAAACAGTATCTATAGAAATAGTTATTTATGTATCAAGGCAGTAAAGTCGTATTTTTTATCACGAATGTGGAAATTGTTTGCAGAGGCGAAAGCCGAGGCAAATAACCACTTGAGTGATAAAAATGACTTTAATCCCGAGGTGCATATTAAATTTTATCCGAAATCACATTTAATAATACTAATAGTTAATATTAATGATCAAATCAAATGTTATTTGATGATCAAATCAAATGTCATTTGAATGTAGGAAGTGTCTACGTATACTAGAGATGCGACTTGAAAAAAAAACGGTCCGTTTTTTGTGTTTTTTTTTCAGGTTTTTTTTCATTGTTTTTTTTTTCACATTTTAGGTTTTTTTTGTTTCCATGGACTAAAATTAGCCACTAAATCACAATTAGTAAATGTAAATACAGTCTCGCGCTATGCACGCGCCACCACCACCGAATGGACCAATAAGGGCCGCGCTTGTTTTGATTTGGTCCTAAAAAAAGTAACTATATATAATATTTTTGATTCAGCGCGTGATTTTTCAAAAAGCTACCAAAAGCACTTTTTTCATGATTTTTCAAATTTATGTAGAGTATGGAAATTTTTTTTTTCAAAAAAACAATAGCAAATTCTTGTAGAACATTTATTCATTGGTGGTCAGAACATTCCGTGGACCAAAAAAGAAAGCAAAAAAAAATCGATTTTTTTTATTACGGTATTCGTTAGAATTGAGCGTTGCACGTTTATCATCTAAAAATCTCAAAACTATAAACTTCAAGCTTCAAATTGCTTTTTTTACGACTCCAATACGACCATTTTTAACAAATACCTATACAGCTATCCGAAAAATCGCAAAAACAATTTTTTATCCTTTAATTTTTTGTATTAGTGTAGAAGTTTTACATTACTATTGGTGTGGAAACTACCAAATAATAAGAAATCAGATTTTTTTAGTCTTGGTCAAAATTTTCAATAATGAAAAATGTAATATATTCTACATTTTACTCAAAATTTTATTTTGAAAAAAAAACTTTCTATGTTTTTTTCATGTTTTTTTTCACATCTGAAAAAAAAACCGTTTTTTTACATCTCTGACGTATACTGTTTGTTGCGACGGTTATGATATATTTGCCGGCCGCGGCGATTTTTAAATCTAATTAATAAAATTAACTTATTAATTTTATTAAACAACATTTTATGAAAGGGTCCAATCGACCTCCGCGACGGTACTTTTTGTAAAATATTATTTAGTTGCTGCTGAGGAGCAGTAGACACATCTTAAAATGTATAATGGGTTGCATACAATACTCGTATTACTTTACTGCCGATTTCTTTTACTTTACTGCCGATTTCGGATAAAATATCTTTGCCTCAAATACCTACTAAACATTATAAAAATTAAGGCCCTAAAATAGATATTTGTATTTAAAGTTAAAATATAAATAAAAGTCTATTGTGTATTAAGTTGGATAAACGATTTTAATCTAGGTACGAGTGAGCTTGCGAGGTAGTGCTTACTTAAATGAGTGTCTAAACGAGTTGCATACTATACTTTTTTACGACAAATACTAATAATTATCTAAAAATGTTTTAACTTAAATATTTGTATACATCTATAAAACAATCAACAACCCAACTAAAAAATAATTTTTACATTTAGTATTATTCTACTAAAAAGGCACTTTATTTTAACGATTTTATGACATTTGACAACTGTCAACTAATTTAAAACTAACTAAGTAACCAAGCAGTAATTAGTTAATAGTCAGTAACTACTTAGTAATTAGTCAGTTTTAGTCGTATTTTTTCATGTCCCGACTTGCGTAAGCCACTCAAATTCAAAACTTTACATAAAAACATGGCGGTTTTTCCAAATGTCATTTTGTTTATTAAAAAAATTGTTTTTTATGTAATTTTTTTTAAATTTCAAAAAAATATTATTCAAAAGGCAGATTGAAAATTTCCAAAATATTCAAAACAAACAACCTCACAATCTTTTATTATTTAGTACCTACTGTTAAAAGAATTTTTTTATATTTCTTGAGTTTCTATAGATCGTAGCAAATATTAATTAGCCATCACTAATAAATGGCTTTAAACTTTTTGTATGCTCATTTTAGTTTGTTCGTTGTTATGTCCCATAAAATATATTTTTCAATAGTAAAAAGTTAAATTAATTGCCAAAGTTTTATGAATACATTTTGTATAAGGCAACTTTTAAATTAAATATATTACTTTGAAAAAGACTAATAACTACAAGCAAGTTTCAAGATTTTATTAAAATTTAAAATATTTCAATTAGGTTAAGTACATCTTTTTACTTAGTTATTCATAATTACTTTGATACATTTCTTGAGCTTATTTTACATATATACAGTGTGACCCATTTATTTCTGACTCACCCCTGTAAAATCTTTATTTGGGTGAATATATTGAGATATAGTGAAAATGATAATTTTTTTATTTTTGGTTGTTTCACTGTTAGTCTAGAAAGGGGTTTTTGGGAAGCCACCAGGTCTAGTAATAACATAACATAAGTGGTTCTGCACTAATGCAAGAATTTTAAGAAATCATACATTTTGAATATTAGAGCTTCACGGAGGTGTATCTTTTGACACCTTAACATTTTTTAAAAATACAATTGTACATACATAAAATATTTATAAAAAAAATCTACTTACTGAAATATTACACTTCACGGTGAATAGGTTTTTAAATAGCAAATTAATGAACTTTTGAATTATAAAACAGCAACAATCTCATCTGCATATAAATTCTAACTGACCTTCAGGAATCATGCATTTATAATGTCGTAAACAGAGGTTTTTGGCTATTTAAAATGATTAAAGCGCCATCCGTTGCATAAAATTTAAAGCAAAAACAGATTCACGGAGGATAGAATCAATTTTCGTACCACCTACATAAATGGTTGTAAAAATTATTTCTATTAATTTTTAATAATATTTTATATTTGATTCGATTGCTTTGGATGTGTTTAATTTACTTAGTGAACTGATATTTTTAGTATGCTTTTCCTACCTCAGATATTTGAAAATATATAGGTTAACCTAGAAAGAGTAACAGTCACGGAGGATAGGTTTTAGACTTTTAAAACATTGTAAAAAGTAATTAGTTGCGGTTAAAAATCTGGAACCTGAGCTGTAATATCTACTTAATTATGAAAGATCAAAACACAATAAAAGTGTAGGTCAAACTAATTTAGTTTTATTAAATATCACGGGGTAACACCATCGGGGAATAAACTTGTTATTACAAGACCTGGTGGCTTCCCAAAAACCCCATTCTAGACTAACAGTGAAACAACCAAAAATAAAAGGTACCTAACCTACGCGTAGGTACGTTAATGCTATGAAACAAGAAGACTACATTCAGGAGTAACTTGCTGGGGGCACGCCAAAATACTCGAGCGCATACTCTAGCTCTAAGTGTATGTATTTTAAATATAGCTTTAAGTGTATGTATTATAAATATCGCAATGTAGTTTTCTGCGCAGTCTATTTGGTGTATCATAATATGATGTGTGGCCGAGACCTACTTCTCCTTTATTTAGCCTTCTTGTGCGTGCGAAATAATAAACGCGAATTGTCACAGCCTGATTGATAAAGCAGTTTCGTTGACAGTTTCGCTAAGAAAGTCAGAAGGCAGAAACTTTGAAAAATTACTGTTTCACTTAAACTTTTGCCGAGACATTGCTTCATTAACTTTTAAGCGTGCCTTATGCCGTAAATAAGTTTGTATTTTAACTTTAAAAGTAATGCTTTATTTTAATTATATACATTATGCACATTAAAAGTACCCCCCATTATTTTTTGAACGACATCGGACGAAAACCATTGTCAACCATTTAAACGGTATTTCAATTCTTTATTTAACGCATATTTGAAATCTAAAATCTGTTCAGTGGTTGCTAAGATATTAAACGTTAAAATAAAATTAATTATCACATTTTTCTTTTCATTTATTAAGTACAAGGTTTTTATTTATTAAGTACAATAAATTTACAATTCGTCATCAAATTATATGTTCGAAATGCTCCGCTTGGACACAAAACTCACATTTGCAAACGTTTTTTGGACCTTCGATTTTAACACCACGAAAAAAGTCAAGCGGAGTTAAATCAGGAATCCGAGCCGGCCATTCGGTAGGACCACCCTTGGATTTTTTGGATCAACTTGTGTTTGAAGCATGAAGGTTAAACGTAGGAGCTAGAATAGAATAGAATAGAATAGATTTTATTAGTGTTTACAATGTTAAACACGTCAAAAAACAATACATAAATATTATAAAAAACTAAATATAAACAAATACAATAAATTCTCTTAACTTAGAAAAAAATCATCAACACAGTAATCACATCTGTTTACAAGATATGCTTTTAAAGAAGGTTTAAATTTCTTTAAATTTCGGTCTTTAATTGTTTTTGGTAATTTATTATATAAAACCAGAGCAAAGTTTTGTATACTCTTGTAAACGTGGATCCTGGTTTGATTAATAAGTGCCAAATCTTTTTTTCTAGTAAAATATGAATGTTCTCTACTAGGGTTAATAAAAAGAAAAAAGTTTTTTTCCAAATTAAAAATACATCTTATAATTTTTTTTCTGAAAAGTAAACAAATTTTTGGTATGGGATGGATGAATTCCCCCAAAAAATTATTTCATATTTTAAATTTGAATAAACAAAAGCATAATATATATTTAACAGTGCCACTTTTGAAACAATAAATCTTAAATTAAGGAGTAAGTAAAGATACTTATTGATTTTCTTTAAAACATTATCTGTTTGATTTTTCCATAACTATTTATTGTCCAAAGTAACGCCTAAAAATTTAATTGAGGTACTTACTCTATACTACATATATTATTAATATTAATTTTGCTATCCATAAACCCATAATTTGCAAACTTGATATACTGTGTTTTGACCACATTTAACTTGAGGCCGTTGTCTTGAAACTACTGAAATATATTTTCTTGTTCTAAAACAATATTAGATATTAAATAATCTATTGTGGAAGATTTAAAAATTGCAGTGGTATCATCTGCATACATAAAAATATTATCATGACATTGAGGCAAATCATTTACATAGAGGGCCAAGAATTGAACCCTGAGGAACTCCTTTTTTTAAATCCACTGTATTGGAAGAAAATTCCAAACCATTTTCCGAAGATATTTTCACTGTTTGTTTTCGGTTGGTCAGATATGATTCAAGCAGCCTTAGCACTGTACCTCTTATGCCATATCTTTCTAATTTTAACATCAAAAGTTCTTTATCCATAATATCAAAGGCTTTAGATAAGTCAAAAAAGGCAGATACTGTCAGGGTTTTGCTATTTCAAAGGTCCATGATTCTATCAATAAAATTAAAAATTGCTAATTCCGTATTACTACCTTCAACAAAACCATATTGATGTTTAGAAGTTATGGAATGTTTATTACAATATTTTATTGATATTTATATTTCTAAAAATTTTGAAAAAATAGGTAATAAAGAAATAGGTCTATATAGACCTATATAGTTATTAACATAGACCTATATAGTTATTAACATCAGTTTCAGGACCTTTTTTATGCAAAACCCTGACAATAGCAACTTTAGACTATCCGGAAAAATACCATTTTGAAAACATAGATTTATAATATGGCTAAGAGGACTTGCTATTATATGTGCGCATCTTTTAATAATAGTTGTTGGAATTTCATCCCAACCAGTGGATTTTTTATTTTTTAAATTATTTATAAGCATTTGA
This sequence comes from Brassicogethes aeneus, assembly GCA_921294245.1. NCBI lineage: Eukaryota > Metazoa > Arthropoda > Insecta > Coleoptera > Nitidulidae > Brassicogethes > Brassicogethes aeneus. The sequence goes on from OV121134.1 coordinate 65,010,777, forward strand.
GGGGTATAAAAACATATTTAAGTTAATGCGTGTAATGTTGTTGACGTTAAGTTTTGGGGCTGGCAAATTTAGAGTGTCAGATATATTTGCAAAAAGCGCGAATTTAACACGTCTTCCTCTTCGGACGACATATTAGTATATAGAATATTGTTGTCTTAAAATTTTTAAAAGTCTTTTTAAAAGGAATGTCATACTCAGCACGTTTCCTTTTTCTCTATGACGCAAGTTCTGAGAGACCCTGTATATATACTCTTTAAAATAGGTGTTAAGCATTAACGACGTGGGTAACCAAAACATTTACGAACATCTGAGCGCACAGAAGCACTCTAAGGCAATAAACCGCATCGAAAACCTCCGACTAACTAACTAATCCATAAATGCATGAAATTAGAGCATCCACACTATGTACAACTTGCACGACAAAATCTTTTCCTCTCGTATTCCTCCACGGCTATGCAAGATCTTAACTGTAGTTACATAAGTAAGTAAACAGGGCCCCCGGGCCCAACAATACTTGATTACCGCCCGCGTGCAAATGACAGTGGCGCCATCTAAGTTTAGATTACTTATCAGCGCGTCCTACAGGATTCGCAAGGATAATGGCAGTAATAACCGCGTTTGCAGTGGCGGCTGGTGACATATTTAATTGGGGGGCAGAAATTTATATACATGCAAAATTGGATAATAAACTTACCGATGTATGTAAGATGTGAGACCCATAAACTAGTTGAAAACCATATGAGTATGAGTATGAGTATAAGAGACGTATAACCAGCCCCATTGCCTCATCACTCCCGCATCCCGTACAGGCCTATGTTTACTTACGCCGATTTTTGTTCGCCCCCAGCAACTGCACGGCTTCACCCGTGTTTGCTGGGTGCGAATGTCCATTACGTTCCGTACTGTCCCCTATTTGGGGCTCGAGAGCGAGATGCGAATAGTTTTAACAGCCATTCTCGGGTTCGCCGAGCCGATGCTATACGTCCAGTATGGTATAGAGGAGGAGGGACGGGAGGGATATACGTTTGTTGGTTTTTGGGAGACAATTACGCCGACTTAAAACTAAGTACGACGCGGAATCCCCCTGGACCAGTCGATTAGTATTACTCTAAACATTTGGGATTACTATTTGGAGTGGGGGAGTTGTTATTTCGCTGCAGGGGTGTAGTTTCCTAGTCGAGGTCTTCGTCTTGTTCGTTATTGTCACTGCCCGTGTCCTCAGTCTTGATGCCGAAAACCATCAATAGATAGTTCAGTAGCTGGATATGTAACTTGTAGCTTTTGGTGTTTTTTTTTAAATTGTTTATTGCCGCAGTATACTGCAGTAGTGCGAAATTTCTAACAATTTTTTTTTTTAGTTATTGTGCTGTCCAAGCACGTTTTGTGGTAGAGTTTTGTCTTTTTTTCTTAAATTCTAAAATTAAGTATTGCATTTATTTATTAGTTAAACAAATAACAAGCGCAATTATTCTGTAATCTAATGTTTACAAATCCAGTAGAGTTTAGTTATTAGGCTTTTTTTTTACTGCGTTAGGGTTATATGATTAATGTGTTAGTTTATTCTGTGAGTCTAGTGTTTATTATCGGTTTTGTTTGGGATTCCATTACGCATTTGTTGTTGACAGATTTATTGTCCTACGCAGAGTGCCTTTCTTAGGGTTTTAAAGATATCTGTCGTGTTTAATTTGCAGATTATGTGTTAGGTCATGCATATGCTTAAAGTTTCTTATCAAATTTTTTTGCGGATGGCCACCTCCCCTCTTGTTTGACCTCCTTTGTTTGTCCAGTGAAAAGCGTCCAATGACAGGTGGCACTTAACTCATTCATCACTTAACACTTCACTCCTCATTGACCGTTGCACCATTTTAGTGAAAATTGTTTGTTTCACTATAATTGGTTTGCACATTTTAAAAATTGTTGTTAGTATTAATCTTTAAACTTTTAGTTTTAAGAGCTCTCGCTCTCGCGTTTTGCCTTCTTAAGAACCTGACTGTGGGGGCAGAATTTTATATACATGCAAAAATTGGATAACAAATTTACCGATATATGTAAGATGTGAGACCCATAAACTAGTTAAAAACCATATTTTTACAAAATGTTTTTAGTTAGGTAACAGTTTCTTAATCTAACATTTTTCAAACAAGTACTTATTTTAGTTTATATGTTTATAGATAAAGTCAATTCGCCTTTCTTTTATGTGCGCAAAGTGCTCAATGACAAGTTCATTAAAATTTTCAGCAGCCAACAATCTTCTTTCAATGGAAACAGAAAACAATAACAGGCACCACGACACGGCGACCAAGTAAACTGAATACATCGGCAACGCGCTGACGGGCATCTTACTTTTTCGCACGATTAGGATGGCTGACGCCTACTGAAACAGTTTATTTCGTCGGACTAACAGTGCAGATTTGAATCCGCCTGGCAAAGTTTTCCCGTATTAACCGTCCTAAAGTTAATATTCGGCCATTCCAAGCCCATGGACAGGACACATCAAAACATGTCTAAATTATATTCTTGTTACTTCCTTAAGTTTACTTATTTTTTCTACGAGTATTTATGAGAAGTATTAGCCAAAGTTGGCAACGGTGCATTCAGTGGTATTCACTTATTTTTTTGTCGCCTCGTCACCGTCACGTGGCTTCGTCTCATCTCTTTTCTTTTTATGTATTGTTTCATTTGGCCGTCTTTTTCTAAGCACTGCATTTCGCTTGCATAGTAAATCCAGTATTGACGGTATTAATGCATGCCTTTAATTTATTATGGGATGCTTTTTAATGTAGCAGTTTGCGGTGGGACATAGCGTAATTAATAAGTTTTGACTATCCATTTTATTAAAATTATAATTAATATTATCAAAATTAAAATTATATGGATAAATATAATAAATGTCATACCGTCAGGTAGTGCAAAGCATTTTTGCTTTCTTTGTATACGGGGCGTTTTCAAAAAACACCCGCCTTCCGCTGTCCGTAAGTTTAAATTCCAATAACTTTGTTATAAATTATCTGGTCTTATTGATTTAAAATAAAAACCAAGTGAAAGCCTAACAAGCCCCTTAGTAAACTCTTTCAAAAAATGTTTGTTTAGTTATTTCAGAATAATTTTTTTTTAAATATTGAATAACCAGAATTTTGTGTTGCTTTATAGTAATCCATAACATCCTTAGTTAATAAAGTAAACAATTTATATATAAATTAATTAATTTTAATCTACTTTTTTTTAAATTTGACTCATGTCCCAGACATTTTTTCCGTTGCGTTACGTCCGTCGCGTTACCGATAGAATATTAAAAAAAACATATATATGACAACTTTTTTGGCACTCACATGATTAACAAATGATGTTCGGACGTACACATTACCCAGCTGAATTTTTTTATTCAATCAGGAAGAAGATATCGGTTGAAACAGGTGCGGGTAACGCGAATGTAATAATTGTTTGTCCGCTTAGTTACTCAAAAAAATAATAAAAATAAGGTAAGAAAAAATACTATTTTTCATGTTTATGTTTTCACAAAACTTTGTCCACTGCGTTACCGAGTCCATTACGTTACCTTATGGTGACGCAATGGAATTTAGGGTAACGCAATAGAATTTTTCGACAACAAAGTGGATATTTACCGTCGCTTTTATTAAAAGTAGTTTATGATAAACCAATTCAAAATTATTTGTGATTACAACTAATGATATAGATTACATCCAAGGAAAAATTCCACGCAATATACAAGTACTAAAAGACAACAGCTTATAGTAAAAAAAGGGTGTCTATAATTAAGAAATCTAAGTTGTTACTCTGCAAGTGAGCACCACTACAAGGGATTTTGTTTATGAATTACTATAAAAATCGTACTGCCCTATATAGTTTATTTTTTACGTTATCTGATTAAGTCCTTTGTGTACCCCAGTCCGTTGTGATACCAATGTCTATTTCGTTACTTTTTTTAGTTTTTGTTAAAAAAAAATCCTTAAAATGATTTTACTATCAGTTGGTAATACCTGTTTATAAATTTAGTTTAACTCACTAATACAGTGACTAAAAGAAAATATTAATGGTATTGTTTTTTTAACAAAGAATCGAAATGGTGTCTTTTAAAAAGTAACTTGACTAACATAAATAAAAAAGGCATACAATTTTTAATAAAAAAAAAATGGAGTCAAAAGTTTGTGAACTAAGTACATTTTATTTAAAATTATTTTTATAACAACTTTTTTTTATTGAATTAAATTTTGGATTTTAAGTTGGTAACACAGTGGAGACATATAAAGCTAGCTAAACACATTTTTCTGAAAAAAAAACGTAAAAAAATTAAAAAGTGCACTTCCTGTCTTAAATGTAGGTAAACAGAACTCTAAACATTTATAAAAATCCAACCAAAAGTCAATTTAAGCAAAAAAAAAATTTGATCTTCATTTTCCTGAAAGCGGGTGTTTCTTGAAATTGTTCGTGCCTCAACTATTTTATTTTTAATTTTTTTTATGTTTTACCACTTTAACATTAAAACATGATTAAATTTATTTACCAGATTTACCATTTATTTTCATTAAAACACAATTCTTTCGACAAAAACTAAATAGGATTAAATTAAATTGTATTGTATAAGTTAAACCAACCCGATTCGATAGAAACTTTGGGTCAGTTGAATCGAACAAAAGTTGCCCCTTTGGAAGATCGATTTGCCGTTGATTTTGTTTGGTTTTGTTCTGTTTAATGAAAGGTTTACTTTATGTCAGAGTTTAACGAAAACGTTCGACAGTCGTCCATTGGCCTTAAATTAAAACATTTCGAGATTTAATTAATTCATTGCAGATAAAGTGCATATTACTACGCTAATACAACAATATAAATAAGGATTTACCCATAAAAACACCCTCCTTAATTTCAATGTAAAAACTGCTTCTATATTGGATTTAAACGGTTGTTAGTCCATTTTCAAAGAATAAATTTAGATTTTTACTGAAACTCTGCCATTTTTATTTAAAAAATAGGTAGTTTGGAATGTTTAAGCTGTGTTTAACATTTAATTTCACTGAAAACTTAAAGCAAATTAAAACTTAAAGTTAATTTAAATCGTAGAAAAAGAATCGTGCGTTTTCTTGGTTGCCTAACCTCACTTTTTCTTTTATTATTCATATTTAATTTTACAAAAATTTAATGAAAAATATTAAACATTAACAGTAAAACAAACAAATTAGTGCTTATTATAAATAAATTTAAATAAATTAAACCAGTTTAGTACGTTAATTTCTTAGAAAAGGATTAATTTTTCAAAACAATACCCCTTTATCGGCCTAGGCCATAACAAGGTATTTCTTTATCGAATGTTGACAACAATAAAGTTTAAATTATAGACCGCGTGGAGATACATATATTTAATAAAGTCATACTGTCCTTTTTTATATACTATACATATATATATATATATATATATATATATATATATATATATATATATATATATATATATATATATATATATATATATATATATATATATATATATATATATATATATATATATATATATATATATATATATATATATATATATATATATATATATATATATATATATATATATATATATATATATATATATATATATATATATATATATATATATATATATATATATATATATATATATATATATATATATGTATACTATATAAAAAAGGACAGTATGACTTTATTAAATATATATATATATATATATATATATATATATATATATATATATATATATATATATATATATATATATATATATATATATATGTATACTATATAAAAAAGGACAGTATGACTTTATTAAATATATCTCCTTTGTGCTGAATTCCTATATATATATATATATATATATATATATATATATATATATATATATATATATATATATATATTATATATATAGGAATTCAGCACAAACTGCTTGTTATTTATAATGAATAAAGCGCTTTTTATTTACAATTTGACTGTAAGAAAATAAAATAAAAATTTTATACTTATTAAAAATTAATTATCTTTTTTTATCGCCAATTACCTTTTTATTAAATGGAACAGTAAAATAATGAATAGCATATTTATTTTATTTTGCTTTTTAATTAAAAAACATGTTAACTTATTTTACGATTGACACATAACACATTTTAATTCATATAAACCTGGTTTTACAAAACAAAACAAATCAGTACCGTGTATTAAAATGTTTATTCGGATTTCTAATTTCGTTCAGTTCAATTGTTTAATGTAAAAAACTCCAGTAAATTGATTGCTTTTGAACCATAGATAACTTTAAAAGTGTTTTGTGTGCATTTTTGTGCTAAAATTCATTTAGCAGAAAAAAATTGTTAAAAATTATTTTAATCGTGCCAATAATAATAAATACAGGGTATTAAAATACTGAATACCTTTTGACATAAGGTGTAACGGAATTATTTTTTCTCAAATATATTTTTTGTGATACGCAACTGGTTACATACTTGTGTTCTGTGAGTACATAGATACCAACCAGTTGTAAAAAATTGTTACTAAAAATTTTTCTTGCAAAAAATAAATAAAAACTCAATAAATACAAAAGTTGTATGCCCTTAAAGCTAATTCCCTTCTGTATTTATTTACTCATCCAGCTATTAGCTTAAGCAATGATTAGAAAATTTAGTACCTATTTTAAAAACCTATTTTAAAAACTAAAACTATTTTTTTCATTTCTGTTTACTCAGATGAAATTAGGATAAGTTGACAGGTTAAACTTTAAACAAACAATTTGTGTAAATAAATCCAAAAGCACTTCCCTTGGTTAAGATATTTACAATTTGAGCAAATAACCTAAAATTTAAAAGAAATGCACTAGATTTTGTCATAAAAGTTTCCAAAATTTATTTGAATTTACCTTTATTAGAAAAATGACATAATAAACAATTAATAAAAACGCCAAATTAACAATTTGCATTGTTGATTTTGTCATTTTTGTAATTTAAAAGAAATGCACTAGATTCTGTTATAAAAGTTTCCAAAATTTATTTGAATTTACCTTTATTAAAAAAATAACATAATAAACAATTAATAAAAACGCCAAATTAACAATTTGCATTGTTGATTTTGTCATTTTTGTAATTAAGCTAAATTTAAACAAAATCTGGCAACTTTTTTTACAGAATCTGAAAACGCTGCTTGTTACCAACCATAAAATAAAAAATTAAATTAGGCAACCAGTTTAACCTAAAGCTTCTAGTCGATCGGTACTTTTTGGTAGGATAAAGGTTGTTATAAACTACACAGAGAAAAGTAATCTCTTGATTTTACTATATTTGGCTTGGCTCAAATAAATTATTTATTTCGATATCTACAAGAAGATATTTATTTAGAGGAAAACTTGGGTTTATTTGACTTTTTAAAGTGATATTTGGTTAATACAAGTAAATATCTAGTTGATTTTTTACCTCAGGTTTAGTAGAAGCTTACTTAAAGAAACAAAACCTACATCCAAACAATATTTCTTTACAATTAATCACAACAATAAGTTGTTTTCAAAAAACTTATGATTTACAACCAAATAATAGTACTTTCTTATTGTAAACAACAAGTTACTACGAATAAGAAAATTTTTTTCATACAAGAAAACCTGTTTCAAATAAATGCATTAGCTTAAATCAAGAGATTACTGTTCTCTGCGTAGTCTTTAGAATTTAGAAAAAAAATGTTTCAGTTGCTTGTTTATGGACCCTAAGGAACTACCCATTTTAATATATTACATTAATTACATAACACCCTGTATTGGGTAAATAGTTTTTACCTAATTTAAACTAATTTTGTAAGTTTTAAAAAAATGAAAACCTGTTAAAACCACAACAAATAACAAAACCTTGTTATTTTTAAGAATTTTGAAAAAAGTAAGTTTCACATGTACGAGGTGTGTTCAGAAAATATCGGGAATTTTCGTTTTTTGAAACAAATATTTATTTATTAGACTACAGTAATGTTGTCGCCTTCAAAATAGCCCCCATTGGATATGATGCTCATGTGCCAGCTCTTCTTCCAATACTCGAAACACTTCTAAAACTCGATCTTTGGAATAGCCTTTACTTCTTTCAGCGATGCGCTTTTAATGTCATCTATGCTTGCAAAACGACGGCCCTTTAAGGTTCTCTTTATTTTTGAGAATAGGAAAAAGTCAGACAGAGGCATGTCTGGCGAATATGGAGGCTGGGGCATCATTACAGTATTGTTATTGGCCAAAAATTTTGTTCAAAATTTAACAATTTTAGAATAGATTTTGCTGCCACGCGTTTCATACCCAAAACATTCGAAAAAATTTCATGGGATGAGCCAATCGATATACCAACATCATCAGCGACTTCTCTGATGATTTATAACCATTTCTTCCACTTTTTTCATGTTTTTATCGGTTGTTAATGTGCTTGTGCGTTCGGGGCGTTCGTCATCTTCAACGTCTTTACGGCCATCTTGGAAACTTCGGGGGCATGTATACCAACATAATAAAGAAAATTTTATGACAACCGGACCCTCTGAACCCGCGAAATTTAACAACTCCCGTTATTTTCTTAACACACCTCGTATAACACATTTTTGATTTTTATCGCCTACTAGATTTTGAGTTACCACCACCAATTTTTGTTTTTCCTATCGCCGTCAGATTGGAATTTTACATGGTTAGATAAAATAAAAGATTGTGATTATCATTGGGAACTCAAAATATAGTAGCAAAGAAATTGGATAAAACTTACTTTTTTTAAAAGCAAAAACTCTTTTTAGTTATGACAGGTTTTTAGTTTTTAAGAGAGGATGGCTACAGGGTGACCTAATAAATTGTCATTCTTTGGATGATGATACTCGCCAAAAGAAGAAAGTTTTTACTCTCATCATGAAATTTTTTTGACAAAACCTGACCTATCCTATATATTATCATTGTTTTTACCTCTAAAAACAATAATATAACTTATTTAAGCAAAAAAGTATTATGTTATATCAACAAACTTTCCTGACAGTTCGGTTGTTATTGTGGCTTTTCTGGGGCTACATAAACAGTTTAGTGTACCAAAGCGAAGTTGACACATCAGAAAAACTCCGGAAAGTTGTCACTGCAGCGGCAGATGAAATCCGAAATCATCCGGATATGATAGCAAGAGCGACAAATCTAAATTTTCTACGCCGCTGTCAACTTTGTGTGGATAATAACGGCGGGAGAGTTTCATTACATTTATTATGATTTTGTTGAACACTTAATAAAATAGCTACATGAGCATCAATCGACGTAAAAAGTGAAAGGTGAAATTTAAAATCGACGGGAAATCTACGGAAACCTCTAGATACCTAACAATAAAAAATAAGTATTGTTTTATTCAAAGTAATCAATGTAAATTTGTAAAGAATGTAGATTATTGCCCACTGTGCAAGCATTATTTGTGTCAGTTGTCATACGTCAGGAACAACCAGTGGCGGTCTAAAATTTCTACTTTACTTATAAAAATTTTAATGATTTTTTTATTAAAAAATAAATGGTACTAATGCAAAAATGCCCTTAAAGGATGAAAACTTATTTGGTGGCATCCTGTATAGCAAAGAAATAAAATTAAAAATAAATCTGCAAACAATTTTATTGTTTAAAACGTTTAACTTAATATTTCACTTAAACTTCATCATATGCGAAACACGAATTAAGGACGCAGAATGAACAATGTGTCTCACTTCAATTACTGTAAATTTGAATTTGCACAACAAAGATACACTAATGAATATTTTAAGCCCCTTTAAATTTCGCACTTAAAATCAACCGGGATATTTCTTGGAACGTTCACAGGCGTAAAGGGGTCTTCAAAGGTAATTTGCGTTAATTCTTTTCGTTAAAAGTGTCTAAAGCTTAAGTAAAGATTTTGTGTTATTATAACATGAAATTGTCTACTTTATCTCGTTTAAAGAAAAATTCAAAGTGCATTTTTAAGTGTATTGCAAATTGCACCTAAATGGAATAAAAAGTTATATTTTAAAAAGTTTAACACATTTTTAAACACTATTTAAGAAGGTTACACTAAGTAACCTTTTAAACACACATTAACAAATTCTGGCTTTATGGCATTTTAGTCACGGGCTGAAGTTATTTTTAAGTTTATTTTATTATTTTAATACAAAAATAAAAAGTATTAAATAATTTCTCAACGCCAATACCCATTAAAAAAGTTTTTATTCAAGTTTGTACTGACCTTTTGATTTTGTCGGCAGTAAACTAGATTAAACTAAAATCATTAAAAATTGGTTGAGACTCCACCGTAAAGTGCCCATAAAACATTCTCTTCACTTTCACTTTGAAAAACTGCTTCTATATCATTATTTAAATGGTTCTTCGTCCATTTTCAAGGCATACATTTCACATTCAAATTTGATTATAACCTATTTTTGATTGGCGTGCATTTGCCAAATTTCCCCATTCACTTTAGGTTAAACCGAAAGTGGAATTTTGTTAAAAATATTTAAAAAAATAGGCTTTCAATGGATTATAAACGCTTTTAAAATTTCTAATCGATACTCTTTTTCCGTTCCCCAGAAACTTTTAATGGGCCACGAATGTGTATGGCAAAAACTTTAAAAGTTAATAACTCCACTTCTCTTTTTTGCACTTGTACCCTTTTTCTTCTCACCCCTTAAAATGTTAATTTAAGAGTTAGACGCTAGACACTAGACCACTTGACCTTTTTTCTCCAAGTTTTTCTTTGTAGTTTGGCATTACATATTCAATTTATTTTCAATGTGAATTCGGGAATTTCTCATTCCGAGAGCTATTGGGGAAGAGGTAGGTTGCATAGCATAGCGGAACTCGACTCACCTGCATTATCGATCTGCGATTTTGCGGTTTAGTCCTACAATTTGGAATTGAATTGTTATCTCCATGTTTGGTGTGTATTCATTACGTATGTGGATCTATTCTCCTTCCAAATGTATGTTATTAAAATAGGGTGGATCTAAAAAACATCATTTTTGAATTTAAATGAAAAAGTTTCTAGGAATTCTAACAAAAGCCCAAAAAAGCAAGTCAGTATATTTTTTAATGGTGCAAAAGCAATTGTTTAAAATATAACCTTAAAATTAGAAAAAATAGGTTTTCATAAACAGAGTTGGGTGAATATATTGAGATATACCCCAAGTGAAAATGATAATAATTATTTTTGGTTGTTTCACTGTTAGTCTAGAATGGGGTTTTTGGGAAGCCACCAGGTCTAGTAATAACATGACATAAGTGGTTCTGCACTAATGCAAGAATTTTAAGAAATCATACATTTTCAATATTAGAGCTTCACGGGGGTTAGGATTTCGTATGTTTTTTTGTACATCCCTTTGTATATTTGAAATAAGTTATTGTATCTTTTGACACCTTAATATTTTTAAAAATACAATTGTACAAACATAAAATATTTATAAAAAAAATCTACTTACTGAGATATTACACTTCACGGTGGATAGGTTTCTAAATAGCAAATTAATGAACTTAAACTTTTGAAATATAAAACAGCAACACTCTCATCTGCATATAAATTCCAACTGACTTTCAGGAATCACATGCATCTATAATGTCGTAAACAGAGGTTTTTGCTTATTTAAAATGATTAAAGCGCCATCCGTTGCATAAAATGTAAAGCAAAAACAGATTCACGGAGGATAGAATCAATTTTCGTAACACCTACATAAATGGTTTCAAGAATTATTTCTTTTAATTTTTATTAATATTTTATATTTGATTCGATTGCTTTGGATGTGTTTAATTTACTTAGTGAACTGATATTTTTAGTATGCTTTTACTACCTCAGATATTTAAAACCTAGAAAGAGTAACAGTCACGGAGGATAGGTTTTAGACTTTTAAAACATTGTAAAATATAATTAATTTCGGTTAAAAATCTGGAACCTGAGCTGTAATATCTACTTAATTATGAGAGATCAAAACACAATAAAAGTGTAGGTCAAACTCATTTAGTTTTATTAAATATCACGGGGTAACACCATCGGGGACATTTCGTGAGATTCACCCAGTTGCAAATAATGCATTAAGGTTTCAATACAAATTATTAAAATAATTTTCATTATGCATTACTTCTTTTTTATTGAAAATTAAGTTAATTACTCATTACTTATTTTTGGTATTGAGTATTTAAAAAAAAATGTGTTAATGTGTAATGTGTATTTTTATATTTTTTAATGAGTAATGAATGATTATCGAATTACTCATTTTAGTTTGCAAGGAAGATATTTTTATTGCATGACATATTTTTTCAATGTTTGTTTTGAATTGGTTTTTACCAGTAACAGACGTTCAAAATTAATTATTTGTTTATACCAGATATAGCGGATTCAATACTTTGAGTTAATTTAGGTCGCCTTCTCACGCAATTATCATAATCCCACTATCAACCCCGGCTTAAAATTTCTTGAGTGGGTAGATGTTTAACGTATAATAATTGCAAGGAAATCGTTTGAAAATTAAAATTCTTAAACTAAAAATTCGCATGTAAATATGCAGTCGATAATTTTGATACACGAAAATTTTAAGAAATAAAAATTTGAAAATTATTGAAGAAATTAGCAGCAAAAAACAAAAAAGGCGATTGTTTTGAAAATTTGATATCTTTTAAAGGAGTAATCAAAAAAATATTAAACTTTACCAAAAAGGGATATTTAAAAATATCAAAATTCAGCATTTTTCAAACAAGTCTGCAGACTTGGTGTTAAATGTCCTATATAAAAAATCACCCCATCAACATTACCCCTGATCATTTTTCACTAATGTAATGGGTAATTTATTTCGTTACACATTTCTTTAATGTGTAATATACGGTCTCTCATTACTCATTTTTTATTTTTTAATGAGTAATGTATTGTTCGACATTACTCATTAATTTTTAAATGTATAATGAAAATATTTCTCATTACAATTTTTTTTAATGAATATTGTATTTAAACTACTCGTACATTTACATTAAAAAAAATTAAGATTGCTAATTTTTTATATTAACATTTTTGCAACTCTGTTGATAAAATGTTCTATAACTTCTATAATTTTAAATATTGCAATTTAACAAATTTTGTTTTAAACTACCTGTGATAGAATTTTTAAGCAATATTTCTTTAATTTAGTTGAAAGTTGTCAAATGTCATACAATCGTTAAAATAAAGTGCCTTTCTTGTAAAATATTATTAAATGTCAATACAAAAATACAAAAGTTTTAAATAATTTCTTGATGCCAATATTTGAAAAGAAATTCCCAAGTTAGAAATTCTAACGGGAATTCCAATAAATACTGTCACTTTTTGTACCTTTAACATTTGTGTTGGAATTTTTAATACTTTGTGACAATATTTTGCAACATAATTATATTTTAAAGTTATTTTAATATTTTAAAGTATTAATAATTCTTAAGTTTAATTAAAATAATAACGGGCAATGTTAATGGTGAAAATGACGTCAAAAATGTTTATTGGGATGATTACTTTATTTTCCTATAGATGTCGCTTTATACAAATATTTAATTTAAATAATTTTAAAGTTTTGTCGTGGAAAAAGTATAGTATGCAACTCGTTTATAAAACTTGATACATTATATACTACTATGAAATGAAAAAGCTTGGAAATAAAAACGAAATCCCTTAAAAGAGGATTATACTTTTCAATGGACAACTTTATATTTGTAACGAAAATAAAATAGAATAAAAATCGGTTTTATCGTTAAAAGCAGGGCTCCATTGTTGTAATTTATATGGTAAGAGATGTCGGCAATAAAATCCGGTATAATATACCCATATGATATAAAGTCTGTAATCCGCGATTTATTGGAATTTTTCGCAAAGAGGTCGACGGAAATGATGCAATCAACTGCCGGATATTTGTTGCAGTTCAAATTTCAGACGTATGTTGTACCTTTAATTTTTTTTTACGAACACATGGAATTTTATTAAATCGTGTAAATGTTTTCTGTACACTGTTATAAAAATCAGATTTGTTAACGTAAGTTTTAACATAATTTTTTGTAGTTTTGTAAAGGTAATATTTAATTTTTTAAGCATTTTGTTAATTTCAAAGGTTACAGATTATTTTGTTAATGTTTAATAAATTATTTCGTTGAAAAAGTACACGTGATTTCAGGCAGTTAATCAAAACATTTCCCACTGACAATACGCATCAACAAGTTCAACTGACTTCAGCGTCTGCAACTTATGTTTCTACTTACTTTATTCTAATTTGTAATGTGTTCGTAGCAACTGTCAGAGTGTTTATAATATATTACCAGAAATCTGTTATTTATTATTTTTTTGTTTTGAAAATTGATTAATAAAGCAACATTTCTTATCAAAATTCTTTTCATTTAAGTTCACAATTTCCTACAGTTACTTTTGTTACTCGGTCCACAAAAAGGTTTGTAAAAATAAGGCCCTTTTCTAAAATTACAAGATTTATGGTTGAATTATTTATATAGGATTTTGTTATCAAATCTACAAAATGTTTGTTATAATTACAAACTACTTATTCAATTATTTAACAGATTACCTGAATTAGCATAAAATCTGGTTAATATTTGGTTAAAATTAACAAATATTTTTACTTTGTACAAAAAAATCCTTTTTTTTAATTGTATAAAAGTTCTTAGATATGCTAAATTATATAAAATTTTAATTGAAATTATTGTATATAAACATAATGTAAAAGTTGCAATAATGGCGAATGCGCCGGGATCAAATCGGTACAATTAGTTCAATATTTAATTTTAATTAAAAAAAAATAACCCTTTTGTGAAAATGAAATATTTTATTTAAAAAAATATAAGCTTTTAGAAAAAAATACCAAACTTAAAATAAAAACTGTCAGAAGGGTAGAAAATCGCATTTTTCATTTTAATTGAATTTTCGACGGTCTTCTGTTAGTTAGAATTTTTACAAAAACAATTTTGTTTGTGTTTTTATAAAAACATTATTTATTACAAAAAAAAATTGGCGAAAAGTTAAAAAAAAAAGTGTAGGGAGTACACCCCAAAACAAATTTTATTTGGTGGAACGACCCATGTGTGTTTCACATTTATGGCCCATTGAAAGTGACATCAACTTTGTTAATTTAAATATAACACCAATATATTTTTACATATTTAAATCCAACATAAAATTCTGAATTAAATTACTATACCTAAAGTGAATAGTTTTCTAGTAACTAATTTTTTTTCGTTAAAATTCGCGTTAATTATAACTAGCCTATAATTTTTTATTATTAGGTTTGCGGATATGAAGGTGGAATTTTTCTGATCTAAAAACATTGCTTAAAAGTTTTCATATCAATTCTCTTTTTTTAACAAATTACCCAAGAAAACCCAGGGCAAACTAGGCTTTAAACGTAACTTTAACTTTTTTATTTTAAATTTAAAGCCTGAATTATAGATTGCCTTCCTTCCTCCCGTAGTCGTGCCCGTACGATATGTGCAGAGACAAGGTCTCTGATATGTGCGTCTGATATGTGCGTCTTGTAAGAATTCAATTTATAGATTGTTGTGTAATGAGAAAAAACATCGAACAAGACGTTGGAAGACTCGCCAACTTTACCAAGACCGGGAAACTAGGGGGTTTTACAAAGCAACGTTTCTAAAAATGAAAGACATTGATCATTAACAATATCTAAATATCCTATTTAGAGACACAAATTATTTAATAAACTAAACACCTATGAGCAAGATCACGTCAACTGGACCCCCCATTTTCCACTTGATCATAAAAATTAAGTCCATATATTTTTTTCATAAGTTGTTAGTATGAAAAATTGATCCCCCAAACAATTTTTGAAAAATTTTAATTTTAACCACAATTTATTTTACAATGAAAATTTTAGGTACTTTTAATTAAAAATTAGATTTTAAATCAACCGTTAAAGATAAATTAATGAAATTTTCAGGATTTACAGTCAAATATATATATTTTAAGAAAATATTAATAACTAAAAATTATTTGTTTATTATCATATTGTTAATTAACTTTTAAGTTAACAAATGAAAATTTCATTGATTTCTCGGTGAAAATTTGAAGTTTTTTTTTACTAGACACATGCGTTATTTATCGAAGTTTAATATTCCGGAAGAAAATTTCACTGCTCGTGATTAGTTTAAACAATATGAATTTATTTATCACAGCGCGCCGGCCGCCAACCGCTGTCAGAACACCGCGCGGCCTAGCGTCAGACTACATTGCAGCTTCGGTTAATTATTAATTACAAATAACAATTAAAAATATAATTATCAAACCAATTTTATTATTATTAATATTAATATTATAAGTAATACAATAAATAAACTCTCTATAATTAAACAAAAACAAGTAATTAAACATAAAAATTTATGAACTTCTCGTAATCTTTATATTATTTTTTTTTAAAACTCTGTTAGTAAAAACTTTCTCATCGTCCGATACAAGTTTACACTCCAAAAATACATCATCCAACGGTTTAAAATAGTGGAATTGACGAGTATTTTTTATTGTAATTACCCGTTCAAATCGTTGTTGATATTTTTGCTCATGTAATTCATGATCCTTTTGGGAACAGAAAGCAAAATGAACTTTTTTAAATGAATTTTCCGCCCACTGGAAAAAGGAACGCGGTGTTGTAATGTGATTATTTTTGTCACGTTGAAGGCTAGCACGAAAAGCCTGTCTTTTTACACTTCCTGCTAAGCCGTCACACGCTCCTTTTCCATGAGCTGTTGCGAAAAAATTCCACTCCACTTTAACACCAAAATCATTTGAATGGTTTATTAAGTTGGCAAAGTTATATTTGTTTTTATATTGTGAAGCTGCTCCATCGGAAAAGTACTTAATTTTTTTAACATTTTCAGCACCAAATTTATTTTTTAAAAATTCAATTAGTTTTGCATTAAAAAGATGGACCGAACTTGCGTCGTGACTAACTTTCTCGAAAATCACCACTAAATTTTCATGCTTTATCTCATCATTTTCTTTATAATACGCGACGTACGGATGAAGTGTAGCCTGATCATTAGACCAATGATGTGACTGGATAGCGTCTTGAACAAAAAATGAATAGTTTTCGGAGAAATCTAGACAGACTATAAACTTTCCAGCTTCAGCAGATTCTTTCTGTTTAGAGAAGAAAGATGCTTGAGATTTTGGTACAAAATCATGCTTCAATAGCTCTGACCACTTATTTTTTAGCTCACTTAAAAAATCTTCTTTGGTATAGGTTGCTTCAACAATTTCAGTCCTGTAAAATTT
Organism: Brassicogethes aeneus; assembly: GCA_921294245.1. NCBI lineage: Eukaryota > Metazoa > Arthropoda > Insecta > Coleoptera > Nitidulidae > Brassicogethes > Brassicogethes aeneus. The sequence continues at coordinate 65,028,044 of OV121134.1, forward strand.
AAAACCAATGTATAAGATTATTAACTGTGTAAAAAACAAAAAAAAATAACTAGACAAATTTATAAGATGGAATTCGATAATTTTGAATCAATCATGTTAATAAGATAAATTTTTACTCTCATTAACTAATAAACAAATAGAAATTATTTAATTATAGATCTAATTGACAAGTTATTCTTTAAAATTTTGTACTGAGATTAATAATTAGGTGAGTAATTTGTTAATATATATTAAATATATTTAGTATATATATATTAAATATATTTAGTCTTTTTTCTTACCTGTCAGTACTTTTCCATTGGCTAAAAGTTATGTCCGTTATTTCATGAATATCAATCAATAATTTTAACTTTTTAATGACAAAATCAACTTCTGGACACTTTTTACAAGTTGAAAAGAAGCATGCTGATGTTGGTTGAACGCAAACAGATCTTTGAATCAAGTCATTTAAGCTTTCAGGGAAATCAAATCCTTTTTTTTTTAGTTTATTTTTCAGTCCGTGCAATTGAAGGGGTTAGAATAAAAAGGGTATAAGTAACATTTTCATTTTTTGGAGATATTTGAAGTTAAAGTTATGTTACCATAAAAAAGTGAAGAATTTTGTATAGTATTGTTTTTCTACTGGATAATAGAGGTCCCTAGAAGTATGAAAATTACTTAAATCCTTTTCATTTCGATACGTCGGAACCTTATCTTTCACAAAACGAACTTATCTCCTAAATTAAAGAAATTGCACTTATACCCTTTCTATTCTAACCCCTTCAATTGTAATTTTGCATTTTGGTGAATTTTGCACACACACACATTATGTGTTCCACTTTTTCCAGCTGAAATACATTCTCGTGGTCGTAGAGTTTGAAATTTAGTCTGTCCAATTTTCTCATCCGGGAAAGTTTCTTTAAATTTTTTATATAAGTCATTAATGTTAAATAATAAGAGTCTTTTTTGTTTTTGGACTTTTTTACCATTTTCTGAAACCGTAACATAATCTTTCATTCCAGGCATCACACGACTAACGTCATCAGACAAAAAAAAATTTTTAACGCGATCGAGTGTTGAATTATCCAGGTTTTTTCCTTTTTTAGCATCAGGCTGCGACGCAAATCCTAATTTTTTTCTAATATTTTTAGCAGCTTGTACCATTATCTTTGAAACTTTGAATTCGCGTCGTATCATTTTTATTGGCCAATCTAACGGAAGAGTAGTCAACACTTGGATTTTTTCGGACTTACTATTTGTTTGGTCAAATGCAGACTTAAAATTATTTAAAAGAACATCATTTGGATTTTTATGATTAATATCAGTACCGCTCAATTTCTTCATAGAAGTTAGAATTGCTTTTTTACACTCAGATACACTCGACACTCGTCTCACTTTTATTGGTGGTTCACCGACCTCCAATAGCAATTTATTAAGGTTATTAATTTTTAATTGATTATCTACAGTATTAGATTTGAAGGTCGGGTCTTTCTTGTTATCATCTTCAATCTCATCTACTTCTGGATCAGTCGCATCAATATTTACATTGTTATTTACAGGTTTTTCAGCAGGATTATCAAGTTTTCCAGGTTTACGACTAAGATATATTGCTCTCTCACAAGAATTGCACATGTAATATCCGATAAAATCCTTAAAATCGCAAGCTCGATTGGCTGTGATTAAAACTAAATTTTTAATTACGTATTTGTGATTCTTTTTATTTAATGGATTGCAACATTTATTTACTCGGCCCATTTTAAATGTTAATTGAAATTAATAATTAACCGAAGCTGCAATGTAGTGTGACGCTCGGCCGCGCGGTGTTCTAACTGTCAGAATCTGACAGCGCGCTGTCAGAACACCGCTGCAGCGGTTGGCGCCCGGCGCGCTGTGATAAATAAATTCATATTGTTTAAACTAATCACGAGCAGTGAAATTTTCTTTCGGAATCTTAAACTTAGATAAATAACGCATGTCTCTAGTAAAAAAAAACTTCAAATTTTCACCGAGAAATCAATGAAATTTTCATTTGTTAACTTAAAAGTTAATTAACAATATGATAATAAACAAATAATTTTTAGCTATAAATATTTTCTTAAAATATATATATTTGACAGTAAATCCTGAAAATTTCATTAATTTATCTTTAACGGTTGATTTAAAATCTAATTTTTAATTAAAAGTACCTAAAATTTTCATTGTAAAAAAAATTGTGGTTAAAATTAAAATTTTTCAAAATCGTTTGGGGGATCAATTTTTCATACTAACAACTTATGAAAAAAATATATGGACTTAATTTTTATGATCAAGTGGAAAATGGGGGGGTCCAGTTGACGTGATCTTGCTCCTATCTTAAATAATACTAACAATCATGTATTTTAAATATTTTGTGCCTACGCGCTGTCACCCTACAGCGCATTACCATAACAAGCACTGTGATTGGTCATGACAAAGACCTTTACGGTGAAAGATAAAACTTAAAAATTTCCAAGGGAGAAAGGAATGCCGTCCTTACGGTACGAGAATCTATAAATGGCACTACGATTTAAATAAACATTTTTGACGTAATTGTAACCATTAACATTGCCCGTTATTAATTTTAATTAAACTTAACAATTATTGATACTTTAAAATATTAAAATAGCTTCAAAATATGATTTTGTTTAGAAAATATTTTATCCTTTGATTTTTTTAATTACTATAATTGCAAAATATTATCACAAAGTATTAAAAATTCTTACACGGGAAATCTTAATGGTGACAATTGCGTCAAAATTGGGTTTCGTATTGTTCATCTTCTACGGCAGGAAGGAAGGAAGGAAGGCATTCTATAATTCAGGCTTAACACTTATTTCTGAAATTATTAAATTTATGTAATTTCCTATTTAATTATGTCAAAACATACAGGGTGTTACATTCAAAATATTCCAAAAGTTCCACCCCGATATCCGCAAACATAATAACGACAAAGTTTTAGTCTATGTTTAATTAATTAATAAAAATTAATAACTGCAAAACTATTCACTTTAGGTATAGGACATGGTTTACTCATAAGTTTAAGTAGACTTTAAAAATATTAAAATAACAATGTTGATGTCAATTTCGGTCAAATATGAAGTTGAATTTTTCAAAATATTTTAGAAAAATGGACTTAATTCCCCAAAAACTTGTAATGGACCACGAACGTGAAACACCCTGTAAATTGTATTGGATTTGTATTTCATTAAAAAAACTTGTATCTGATTCACCCTGTATATATAATGCCAGTTGTGACCAAACGTTTTATTAAAAAACTCACTCATAACTTACTTCCTTTAACACACTGTATAGGGCAAATAAAACAGAAAGGCTTTTACACGGTTCACGTGTAGTGCACAGCAGGGAGATGTTACGCGGCTATTTACCGCATTGTTGTATACATATATATATATACTACCGAACACGAATACAAATTCGACGTGAATGTGTGTATGCCTTACGGGTTCATTTTTCTTTTTATTTAGTTTTATTTTTCGATAGAGAGGAATAATTGAATCTCTGGTAGTCGTTAGGAACAAATTTAGGGATGTCATGCACAAAAATTTGTCTATGCAAGTTTTTCCAAGGTTTCGTATTTTATTTTTGACACCTTGCATTTCGACGTTATTAGAATATCTAACATGGCAGTATAAATTTAAAATGGTTAAATTCAATACCTAATTTAATGTATTATACATCTTGGTTTATTCACTATAGTGCATTCCATTTAAAAGTAAAGCGTTGAGTTGAATAGGAATTATTTTAGACCAACCACAACGCCTAAAATTGTGGTTTTATTTACACAGGCACAAATTTGACAAACTAACCTAATAATATTATACAATAAACCAGCAAGTCTTCTTATATTTAATATACAAGGTGTCCCTAAGCTTAGTGGCATAAATTTAGATTAAGCAATTCAATATAAGACGGAAATCTAAATACATATTTTTCCTAAGTAAGAATATGTGATTTGGTAGTAAGTGACTGTTCGCAAAATATCACCTTTCTAAGACTACCATAGTAGAAGTTATATTAAAAAAACTGATATGATAAGTAACACTTTATCGCCCTGTATCTTTTAAATATACATAATTAGGAAAAATATTTATTTAGGTTTTCGACTTATTTTTACTAGCTCAATCTTTTATGCCAGGGCAGATAGATAGGGAATAGGGGTTAAAACCACCCTAACTTTTTGTACGTGTCTCGTCCTATAGGATTTGATGTCAGATTTTGAAATTTCAGAATTTTACACACAAAAAAGGTCCTCTTGTTAAACTTTGATATTGTCCACTGTTTTCGCCTAAAATCCATTTAAAAATTACCTTACATAGCATAAAAGATCATAATGAATTCACAAGAGTTTAAAAATTGTCCATGGCCATGTTTAAAAATTGTCCATGGCCTACGCTAAATCTTTTTCTCTAGTTGTGATTTCATTATGAATTTTTATGCTATGTAAGGTAATTTTTAAATCGATTTTAAGCGAAAACGGAGCATGCTATCGAAGTTCATCAAGAAAACCTTTTTTGTGTGTAAAACTCTGAACTTTTATGATCTGATATCAAATCATAGCACAAGATATGTACAAAAAAGTTAGGGTAGTTTTACCCCCACTCTCTTTCTATCTAACCCACCCCTTATGAAAATTTTGAATTTGTTATTATTCCAACTTATTAACTATAAAAAGTTTGATTATATCCCAAAATTTCACTTTTCTATCTTAAACAGTTTTGGAGATATTAAATAAAAACCATCTTCAGGGGCTCCTCTTGTAGGGGCTGTAGCTCCCTTGGAAATCATTTCTCGACCTATTTTTATAGGAACTTTTTTTCTTATTTTTGTACATAGAATCTGCTGTTAAAGTATTGCAAGCTAATTATGGGACACCCTGTATATTACATACTTTACTCTTCAGTAAGATTCATATTTTTTTGACAGACCGCGTATACGACCAAATTTTTTTTATATCTTATGATTGTATTTTAGATTTGAAAACATGCAAAACATTTTAAGTAGAATAACTTTTACATAAAATTTTCTTAAAATTAATAATAACACTGTATATTATATTAAAAAATGCATTTTTTTTAAATGCATGTATGTATGCTAACACTTTTTTTTGGATTATTTGCCTTTTAATTTTTCCAACATTTTAATAAAACTCACTATATTTGTTATTATTATTTGTTATTGAATTTTTATATTATAAAATCCTAAAAACGTAATAAAACATTAAAATATTTACCACATAAAAAACCCCACTGACATTTTAATAAGGAATGCAGTCGAATAGTTAAGGTTATGTTTCTCAATTATTTTTTTTTGGTATAGATCATTCAGGGTTGCTATAATTTGTCCATAATATAAAATATAAATATAAATATTATTCTCCATTCTTAGATGGAATGGACTTTATGTGTTATGTTGCCCAGAAAGAAAAAACAAACTATAACTATAACAATATTTTAGTTATTTTTGCTTTGTTTTAACAAATAAATTGTTTCTCGAAGAAAACAAGTTTATTTTGAAAATTAATTGCCTAGCAGTTTTTTTCTTGAATTAAACGGTATTAGCTGCAATCGCCTTATAATGCGGCGCATTTTCTTTGGGTTTTCTTTTTAGGGATCGCTTCTATTAAGAACACTGGAGTTCATATATTTTTCATTGTTTTTCTAAGGTTGCGGATATAAAGCAGAACTGCTGAATCATAAATCAGTGGAAAGAAAAGCCGTTCGCTGTATTATTAACTTCTACTGTGCAATGTGAAATTGCTTGTTTTTATACTTAAATGTAATTGCTGTTTTGGTAATTAATGAAAATAAAGAAAATTTGCATTTTTTGCGCTGAATACTTTCGTGAGGTAAATTAAAGATTAAAATAATATGCAGCTTAGGGTGGTTCGCATTTAAAAAAATCCTTTCCTTTGGTTTAAGTTTTATACATTATTTCATTCGGTGATAATTATCAATTGCGCACCATGGTCACTTTTTACCTGCCAGCATTAAATCCTAAACTAAATTTAAAAGATAATTGTACTATGTTTAATAAAAATACCCCATTTAAGGTATAAAAAGTGGTATTTAGTTTTAAATAATAATTATTATTGAGTATAAAGGAACTATTTATGCATAGTTTAGCATTATTTAATCAATTTAGTTCGGGGATTAATTTGCAAACAAAAAGAACTCCTTTCGTTAAGCAGTTATTCATAATGGATTCTTTAACAGTTTAAGAAAAAATAGAAATGATTTTGATTTATGGAGAAGCAGGCAGGAATCTTGATGATGCTGTTAATATCTACGCTCAGCGTTTTCCGGAAAAAATTCGATCACGTACTTCATTTCATTGTACAGTCAAGCAGTTTACTACAAACGGGAGTGTTCAACCGAAAAACAGATTCGTCGAGCAAATATTTAATATTGTTATTTTGAGCACCTACTTTAATTAAAATTAAAAAAAAATCGAACAAAATTGATTTTTTTTCATTACAGCGCCATCTATTACAAATATGAAAAAATGTTTTAGACAAAATCTACCTATTTTTAGTCGAATGATCAGAATCTGCAATAAAAAATAGGGTGTTCCATTGGAAATTTTAAAGTTACCCCCTGTTCCCCCTATAAGGAGGAGAGTATGAGAAGTAATTTTAGTACTGACTGATTTCCCTCCTCGAATCATTTAATTTTTATTTTAAACATTTTTTCGTAAATTGCATACTAATTGAGATATTTTAAAGTTTCAAGTTAAATGACAAAAAAAAAATTATTCACCCTATTCAATTTTAACAAAAAATCATGAAATAAATAACAAATATAATCCCTATGATGATTTTTACAGATAGCCGATAGGTCGTGACAAATATTTTAATTTATTGTTAATTGAATTTGTCCTTAAATCCATAAATAAACTTACTAAGCCGATTAAATCAATAAACAAAGTTATTATCGTTTGGCAATGTAGGATTTTTGTAGGAATTAATTTAATATTGATTTGTTTTTGCTAGTTTTATTGAATTAAGTTTTATTGAAATCCATGAGTTAGGTATATCTAGATATACAGGGTCCCCGGATTGGGTTTCCAATAGAAGAAAAGTGCAATAGACGTTTTACGAAAAAAAATATTCTTTATAAAAACTTCTACTAATATAAATTCCCATAAAAACTAAACTAACTGTACAGGGTACTTAAAAATACTTTAAAAGAGCTTTTAAAATTTTTTTGTTATGGTTTGTTAGCAGAGTAGAAATTTAAATTGCAATTGCCATTATTTTCGAAATTGTCATGAAAACTAAAAATAAATATTAATGTATAATCTACTAAGTAGTAAATTTTATTGAAAAAACTTTATTCGTTTATGCACAATGTATGATTACAAAAATCTGCAGCACTTGGTTTAAACATTATTTTCTTGTAAGCTATATATAAAAATGTAATAAACATTTGTGAGAATGGTAAAAATAAATGCAATTAACAATACAATTTTCAAAAACGTCCTAATATTTTTTTTGATACTTTTTTAATAAAAAAGTGCTAATTTGGCCCTGTTCTTCCTTAATAAAAAAAAATGTAGGTGAAGGAAGCTATGAAATCTAAAGATTAAGGAACCGTTCAAACATTTTTGTTATTACTTCAAATATTTAATAAAATGCCATTCACTTAACAAAAAAAATATTTAAATTATCCTTAAACACTATTACTTTATTTTTGTTATTACATTTTAAATTAAAACTGTGTATTTTTACATCGATCCTCTCCTGTGACTCAAAACCCAAAACTTTTTTGCCTTGTCAAATTTTTCGCTATTAAAATTGCTTTACCAAAATAACTTATTAAAAAACGATACTATTTATGTCAATTTTATAATCGAAACTATTATTTGATTGATTTTTTATGTATAGGTTCGTAGCAATAGAAGGTATTTTTTATTGTCATCAAAAGGTGCCCCAATATATAGAAAAAACTTTTTAAGGTCTATATAAGAAATAATATTGGATTACACCTTTTTTCTTTCAAGTTTTTCCAATTTTGTTGATAAAAAATTTACATAATTTGTAATTTCAGCATTAAGGTTGCCCGGACATGAGTTTTAGTGTTTCGATCGTGGTAGAACTGTGTCCTATCCTACAGCATTAGATTTAAAATCCGTTGCCAACTACTTGCAACCAAAATTCATAAGGGTATAAATTCCATTTTTAGGCGATTTTTTTATTATTTTACAACGTAATTGCATTGTCAGTTCATGAGGCGTTGTTATAGTGTATGTGAATGAATAAAAATCTATAACATCGCTTTTAAAAATTTCGCCAACCACTCCAGGACAACATTAACTTGAAACTTTGAAATATCTCAGTTAGTATGCATTTTACGAAAAAATGTTTAAAATAAACATTAAATGATTCGAGGGGGGAAATCAATCAGTAGTAAAATTGGTCCTCATACTCTCCTCCTTATAGGGGAACAGGGGGTAACTTTCAATGGAACACCGTATTTTTTATTGCAGATTTGGATCATTCGACTAAAAATAGGTAGATTTTGTCTAAAACATTTTTTCATATTTGTAATAGATGGCGCTGTAATGAAAAAAATCAATTTTGTTCGATTTTTCTTTTTATACGATCGTACGATTCTGCAATAATTTTTCTATAAAAATATCACTTTTTTGGTAAATAATTTCATTATTTCCACCTGTGACTGTTGCTCGACGAACTCTTTCTTTCGGTTGAACACTCCCGTTTGTAGTAAACTGCTTGACTGTACGGTGAAATAAAGTACGTGATCGAATTTTTCCGGAAAACGCTGAGCGTAGATATTAACAGCATCATTAAGATTCCTGCCTGCTTCTCCATAAATCAAAATCATTTCTATTTTTTCTTCCACTGTTAAAAAATCCATTATGAATAACAGCTTAACGAAAGGAGGTCTTTTTGTATGCAAATTAATCTTCGAACTAAATTGAAAACTTTCTATAAAAAGTTTCTTTATAACTAAATAATAATTTTTATTTGTAACTAAATACCAGTTTTTTATACCTCAATTAGAATTAAATTAATTAATTGACAAAATAATGTTTTTTTTTACCTTATATCAGATATTTTTATTAAAAACGTACAATAATCCTTTAAATTAAAGGATTTAATGCTGGCAGGTAAAAAGTGACCAGGGTGCGCAATTGATAATTATCACCGAATGCAATAATGTATAAAACTTAAACCAAAGGAAACTTAAATATTAGTTAAAAAATAGTTGGTACTTAAACAAATCAGATTTACTTTAATAAGATAATTATTATCAAAAAAGTGATAATTTATAAAGAAATTATTGCAGAATCGTATACTCACCCTGTATATATATTAATTTTCTTGACGTCAAAAATCATGGACAAATTTCTACTCAGCATTGTTTCGCAGCTAAATGTACATACAATGGAACGATCCCTCACTACACCATTGAATATTTTCCATTATTCTATAAATTTTAGACGTCAGCTAATAGGCTTTATTAAACTGACAGTTAATTTGAACTAAATAATACAAAATTTTAAACTATAAAATATATGTATATGTTTGTATTAACAGGCACTGGTTTCGAAATGCAGTCGCATTGTCTATTAAAATCCAAATAATGTACCTTATGAAATTCATGACAAACAATTTAATAATCACAATAAAAACAACCAGCTATAATGGAAATGAATATTCAGCGTAATAGCTCATAATAGCTAAACACTAATGAAAATTGAAGGCATACAAAACAACAATAAAACGTAAATATTTTATGATTAATTTCCTGGCATTAGTATTTCAAAGGTAATATTAATTTGATTTTACAGGAGCACACAGCGGGTTCAAACGACATTTAATATTAATAACAACTTGACTAACCAAGTGATGCTCAAAGCTCTTTACATGAAGTAAGGGAGTAGTTTTTATTATAAAAATATTAGAACCAAACTTATATGGAATCACCCAATAATTACAAGAAACTTTATTTCACTTAAAAAAAGCACTTTTTGTAATACTATTGTATTACAAAAATAAAGAAAAATTTATTAAAACAAATTTTCTAGGGAACAGATTACAAAAAATATGAATTTCTCTGAGAAGAAACTGTACAATAAATTAAAATTTAGAAACCTTATATTTCTTCTTAAATTCTTGTTTACCGTAATAAAGTTTATTCATATATTATATCACGAAAACTATGAATTTAATCGGTTAAACTAGGCTCAGTCGTTTTTTGTTTGGTTTTTCTTGGAAAATGTTGAATGCAAAATAATTTAATAAAATCACGAGACCGCGTAGCGGTCGATGGGTTTTATTTTTAATTATTTTGCATGAAACTATTTTCCAAAAAGAAAAATCAAATAAAAAACTTACTGAGCATAGTTTGACAGATTAAATTTATAGGTTGAGTGATATACGTCTAGATTATTTCTCGAATTAAAGGAAACTATTTGACAATTGATAAAATCTGAAGTATGTGTCAAAATTTATAAATATTTTTTTAAAGAAAATCCCATTAATTTAAGGTATGTAATAAGTAATAATTGATATTTCGTAAACTAGATGAGAAAAAATGTTTGTTAAAACTTGTAAATAACACCATAAAATCGTAAACAAAAATCTAATATGGAGGCTAAAATTTAATCGTGTATAATACCACTAGTGGTAAAATTTTACCGATAAAATTTTTGATTTTTATACGAATGTTTTTTTCTTGGAAATTTCGCAAGTGGCATTAATTTTTAAGACCACGAGCCGCTAGGCGAGTGGTTTGAAGTTAATGCCACGAGCGAAATTTCCAAGGAAAAATCTTGAGTAAATAAAAATCAAAAATTTTTTCAGGGAAAATTTTATCACGAGTGGTATTCGGCAAGACTATTTCACGAATATTTTTAACTGCTGATTCAATTTCTGTATGATTTTTTGGACCAAAACGCATATTTTTTAACATTTTAATTTTAAAATTAAAAACGTCAACAGTGACAATTATTTTTATCATAGCAACCAATTGGTTGTTATGCAACTCGTATAAACGAGTGGTTTTTTCACCTGAATAGTAGTTTTATCGCTGCAAAACTGAAAAAACCACTCGTTTTCTGAAATCTGATTGGTCCAAAAAGTAATGAGTGGAATAGTCGCTGTTAAATAGTTCTAGTGATTTAATCGCTTATTTAAACGAAATTTATTCGAAAATTCAAGGCTTTTGATTGGTTCATATTATAATGAGGAAAATAATCTCAGAGAAATTCACACTTTTTGTTATTTGTTCAAGATAAAATTTACTTTAAAATTTTTTCTCTTTTTTTCTAATGAAATAATAATAATAACTATAATAATATTTATTTCCAAAATAATTGTATATTAGGGTGGTCGTTAAAAATAAATTTTTTTGCGACGCCCCCTAAAAAGCTTCGTTTTGATGAAAAAACACTGGGAATTTTTTTTTAATTAAAAACAACACGATCTAAGTTAATTTTTTGGTATAATCATGTTTTTTTGGGATTTTTTTTTTGAAAAATAAAATTTTATTCAAAATATAAACAATTATATAACCCAAATCAATAAAAAAACAATAGTTAATCGAAATAACAATAGACAAAAATTTAAATTCAAAATTTTTCCCAGTCTATTAAATAAAAAAATGAAAGATATTTAAATTGATATTTTTATTTAAAAACTAAATTAGTACAAACGTAATTTTAATATCTAGATCTCTTCACTACAAGGTGAAGTCATTTCATTGTTAATAATTTTTAAATCTCAAAAAAATTATTATTTCATATTTTCAGAAAAGACATGTTCTATCTAAGTTAATTATAAGTATAATCATGCATTAATTATAAGTATAATCATGCATGATTATATAGTAAATTTAAAAGTAAACTACGTACACGTCATCAATAAAACAAACATTTTACGCATTGGTACCAACACTAAATGACTAAATCGAAGTCTGTAATTGAATATTTGAATGCATTTTAACAAAATTAAGTTGGCAACAATTGTGATGTTGTCATGTTTACATTCAAATTTTTCATATTTAAATGACACATAATAAAGAATTTGACGTTTTAGAATTTCGAAGCTGTCAGTTGTGTTTTTGAATATTTCGTTTAATTCGTGTATTATTTCGTTTATTTTGTTTGTTGTTTGTGTTATTTTATATCGTTTAAGTTTTTATTGCCGTTTTTGTGTTTGTTATATATCGTTTTTTTGTGTTTCCTATATTTAAAATGCCGAAGCATTTAAATAGTCGGAGTCAAGAGTTGGTGTCATCCTTAATACGCTATTTTGAGGCAGAACGGGATAATAATGGACCTTTGTTACCTTTAACAGCTGTTAGAGAGGTAAATAGGATTATTATTAATTATATATTAGAATATTTAACAAAATATATGTTGGATACATGAAATAATAATATATATACCAGAGACTGAGTTTAGATGGCAAAATTTTTGGGTTTTATATCAGAAAATGTCTTTAAAAATGGCTAAAAACATACTTTTGGCGGTGCATCATATAGGTTATAAAAACTCAGACTTTTGACATTTTGGTATTATTCATGTAAACGCCATCTATCGCCCTGTAGTTGCACTACCACTTTCCCTTGATGCAAGGATTTTAGCATCACATTGACAACCGTGCCCGATCAGCTGATTGATGACGTGTACGTAGTTTACTTTTAAATTTACTATACTTATAATTAACTTAGATCGTCTTGAGGCACGTGTTGTTTTTAATAAAAAAAAATTCCTAGTGTTTTTTCATCAAAACGAAGCATTTCATAAACTCCCCAAATAATCTCTTTAAGGGGTATATAAGAGTGGTATAAATATTTCTGTAACCAAATTAAGAAATTTAGGTTTTATAATTTGGATGATATAACATTTATGGAAACCACTATAAAAACAAAAATGTTTATTGGGATACAACGCTGTCACTGTAAGCATTCTGGGTTACAATAAGGTGTTTTTTATTTTCAATTTACTTTTTTTAATTAAAATACATATCAAATTACAGTGAATATGTACATTGCAGCTATAGCAGCATTCATCAAGCAGGATAAATATTGACAGGATCGGGTTAAGAAACTAATTCATGCATAGCTAGGTACCGACGTAATATAACATTACATGCATTATGTGCCAAAGGGTAATGCAAGTGCAAATATCGTTTCGGAATAAATTAAGGCAAATAATGCGCACAACGTTAAACAAATCGTCTGCGAATTTTAGCAGCGCGTAATTGGTTGAGAGGGATTAAACGCGGCTTTCGGGGCAAACATTATTTTAACCGATGCAGAACATTTGATCAGTATATTTATAAAGAGTAATTACAAACATGGCGTGTTAATTATATGTTTTCGATATTAAATTATTCTAAAGTATTATCGCTTTATTTTCCCAGTACAATAATGAGATACATGAGCGTAAACAGTAGACAAATATTTGTTAATTTTAACCAAATATTATGTTAATCCAGGTCCTTTATGTGCAGTTTACAACCAACTGTAATCTGGCAACTAATTGAATAAGTAGTTTGTAATTATAACAAAAATTTTGTAGATTTAAAAACAAAATCCTGTCAATAATTCAACCATAATTCTTTTAATTTTCAAAAAACCCTTATTTTTACAAACCTTTACAAAAAATTAAATAAACTTTATAAATGACTACACCTATGTAATGTAAAAAATCAGTTTTTTTACTTCCAAACACTGTTTTTTGAGTTTCACGAATTTATTTTAATTTAATTTGAAAATAAGCTTTAGCTAGTAGCTTATTTAGAAATGACCATTTCTGAGGAAGCTACTGTGTTAGCGAAACAATTGTCAAATTAAATTAAAATAAACTCGGGAAACTTAAAAACAGTGTTTGTTTATTATCTAGTTATAAATTAAACTAAACGTTGAAACAATCAAATATTTCTAAATCTAATTCATTTTTGTCAAAAACAAATTAAATAAATAATAAACAGTAAAAACTATAACGAAAAAAAATCCCAAGTCTTGTCTCATTTTGATAGAAATAAATTGCATACAGTCTCTGTAAATATTAATTGTACCTATTAGAAACACATTTTAGTAATGATTTACGTAAAAATTGTAAACCTTTCAATTTAATAAAAATCATAACACAAATAAGTCGTCTAAATTCAATGCATATTAAAAACGTTGATTAAGAAAGTTTTCACTCAACGGTAAAAAAACAAAAACGGGTATTATATTATGTTGCCACGAATTCGTATGTAGTATGTATGCATACAAGCATATAATCGTTGAGTATCTTAATCAATGATATAATGAATAATAAATCGAAATCGAGTACTAAACTAAAGTTTTTCAGTTTTGACTGAAACACAAATAACGTGCGCGATTTAGCTGTGCAATTGAAAGTTTGCGGACAAAATTTGTCGAGTAAGACACAATATTACTACAATAAATTTATTTATTATAATACAAAAACTGTTAAAAAATATAATATTTTTTATGTTGTTTTATACATCTTTTAGTTACATACTTAATCCATCATTTTCAGGACACACTGTATAATATTCTTTGATTTGCACAAATATTGGTAACTTAATTTGAAAATTGTACATCCTCATTAAAATAATGACTTTATTTCATTAAATTTAATTTGAAATATAAAATGATGATTAAATCTATGGATCTTGTTAGTTAGTTAGACGAAAGACAGCAGGCAGCAGTCAGTTGAAGCAGGAAGGAATTGCAGGGAAAACCATAATTATTAATGTCATCAATTTACATAAATTGGACGGTGTGCGAAATCATGCATATCTCGATTGCATCTCCAAGTAATTAATGTTCACTCCAAATTTACTGTGTCGGGGTTTTCAGTCATTTTGGTACTACCGACATTTTATTGTTTTATATTAAATATTTTTTTAGATTTTTTTAGCCTTTATCTACTTTTTATTTTTACATTTGATACATACACTGTAAAAAAATATTTGTTAATTTAACCAAATATTAACCAGATTTTATGTTTTATTTTATTTATGTTAGAAGTATTTGTTGGAAATTGGGAACTCAAATAAAAAGAATTTTGATAAGAAATAATGCTTTATTAATCAATTTCCTAAACTAAAAAAATTAAACATACCTACATAAATGAACACAAAAATAACATACACACAATTAAATAACACACCATTCTGAAATCTGAAATAAAATGATGTATTTCGTAACCTTAACCAACTAACTGTATCCCCTAATTTCAGTTTAAAAACCAGTGATGGCATCTTTTTTAGGATACTTCGCAACCTCTTTAAATGAATTAGTACCAGCATTTTTTACTAATAAAATAGTCGTATTCACTTATTTTTTACTACGTAAATAGTTAAAGTTTGAGTAATTTAAGATTAGTCACCATCTTTAACTATTTCTGAGAGTTAAAAGTAATCGTTTGCGGCCAACAACAAAGTATTATTTGAATTAAATGCATATAGGCTCCATGGTTAAATGCCCCATAAAAACAAACAAAGATGCAAGAAGTTTAGCTCAAAACAGCAACACAAATAATATATTCAACTTCAAATATTATGAACAATATTTATTGACAAATAAAATTGATTTTTATAAGAGCGACTGATAGCCACATTGGTTATGACAACAGCTTGACAAGTATTGACCTGAGTTCAATCCCGGGCTGGGTCAAAACTTTTTAAAATTTAAATCTACTAATTTGACTATTTCATTCAAATTAGACTAATCATAATTAGTCAAATTCTACTGAATGAAATAGTCAAATTAGTATATTTAAATTTAAAAAAGTTTTGGCTAAGATAGTTTTATTAACTTTTCTAACATTGAGTACTCCGGCCTACTTTAACTAATTGTGGGCCGCTGATTTAAAAAATGTCACTCATTTTTCTCTAGGAAGTCTAGGATTTAAAATAATTACGTAATAAAATGCTCTGCTCAATCATATCAAAATGTAGTTTTTAATAGTTGTTAATATTTTAATTATTTATTAAATAATTTTGCCTTAAATTTATCTAGTACTGGAGTAATCGATATTGATAGATAGATAGATAGATAGATAGATAGATAGATAGATAGATAGATAGATAGATAGATAGATAGATAGATAGATAGATAGATAGATAGATAGATAGATAGATACATTTATTAAGTAATAAACATAACATTACGTCAAATAGATAATATTTAACTTAGCGATATGGCATTTTAAATAATAAAATTAAAATTATAATGTATTTTATGTAAAAAATAATCGGTATTTGACTTTTTAATTTAATTAAGTTTCGATATGAAAATTATGTTCGCCAATCCTGTCAATTTAGACCTATTATAAAATGTCAAAAATACGGTTTGCTTACGGATAAGGAACAGAAATTCCAAAATTGGCGAATATTTTGCTATTTACCTTTTTCATAGTAACGGGTGTATTATTGTATAAAAAAATGGCACAAAAATAACTTAATTTATTTACTTGTGGAATTTTCTCAATAAATACCGTTCGATTGGACTTTTAACTCAAACTTGGTGGTTTGTTAATTTGACTCTAAGAAATTTGGGCAAATTAACATGAATTCTTTGAAAAGCGGAAAGCAATTATTTAATGAATAGGCGCCAATTTTTGACCTGATATGATGATTTAATAAATTTAAGATTGGAGATTGAATTTTTGGTTACTTTAGGCGTGATGTGAATAAAAAATTTTCAAATAATTGTCGAAAAGTACTGTTTATACCGAAATCCGTTTACTTTGGTGCCTTCTCAATTTATTAATTAAAAAAACGACAAAAAAATTTCAAAAAATGATACTTTTTACAAAAAAATACATAGAATTTTAGTTTAAATATTTTAAATACCATTCCTTTCGTCTAAATATTTTCTTTGAGGGATTTAATACTACTACTGCTAATATAAATATTTTCTATTTGACATATACCTACCGATGACTTTGTATGTAGTCCCTATATATTTATGACACAAAAAGGTCAAAAATATACAGGGACTCGTTACATCCAAAATAGATTTAAGGCAAAATAATTTAATAAGTAATCAAAATATTAACGAGAAAACTTACATTTTAAAATAATTGGACAGAGCATTTTATTACGCAATTCGAATCCTAGACGTCCTGGAGCAAAACGAGTGGCATTTTTTAAAATCAGCAGCTCAAAATTATGTAATCATAGGTATCATAGTGTTATTAGTGACTGCTTTTTCGCTATGAAAATTAGTCAAATATGACTTAGAATTAGTTATTTTTGACTAATTCATTTTGAAAGTAGGTTTAAGGAATCCGAATAAAAATAATAACAGATTTCTTGTAATATATTATAAACACTCTGGACAGTTGTCACGAACACCTTACGAATTAGAATAAAGAAAGCAGAAACATAAGTTGCAGACGCTGAAGTCAGTTGAACCTATTAATGCGTATTGTCAGTGGAAAATTTTTTGATTGGCGTGTACTTTTTTAACGAAATAATTTTTTAAACATTAACAAAATAATCTGTCACCTTTGAAATGCTTACAAAATTGCATAATATAATATTATTATCTTGACAAAACTTTTGGTAAAATATTTCATTTTGTTAAAATAATTACAAACAAATCTGATTTTTATAACAGGGTAAACAATGCGATTTTAATCTTTGCTAATCCCCCCAAGAAAACATACAATGATGGAAAAAACGTCCAAGTTCTCGAAAATCACGATAACTCATTTTCCATTATTTTCACGCAAGGCTAAACCAAACAATCGCAGAGATTGTCTCGGGTCGGAGAAAAGACGAAAAAAGTTCCGCCCCACACAAACTCGAGTTCTTCATTAAAATCATTTTTAATCAATCGCGTTCGGGGTCCGGCAAATACAAATTTAATTTGCTGATTGCGTCGCGTCGGCCGCGACTCGATTCGCTTTTGTTCTACTCCGTCAACGCCGTCTCGATTTTCGTATTAACTTTCAGAAAGTTTCGATCAAATTTCCCATTGCAAAGTTTGCCGCACAAAAATCTTTCTTTTCCACACTGATTCTATTGCCTTTCATACATTCACGATGATTAATTGATTTGTCTGCAATTTATTTTATTTATTTCGGTATTTGGTAGCTGGCTTTAAGGAGGATTCCATTGCTCATCTAAGTACTGACTTTAAAGTAGATTCATTCTTATTCAGTCAGTCGTTATTTAACTGGAAATAACCAGTGGCGGCTCTTAGGTTCTGGAAGAGGGAGGGCACAAAAAACGTACCTACTAATTTTTGTACATAAAGTCCATTCTCCTATTTTTCTGCTTTGTGTTTTCAATCATCTAACCCATGTTTATTCCACGCACGTATTTTTTTTTTGAAAATTAAGCACATAAACCAAAAAGCTTATTGGTTACTGATAGTAGTATTGTAGCGTAATGGCGGGCGACGAAGATGAGTCGTCTGAGCGATCCTGCAAGAAGTGCAATTCAGCTGTAAATAATGATAATAGTGTAATGTGTTCTGGTGAATGCAAATCATATTTTCATAGTGATTGTGTGCAACTAAAAAAATCTGTCCTTAATGTGTTAAATTCAGTTAAGTCAGTTAAGTGGTTTTGTGAATCTTGTGTTTTACTGGTATCCGTAGCTGATTCTCTAGAGGATAAGTTAACCAGGATGTTGGATAACAAACTAAAATCTGCGTTAGAATCATTTGAAGATAAAATAACATCGATATTTTTAAATACAACCAATGTACAAAAAAGTGTCATTGAAAATCAGATTGCTGCAAAAAACCCCACTGCATTGTTTGCGACCGCGGTCAAACAAAACATAAACAGCGAAAATTCTAGTGTAAATGTAAACAATGCCAGTATATCGAAATCTAATAAAGTGTTTAAAAATTCTTTAGTTATTAAATCCAAAGTAAAAAACTCTGATGAACTTTACACTAGCTTAAAATCGTTAGTTAAACCATCAGATCTTCCTGTGCCAGTGAACAGTATTGTGAAAAAAAGTTCTGGTGTAATAATCAATTGTGAATCTGCTGAATCTGTGAGTGAACTACAGAAGAAATTAGGAGAGGTGTTGCCGGATGATTTTGAAATGTCCTCTTCAAGTAATGTTAACCCAAAATTAATTGCTTACAATATCAGTAAAGATGATAATATGGAAAATAATGATGAATTCGCAAAGTTAATTATCAAACAAAATAATATTAATACAAATGTTAATGACTTTATGTTTAAAATTGTAAGAAAGATTAATTACAAGCAAGGTATAAATATTATTATCTCTACTGACATCAATACTAGAAATGTTTTAATTGATAAAGGTTATTTAATGATTGGATGGTCAAAATGCTCAGTTAATGATTCTTACCATACTAAAAGATGCTACCATTGTGCTGCTCTTGGTCATTTGGCCAAGGATTGTAAACACACAATTCAGGTATGTTCCGAGTGTTGTGGTAATCATGACACATTAGTTTGTAACTCGGGTAGTAAACAATGTGCAAACTGTATTAGGCATAACAAAACCAGCAATGATAAGTTAAAGACAGACCATGGGGCTTCAGATAAAACATGTCCAATTTTTATTAAGTACCTTAACAATATTAAATTGAGAACAAATTTCAATTATAAACAATAGCAACCAATAAGTAAAAATGTGGCACATTCAAATACAGGTAATAAACTTTATGCTTACTATCAAAATATTCGGAGTATAAAGAACAAAATGAAAGAGTTCTATATTAACGTTTTAGCTGACAATTATGACATAATTATATTAACCGAAACATGGTTAAATGAAACCATACCTAATGAATTTATTAATTTGCAATATATAGTTTATAGGAAAGACAGAGATTATAACAGTTCCTTTACCTTGCGTGGGGGGGGTGTGCTGATTGCCATTAATAATAAATACTCGAGTTCTGTTGTCAATATTTTTGATAATAAACTTGAAGCAATCTGCATTAAACTAAATTTATGTAAAACTGATGTTTATGTTTGCGTTGTATACTTTCCTCCAAAAACAGGATCTGAACTCTATGAATTATTTTTTATTGCTTTAGAAGGCTTATATAATGAGAGCAAAAAAATTATAATATGTGGTGATTTTAACATTCCTTCCTTTAATGATAATTCATCTTTAGCCAATGAAAAACAAATTGTATTACAATATTTAAACTACTTTAACTTAGAACAAACAAATAATATAAAAAATATAAACAATCGCATTTTGGATTTAGTACTGTCAAATACGGAGTTAATTGTAAACAAATGTTCTAGTTCTTTGGCTAAAGAAGATTCTTTCCATCCATCATTGGAAATTGAAATATACCTATCCGGTAAAGTTAAAAAGTGCCAAACGCAGCCCGGTGTTAAATATAATTATAGTAAAGCTAATTTTACTCTCATGTATAATTTATTAAGAGATGCGGATTGGATTTTCTTATACCTTCTAAATGATATAAATACTGCTGTTGAGTTATTCTATAAAAAAATATATGACATTCTGGATTTATGTGTTCCTAAGAAACGTATTTATAACTCAAAATTTCCAATATGGATATCGAAGGAAGCCAAGCAACATATAAAACTAAAAGAAAAACATTTTAAATTATATAAGCAAAATAATGATATATTACATAAAGAACGATACAATTTTTTTAGATCTAAAGCTAAAATTCTGATAAAAAATGCATATGATAACTACATTCTTAATATACAACAGACCATTACCGAAGATCCTAATAACTTTTGGAAATATATTAACTCAAAAAAAGAGGCAAATATTATACCAAATGTTATGTCTTTCGAAAATAACTCATATAATGGAGGCGAAGCAATATCGCATGGATTTGCAACTTATTTTTATTCAGTTTTTCAACCTTCAAATTTAATTGACTATCCCAATACCAAAGGTAGTAATATTATTATAAATAATAGCGATATTAAAAATGCCATAAAAAAACTTAAATCAAGTAAGTCTGTGGGTTCTGATGATATTCCGTCATATATAGTAAAGGGTTGCATAGATTTACTTATTGAACCATTGAGGTATGTCTTTAACTTATCATTGAGTCAAGGATCATATCCGAAGTTGTGGAAAGTCAGCAGGGTTTTTCCTGTATTTAAGAGTGGTGATAAGAGTGTTCTCAGTAATTATAGGCCAGTTTCAATTTTAAATTCTTTCTCAAAACTTTTCGAAATAATTATTTATAATTATGTTTTTAATGCTGTAAAGTCTACAATTTCGCCAAATCAGCATGGATTTATGTCAGGCCGATCAACAGCCACAAATTTAATCAATTTGGTGCAAGACGGAAAGGAAGCCATTCACAACAGTAGTCAACTAGATATTATATATACTGATATGAGTAAAGCTTTTGATAAAATTGACCATCAGCTATTAATTGACAAATTGCACGATACAAGTTTGGACAAGTCGCTAATTAATTTAATTCAATCTTATTTAATGGATAGAAAGTTTTTTGTAAAAGTCAATAACTTCACATCTTGTGATTTTTCTCAGTCCTCAGGTGTACCCCAAGGTTCAAATCTGGGCCCATTACTTTTTCTTTTATATATTAACAGCTTGCCATTAATAATAAAATCAAAAAATCTTATGTATGCTGATGACTTGAAAATATACAGTTATATTAATTGCGAGCATGATTGCATTAAATTGCAAAGGGACTTGGATTTAATATTAAACTGGTGTGATTTAAATAAATTAAAATTAAATATTTCCAAATGCAATGTTCTAACTATTACAAAAAAGGTGATACCAATTGTCTTTAATTATTCTATTAATAACATACATTTAAAAAGGGTGGATAAATTTAAAGATCTTGGCGTTATATGTGACTCTGAGCTTTCCTTTGATTCACATATAATCCATATGGTTAACGCTTGTCTGAAAACTCTTGGCTTTATCGTTCGTAACACTCGTGAATTTGTGGATCTTACAGCAATTAAAAAGTTATTTAACTCATTTATATTATCTAAACTTGAATATTGTGCTTTAGTATGGTCACCTTTTTATAGTAATAAAGTCGAACTTATTGAAAGAGTCCAGAAGAAATTTTTACGTTACCTTAAATACAAAGAGACTTCTGAATTTGATTATTTAGCACATTATTCGGATTTACTTAATGCATATGACTTTATCGAATTAAAAAAAAGAAGAATTAATATAGTTGTTATATTTTTATATAAGTTGTTAAATAACAAAATTGATAGTTCAGCCTTTTTATCTAAGATTCCATTCAGAGTACCACAAAAAGCCACTAGAAACTGCGATCTATTTTATCTGCCAAAATCCAGTACTAATATGTTTATTATGTCACCTTTGTTTCAATTGTGTTACTATGGAAACAAAGTTGGTATGAGTTTAGATTTTTTTCATTGCAGTTATAATAGTTTATTAAGAATTCTACCCAATATTATTATTTAGTATTCATATCTCATATTTTGTTTGTTTTTAAATCTTATATATATTTTTTTTATTTCTGTGTATTTTGTTTTTGTGTTTTCTCTTTTTTTATATTTACATTCTCACCTATCCTGTAATTGGGCACCAGCCTGTTGGATTTGTAATTGAAATAAATAAATAAATAAATACTGATACACTGTTTAATTTGTGTTTTAATTTTTACCTAAAATATTAGACTATGTATATAAGGCAAACTGCTTGAAATGAATTCAGAGGAATATTCCCCTTTTAAATTAGTGAATTCTTTAACTGATATTTTTAAAGAAAATAATACAATTAGGTAATTAATCAAAATCACTTAGGTTTCACTTTAGATCGTAAGGGATATTGCCTGAGAATAAAAGAATAAATTTCCTGTTTCTAAGGCGATTTGCTTAAATTTTTAGGTATATTTTAGCTAAGTTTTCAGGCAAATCATATATATTTTTAGTGAAAATCCTCTTATTTTTAACGGTAAATTTATCTATTTTTTTTTAGATAATAGGTATACCCTAAAAAATTCTATTTATTTTCTAGTGAAATTTCCCTAATTATCTAGTGAAGTTTTACTAATTTTCTAGTAAAATTCTACTTATTTTCTAGTGAAATTCCACTATTTTATTAGACAAAAATATAAGGGGAACAAAAATTGGCGGTGGGGGCATTTAGGAGAGAAGATATTTATAATGTAATTTTTATTCTCACGCATTGCTTTGGTAATATACTATTGTAAATGTTAAATATTATTGTAAAAAGTTACCTATAACCTAGTAGTGTTTATCCCTATATCGAGCAATGTAAATGAGAAAAGAATGACATTATAAATCCCCCTTTTAAGTGCTGATGGGTAAAATAAAAAATACATTTATTTTTGTTAAATTAAAAATGTATATTAATAAATATGTATAAATAAAAAAAATAAAAGTAACAAAAACGAATTACGTTTATTTTAATAATACCTAGCTAATTTATAATTTTAATAATACTTATAGGTATACCTACTTTATAAGTTTAATAAAGTTTCTTGTGGCATAGGAATTTTTTTACAAGTTAGGCGAATTAACAACGGCGGTTCCGGTACTACAGGTTTAAAAATAAATTGGGGTCAATGGGAAATTCTATCTGGTTTGGATAGCACTACAGAATGTTCACTTATAGCACAATAATTGTTAACTATGTTGTTATATCAATAGCACACAACGCTTTCGTTGATTTTGGCATTATGGTGAACAATATAGTTCAATAATTTGCCATAATAATTTAGAAGAATTACCTTAATTAAAAGCAAAATTGTCGTACCTAAAAGTAATTGAGATTTTGATTAAATATTTAGGTAATCTGACTATCTTTTTAATTTTGACAAGTTTATTAAGTAAAGTATGAATATTTATCTAGAAGTTAGTGAATACACCATAGAACTAAGGCATTCGTTTCTACGAGAAGATAAATTGCTTTACTCGTTTAAGAATATTACCTTATTTTTCCTTAACTAATTCTGATTAGGTATTTCTGTTGAATACTCTATTGTAAGTTCGGCCTTTCCCTGTGTAAGTGTAGTGTATTCGAAGATCGGGAATATGTCTTCCTTTCTTCTTAATTAAAAGTTTATCTTCAAGTGACATCGGGCTTTTTAAAAGATTTTGCACACAACTTACTTCCGCTGGTGCCATCATTGTTAATATTATTAAAAAACAAAACACGTAATTCACTTAAAACTTAAAAAACACAACGGCGCGCGGCGACAAAAAAGTTAGAAATCAAACAAACTGACACAGATACAGCTGAGCTGTTGAAGAGACACTACAAATAGTAATTACAATGGTGTTACGTATAACTAAAATAATGCACAATTCAACAAATAACTTTTAATACTTTTTATCTGGGCGGTTGGGTGGGCAAGTGCCCTTGTGCCCTTTAGAACCAGCCGCCACTGGCAATAACCCAACTTACATTGGTAAATTCTTATTGCATTTATAGAGCAAACATGCAAAAGCCGATAAATCCATTTTAACTTATCCCACTCTCTAAAAATGAATTAGTCAAAAATGACTAATTGTCATAGCGAAAATGCAGCCACTAATAATTCTCGTCAACAGCAATTTGTATCCTGAACATTTAGCAGTCACTTCCTTTGTGAAATTGTCCGCTATATCCGAAAATGTTGTCAAAGGTTTTAAAAGTAGAACAGTTTTTGAGATACGAGGGGTGTTCAGAAAATAACGGGAATTGTTAAATTTCGCGGGTTCGGAGGGTCCGGTTGTCATAAAATTTTCTTTATTATGTAGGTGTACATGCCCCGAAGTATGATAAAAACATTACCTGTTTTCATTGTTTACTTTGCCTGTGGTAGCCGCTAATGTTAGACGTGTTTTATGATCTCGGCGATTTTTCGTTCGTTAAAAGAAATGGATGAAAGAATTTGTATCCAATTATGCTTAAAAAATAAAATAAATTCTGTGAAATGCTAACAAAGGCCTATAGTGAGTCTGCTATAAGTAAAACAAGAGTTTACAAGTGGTATAAGAGTTTCCAAGATGGCCGTGAAGACGTTGAAGATGACGAACGCCCCGAACGCATAAGCACATTAACAACCGATAAAAACATGGAAAAAGTGGAAGAAATGGTTATAAACCATCAGAGAAGTCGCTGATGATGTTGGTATATCGATTGGCTCATCCCATGAATTTTTTTCGAATGTTTTGGGTATGAAACGCGTGGCAGAAAAATTTGTTCTAAAATTGTTAAATTTTGAACAAAATTTTTGGCCAAAAACAATACTCTAATGATGCCCCAGCCTCCATATTCGCCAGACATGCCTCTGTCTGACTTTTTCCTATTCCCAAAAATAAAGAGAACCTTAAAGGGCCGTCGTTTTGGAAGCATAGATAACATTAAAAGCGCATCTCAAAGATCGAGTTTTAGAAGTCACGGGCTAAAGTTAGAAAATAGTGGCTTTTTATAAATTACGGAAAAGCGAGGTTAAATCCGTCAAAAGTTGAAAGATTTAAAATGTTTGAGAAAAATATATTCTCTTTTTATGTGCAACAATAAAACCATATTAAAACCATTATTAAAACTACCTTTCTTAAAAAATGTAACTTGGGAAACTCATGTTAACAGATCTGCTTTTATAACAGTGTAATTAATTGTATGTTATTAATTTTTTTTTATTCAATGACTTATTGCGAAAGCTACATGTAGTCATTTATCGAGTGTAAAGTTTCGACATATTTTCAGCAGTATTGCCATCAATATCCCTCACCTCTATAGCATAGCTTCGAAATTCAAGTTAAATGTTTTGCAAGAGTCGTTCTCTCGAAAACCGTTTGAAAACTCGTAAAACCGATTAATAACCGTGGTGGCCATACACGGTTATTTATTGTAAACCGTCCAAATAGCTGAGTGCAGTGCCGCTATAAATTAAATTAATTGCATTTGAGGACTTGGCATACTATCGGCAACACCCCACTTTTACTGCTCGAAAAGAGGCAACACAGCGTTCGCGCTACGTCACCTGCAACGTGATATTAATGGTCCAAATTATGAGTGGAAAGCAAAAAAAATGTGGTAATTTATATTCATGGCCTGGAAACACTTTTTTATTTCTGTACACTGTTTAAAATATCTGTGGTGTAAAAAGTAATCTTAAAATGGTGTCAAAATCCAATACCAAGTGGTGTTAATATAACACCATGAATTATGGTTGAAAATGTGTACCGATCGCGGCAAAGGCGGTGTGGATCACGTGTTGTTCTTAAATCTCGCCTCTGTTGACTTACATGAAGAATATATAAACTCAGGTAGTCCTTTGCTTTGGTGTGAAACTACAAGTTGTTCGATACTAAAGAGACCTTAAATAGGTGGAAACAAGGGCGTCGCCAGCCGGTAAGCCGCTAGGGGGGGCAGCATATAAGAACAAGAGAAAAATTAAAAAAAAAAAGTTTTCATAAAAAAAAATAAAAAACGAACAAAATAACTACACACTTTGTTGACGAAATCGTCCAAGTTTTTGAAAATGGGTTGCCTGTGTTCACTTATCATTGCGAGGCCATTGAGTCGAGTTTCAAACATGGTGCTCCTCAATCAGGTTTTGATTCTCCTGAGGCTACTGAATGACCTTTCAACTGTACCAGTCGTACAAGGTAAAGCAACAAGGATCTTTAAAGCCTTCTTAATTTCAGGAAAAAAATCGTCAGTTTCCTTAAGGATTTCCACAACACTCAGTTTATCGTTTCAATTAGCAGGGTGACTTGTGAGCGTTAACCTCTAGGGGGGGGCAGCTGCCCCCCCTGCCCCTCTCTGGCGACGCCCTTGGGTGGAAACAGCTGTCAATACTTGAAGTATTTTAAGTTAGTGGAACGCACTAAAAACATTATCTCTAGCGAGTTGAAGGTTCAATTTTCTGGAATAATACCACTGGTAATATACTAGTAATGCGTCAAGGAACTTCCTGTTTCCTTTTTTTTTTCCTTCTTTCTGTGTAGTATGATTTAATTTGACCACAAACACATAATATTTAACACTGAAAAGGAGTTCAATTTACACCAGGTAAAATTTATTTTAATACTGTGTGAAAGTTAAATTAACACCATTTTAGTATTTGAATTTACACCAGACCAACAAACCATATTTAACACCATTTTGGTGTGTATCGATATAGACCATGTATGGTGTTAATTTGGTGTTAAAATGGTCATAAAATTTTGAACAGTGTAGTTTTTCACAACGGTCTATACAATAATATTAAACAGTTGCCCTAGGCACATATTACTTATTAGCAACACTTTAATAATTAGAAACATGTTCATAAATATTAAATGTATACATTTAATATTTATTGTATACAATTATATATATTTTGGAATGAAATTCGATTTGTACTTTTGGAAAATTCGTTTAATGAAATAATGCTAGTTAAACTTGATGAGGACAAGTGCTGCCAAGAGTCATCCTTTGAAGCTTCCTGTTGATTGGAGCCTCTAAAAATTTTCTTCCATGTTTGAATTTTATTTTGAATGCTTTTACCTATATGACCCTTAAAAGAAGATGTTGAAGACCATCCCCAGTCTTTTCAAATCAAGGATACTGCCCCCATTATCAACCAACATGGTAGCTGCACTCCTTAAAATGCCCTGTGTAGCTATTGGAATCAGGAAGCTTCAAATATTCGAAAAAGCTGGAATGATTCGTGTTTTGTGGCCTTAACTTACAATACTTCCGATACAACTCAATTCCGTTCTCTTCCGAAGTTATGGTAAAAACTCGCTTCTTTTTCGTTTTTGTATTACGTAGTGTTACCTGTATTTGTGTTTGTCCTATTGTGTAATAGTCCTTCAGAGGGGACTAAGCCCGCGGTCCGTTCCTACTCCTAACCCGCATAAGCCATTCAGTTGGCTTACGGGACTTCTTAAGAAGAAAGGGTGGAACTAAAAGAGCACTTTTGTATATAAGAATATTTAAGCCAAATTGTTTTAAAACATCTGTTTTTAATGCTAATAGGCATTAAAAATTTCAATGTTATCCTGAATATCGCCATTTTATACCAAAAACGTTTAATAGGTTTTATAAAACATAAAATCTATACCGAAGTGTTTTAAAGAGTATATTATTAGGATAAATCTGCCATAAAGAAGTATTTTTTGTCGTAATCATACGACAAAAAAGTTTTAAGAAATGCAATTTGGTTTTACGCGGTTTTATCTACTAACCAGTGTTGTCAGATGAATTTCAGTTAAGTTTTCCACCAAAAATTACAAAATACCCGATTTTACCCATAAGAGTAAAAAAAATAGTTATCTTTTTAAATTTTCTGGCGATTAGTTAGGTAATTTGATTAATTTTAATCAGATTAAACTTAATCGTTATTAAATTAATCGAGATTCATCGTTATTCGTTAACTTGATTAAGCTATTTTTATAAAAAAGCAAAAAATTACATCCCTTTTCTGACTTAACTTGATAATCATCTGACACCTGTCATTTGTCACCTGTCATATGATGTAAGGTGACAGATATCTACAGATATCTATAGATATCTGTTACCTAAGGTGATATATCACCTTAAAAATTACTCCTAACTTAGGAGTAATTTCATAGGATTCTTTCTTTTATACTTAAAAGAGACTTAAAGCATGTAAGCAATGTATATCGAAAGTGTTACAGATTTTCAGAAACCTGAGTTATCGGAAAGAAACTTCGACGATTAAATTATACTTTCAAAATAAAGGCAATTTTGGATGGAAGGCCTTTTCCCTTCGATAAAGTTATGTAAAACGTTCAGTCATCAATATATTTTAATGGTTTTGCCTTTAAAACAAGAAGGGTGAAAGATAATTGAAGAACTTCAGGAAAATATTGCAAATATTAGGAAAATTACTTTGATACATTTGGAGAGTAAATTCCACCATCAAGAATATTAAAATGGATCCCAAACAAAATTGATCACAGCACTTAATAAAAATAGTAAAATTTCCCTCTCATATAAATCAATATCTCATAAAATATTAAAAAACTTTTTACAGTCTAAAACAAAAACGCGCAAACTTCTGAGTGCTGAAAAATCTTCAAAGTTTGTAACAATAAATTTAAAGCGTAATAAACCTTGGCTACAGAAATGGTGTTATAAATGATTATAAAGTTCGAAAACCGCATAACGGAACTATTAATAGAGCATAATAAATTTTTCCCTTATACTTCCGTTTCCAGTTTTGTATTAAGTATTATGGAGATCTATAAAATATGTGTCGTAAAATGCTGGACCACAAAATTCAGTTTGGAGGTTGTTAAGGGGGCGTTACTACATTTGGCCGTCAAAAAGATTTGCTCGCGTTGGATCCTGCATATATACGAGGTGTGTTCAGAAAATAACGGGAATTGTTAAATTTCGCGGCTTCGGAGGGTCCGGTTGTCATAAAAGAAATGGATTAAAGAGAATTTGTATCCAATTTTGCTTAAAAAATTAAATAAATTATGTGAAATGTTAACAAAGGCCTATAGTGAGTCTGCTATAAGTAAAACAAGAGTTTACAAGTGGTATAAGAGTTTCCAAGATGTCCGTGAAGACGTTGAAGATGACGAAAGCCCCGAACGCACAAGCACATTAACGACCGAAACATGTAAAAAGTGGAAGAAATGGTTATAAATCATCAGAGAAGTCGCTGATGATGTTGGTATATCGATTGGCTCATCCCATGAAATTTTTTCAAATGTTTTGGGTATGAAACGCGTGGCAGCAAAATTTGTTCCAAAATTGTTAAATTTTGAACAAAATTTTTGGCCAAAAACAATACTGTAATGATGCCCCAGCCTCCATATTCGCCAGACATGCCTCTGTCTGACTTTTTCCTATTCCCAAAAATAAATAGAACCTTTAAGGGCCGTCGTTTTGGAAGCATAGATAACATTAAAAGCGCATCGCTGAAAGAACTAAAGGCTATCCAAAAGATCGAGTTTTAGAAGTGTTTCGAGTATTGGAAGAAGAGCTGGCACATGTGCATAATATCCATTGGGGACTATTTTGAAGGCGACAACATTATTGTAGACGAATAAATAAATATTTGTTTCAAAAAACGAATTCCCGATATTTTCTGAACACACCTCGTATATATGGGTGAATATATTGAGATGTCCCCCAAGTGAAAATGATTATTTTTTATTTTTGGTTGTTTCACTGTTAGTCTAGAATGGGGTTTTTGGGAAGCCACCAGGTCTAGTAATAACATTACATAAGTGGTTCTGCACTAATGCAAGAATTTTAAAAAATCATACATTTTGAAAATTAGACCTTCACGGAAGATAGATTCACGGAGGTTAGGATTTCGTATGTTTTTTTTAAAACATCCCTTTGTATATTTGAAATAAATTATTGTTTCTTTTGAAACCTTAATATTTTTTAAAAATACAATTGTACACACATAAAATATTTATAAAAAAAATCTACTTACTGAGATATTACACTTCACGGTGGATAGGTTTTTAAATAGCAAATTAATTAACTTAAACTTTTGAATTATAAAACAGTAACACTCTCATCTGCATATAAATTCTAACTGACCTTCAGGAATCACATGTATCTATAATGTCGTAAACAGAGGTTTTTGCTTATTTAAAATGATTAAAGCGCCATCCGTTGCATACAATTTAAAGCAAAAACAGATTCACGAAGGATAGAATCAATTTTTGTAACACCTACATAAATGGTTATAAAAATTATTTCTTTTAATTTTCAATTATATTTTTTATTTGATTCGATTGCTTTGGATGTGTTTAATTTACTTAGTAAACTGATATTTTTAGTATGCTTTTACTACCTCAGATATTTGAAAACATATAGGTTAACCTAGAAAGAGTAACAGTCACGGAGGATATGTTTTAGACTTTTAAAACATTGTAAAAAATAATTAATTGCGGTTAAAAATCTGGAACCTGAGCTGTAATATCTACTTAATTATGAAAGAACAAAACACTATAAAAGTGTGGGTCAAACTCATTTAGTTTTATTAAATATCATAAAATACTCGAAAAAAAAAAACAAGCAAAGAACCCGTTATAAATAAACTTTGATTATGACAATTCTAAAAATACGTCGTCCGAAAATTGAACTACAACAAATTTCCGGCATTTGATTGGACCATTTCCGGCGACCTCTTTTCGAAAAACTCGAATAAATCTTGTATTGGAGATTTTATTTTAAATGTGTATATTATGCAGGATTTTATTACAGACATCTCGTACGATATAAATTACAAAAATAAAGCTAAGCTTTTAACGATAGAACCGATTTTTTTTTATTTTATATTCGTTACAAATTGAAATGCAATCCTCATTTATTTTAAGGCTTTTTTATAGACTAACTGCATTATGCGGCTGCATACCATGCAGCAGATTTTTTTTGTCAAAAGTTATTTTAAAAAAGCTTTAAGCTTTGAGTTCATTATTTTCGTTGTTAGGAGGGAAGGTTATAATGGTTACCATTAAGAGGGAATGCAAGCAGTTTTTAGGGAAAAAAATACACTTATAAATAAAAAAAAAATTGTTGTTATTTTCAAATTTACCACAAAAAGTTAAGTAAACTTACTAAATTTCATTATTTTATTTCAAACCATTTCAGAAATAATAATAATAAAAACCATCTTCAAGGGCGTCACTTTGTAAGAGGCTGTATCTATTTAGGGGCCATATGCCGACTTATGTTTATAGGAAGATTTCTTCCTATGTTCGTCTTTAAAAACCACGTTTAAAGTATTGCACACTATTTTCGGGACACCCTGTATAGGGAAAAACACAAATTATGTCAATAATAATTAATAGGAATAGAAAAACAAAATAATATTTTTGGAAAAAAATGTAGTATGGTAAAACACTTGATAAACGCCATTTTAGACACGAATTTAATTTAGACACGAGTGAGCTTGCGAGCGAGTGCTTAAATTAATGAGTGTCTAGATAAGTTTATAAACGAGGTGCAGACTATACTTTTTTTACGACAAATACTTATTATTATCATAAAATGATTTAAATCAAAAATTAGTATTGAGCTCCATCTATGAAGCAATAGGGGAACCTGTATGTCACCGTCAAATTTTCGTCACATTTTTGTAGTTTAATGCTGGCGAAGTTAAAAGGTCAGTAGGTACAATGTTCATATAAACTTTTCAAATATTGGCGTTAAGAAACTATTTAATACTTTTGTATTTTTGTATTGAGATAATAAAATAATTTTCACATTTAGTATTATTTTACAAGAAAGGCACTTTATTTTAACTATTGTATTTGACAACTGTCAACCAAATTAATAATAACTTTAGCCCGTGACTAAAATCCTGTTGCTAACTTCAGCCCATGACTAAAACTCCATAAAACCACAACTTGTCAATGTGTACAACATGTACGATAATGGGCGTTTTAAAGATGGGAGTAGAAAAAATAGTTTAAAAAATAAAAATTTTGAAAACAAAGTGACTGCTTTTTCTTACTGAAACTTACCAACTTGATAAAGGGACATTCCACGAAAATTTGAACTTTTTTGTAAAAATTAAACATTTAATATTTAATATATAAATATTAAATTTTAAATTTTAAAGGCTTAAAATAAACAAAAACAATACAAACTAAATATTAAAATTAAAATAAAGTATTTATTTATTAACTTGAACTTATTTAATTCTTTTATTTATTTTCGATGTAAAATATAAGTAAATAATTTGGCTTTGTATTAATGATCTGGCTCTTTTTAAGAACTGTCTAACTTATAATTTATTCAAATAAGTGTTTATTGTTAAGATTGTTTAACGTTTATCAAAATAAGGTAAGTTATTATTTGTTAAATTAATTGTTTTAATTGACATGCTCATTTGTCCCACCCGTCACAAAAAAACCAAAATAGTTTTGATTTTAATAGAAATAATAATTTTTTTGAAAGCAGATTTTAATAGCAAATAAAGTCAATAATATCAAATATTTGGGGGTAATTTCAAGTCTATTAATTAAAATTTAAATTTTTTATAAATTATTATAATTTGTCCCACCCGTCACACTATGGCGTGTTTTGTTGTTAATGCATGTGCAGTAGGTAAATTCCAGTTTTTCTGCATCTAAATTTAATAAATAGGTATTTATACTATAATATTAAAAAAATGGCGTTTTTATACTTTCTTTAAATAATTAATTAAATAAAATACCAAGATATAAGGTTTTTTGAATTTTTTGAATTTAAATCAAATTCAATATTCAAACATTGTTAAACATGGACTACAAAAACTAATAAATAAGGTTTTTTCTTGTCACCCTTCGAAATGTTAAAACTATCTTTTATTTAGATATGGATTCAGCTGTAGCTGCACGAAAAAGTATAGATAAAATTAAAACAGACCCTATGAAATATATAAAATTTATAAGAAATTAAAGAACTAGGGATATAAAAGAAGGGCTGAAAGAAAAAAATTATTGAAAAATACAGAAGCTTTAAACGCTGCCTGTGTGTGGATAAATAACGCAAAAAAAAAGATTTCGTATGCCATTTTAAGTAATAATTTATCTCATGATAAGTCTTCAGTCTGGACTTTTATAAAGAAAATAGTTTCCCATTCAAAAATTAAATGCTCCACTTTAGAACATATAACATTTTATACCGACCGTCGCGACGGTTGTGCTGTACAATTTAAAAATCGATATATCTTGTCTAATATTTGTAACGCGCCTCATGATTGGGGTTTAAGTGTTGATTGGGCATATTCTGTTACCAGTCATGAAAAACGCGCAATGGGTGGGGTTGGAGCATCAGCTAAAAAAAATGTGGTCAAAAATTAAATCTAGAAAAGGACAATTAATGCTCCAAAAGAATGTTTTGAGTATTTAAAAATTTTTAAAAATTTATAATTGTTTTTACATAGATATATCTCATTTATTTTGATAGTAGGTATACCTACTATCAAAATAAATGAGGCTGGCGCAAATTTAGCAGACAAATGGAGGAATATAAAACTCATACCTAATCTTCATTTACAACATTTTTTTTAGAGCTGAAAATGAAAATCTTTGACATAGTGTAACAGCATATTTAAAACAAAATCTTCAATGCATCTTATATAGGGTTAAATAATGTTTTTCTTATAAATTTAAATTAAATAAAGTAGGAATATATTTTCTAACCCTATTATTTTCAACTTGTCCCACCCGTCACATAATAATGTCCCACCCGTCACATTTTTAATATCGCATTATATTTTTTATTGACTTTATCAACATGTTTTTAAAAAAAAATTTAAACACATTATATACTACATAGACTTATGTAACGAAAAAAAATTTAAACATATTATAGTTTTGTATAATTTAGCAGAAATTTGCTTTCAAACAATAAGTCATAAAAATATCGTTTTTTGCTTGTCCCACCCGTCACAATAAAAAATTACTTTATAAAACTAAAAAAGTCTATTAAACTAAATAGTGTGACAAGAAACTTGTATTGTTTATTTCGATGTTGTATGGGTGTTTAAAAATATCAGGGTTTCATGGATAAAAAAGCTTGCAATAATAAAATATAAATTAAATAAACATATACAAATTAGTACAAGTGTCCCACCCGTCACATGGAATGACCCTAAAACAAAAAGTTTGCTCTTGAAAAAAAAATTTATTTAAAATTTGTAATTTTAAACGTTATGATATCAAGCAAGATGCTTTTATATTTATGTTTTATTGCGATATTCGATTTATATTATTACTGTAGATATACATCTAATAAAATTTTACGTTCTTATCGTTTTGTATGCTGTGCCCGTACCATCAGTAAAACATTGGATTGCTATTTAAAATGAAATGTTTAATAAAAAGCTGCAATAATGCATCGGGAATATTATTTATTAATGATCTTGATTTTTTTAATAAAACATTTTTTTATTTCAGAGAAACCACTCTAGAGACTTCATTATTATGGCTTAAAAACTTATTTAAAATCTGGCTTCCAAACTATTCCGGTAAGTTTTTTAATATCAATATTTATTTTTACACAATAGTAGAGAAACAACAAATGAAGAAAATTCTTTTTAACGTATGTACGAGGTTTGTTCAGAAAATATCGGGGATTTTAGTTTTCTGAAAAAAATATTTATTTATTCGTCTTTATTAATGTTGTCGCTTTTAAAATAGTCCCCATTGGATATTATGCACATGTGCCAGCTCTTCTTCCAATACTCGAAACACTTCTGAAACTCGATCTTTGGGATAGCCTTTAGTTCTTTCAGCGATGCGCTTTTAATGTCATCTATGCTTGCAAAACGACGGCCCTTTAAGGTTCTCTTTATTTTTGGGAAT
This sequence comes from Brassicogethes aeneus, assembly GCA_921294245.1. NCBI lineage: Eukaryota > Metazoa > Arthropoda > Insecta > Coleoptera > Nitidulidae > Brassicogethes > Brassicogethes aeneus. The sequence goes on from OV121134.1 coordinate 65,063,312, forward strand.
AGGAAAAAGTCAGACAGAGGCATGTCTGGCGAATATGGAGGCTGGGGCATCATTACAGTATTGTTTTTGGACAAAAATTTTGTTCAAAATTTAACAGTTTTGGAACAAATTTTGCTGCCACGCGTTTCATACCCAAAACATTTGAAAAAATTTCATGGGATGAGCCAATCGATATACCAACATCATCAGCGACTTCTCTGATGGTTTATAACCATTTCTTCCACTTTTTCCATGTTTTTATCGGTTGTTAATGTGCTTAGGCGTTCGGGGCGTTCGTCATCTTCAACGTCTTCACGGCCATCTTGGAAACTCTTATACCACTTGTAAACTCTTGTTTCATTTATAGCAGACTCACTATAGGCCTTTGTTAACATTTCACAGAATTTATTTCATTTTTTAAGCAAAATTGGATACAAATTTCTTTGATCTAATTCTTTTAACGAACGAAAATCGCCGAGCTCATAAAACACGTCTAACCTTAGCAGCTACCACAGACAAAGTAAACGATGAAAACAGCTAAAGTTTTTATAATACTTTGGGGGTATGTATACCTACATAATAAAGAAAATTTGACAACCGGACCCTCCGAACCCGCGAAATTTAACAATTCCCGTTATTTTCTGAACACACCTCGTATTTATGTATGTCAGCGCCTCCTCGTGGCCGTTATCATCGTAACAAAATTTTTCGAGATGAAATCCTGGGTTGAGTTTTTACCGGTTTTCCAATAAACAGTGGAAATCCGAAAGAAATAAATTGCATACAGTTCCTGTTATAAGATACCTACAATAATTAAACATTTTAGTAATGATTTACGTGAAAATTGTAAACATTTTAATTCAGTAAAAATCATAAAACAAATAGGTCGTCTAAATTCAAACAGCATTATGCATTTTTAAAAGCGTTAATTAAGAAAGTCTCCACCCAACGATAAAAGACTAAAAACAGGTATTATATTATATATTATATGGGTGACATTCACAATATCGAAATTCATTATATCGAATTCAAAATATCGAACACTTTTTATCGAAAATCAAAATATTGAAAATACAAAATGTCGAAAATCATAATATCGAAAATTAAAATGTCGATTTGAAAATGTCGAAATTTTATTTAATCGAATTTTCAATTTATCGAAAATAAAATCTCGACCGCTGTCATACAGGTTATGACGAATAGCTGTCATCTTGGTTATGCAGGTACACTGCATTGTACCATACCAAACCAACCCAAACTTAACAACCCAACCCAACCGACCCCGCCCCATTGGGCCCCTCTCGCCCCATTGAGCAATAGAGGTATAATATATCTAAGGGCAGGCTGGATTGTGACAATGGGGCGGGAGGGGCCCAATGGGGCGGGGTCGGTTGGGTTGGGTTGTTAAGTTTGGGTTAGTTTGGTATGGCACAATGCAGTGTACCTGCATAACCAAAATGACAGCTATTCGTCATAACCTTGAGGAATACTTTGCTACATTTAGCCTCTAGTTGAAAATGAGGTTAAAATATGCGACGGTTGAGCACACACATTTCTACGTCCGTCCGAAGGTCGAGCACACACTTTTCTACGTCCGTCCGACGGTCGGGGAGACACTACCTTTAATTATTCGACATTTTCAAATCGACATTTTAATTTTCGACATTTTGAATTTTCGATATTTTGATCTTCGACATTTTGTATTTTCGATATTTTGATTTTCGATAAAAAGTGTTCGATATTTTGAATTCGATATAATGAATTTCGATATTGTGAATGTCATCTATATTATATACCTATAATATTATGTTGCCATGAATTCGTAGATATATTTTGTTGTTTACTATTTTAAAATGCCGTTGTCAGCGTTTTTTAGAGGACTCAAATATAAAAATGTGCGATTTTAAGGTTATGTTTGTACAACTATTAGATTTCCTAAAAATGTTAAAACTTAAATATAAAATATATAAGGTAAAGTTACCATTAATTAATTCTGCTTCAACAAATATATGTACCGAATTGGATCCTTTGGCAAAACATGAAAATGCAACGATTTAGTTCTTGAATTACTTTTACACTTAAAAACACAATAATTTACCATTATCTATTAGATAAAATAGACACACTTACGTAACTAGATAAGTATATAAGCGTTAAGTTTCTTAATCAATCATATGAGGAATAATAAATCGAAATCGAGTACTAAACTAAAGTTTTTCTGTTTTTACTTACAACGCCAAACACAAATAAAGTGCGCGATTTAGCTGTGCAGGAATAACATATCCAAAATCCATTTGGTTTTTTCGATGTCAAAATACAAATTGACGGTCCCATCAAATGTCTTAAAAAATGTTATTTTTTTTAATATCTGAAAAACTACCTATAGATTTAATTTTTTTCACATTTTTTGTGTACTTGACTAATTTATAAATTTTGAGTTTTCTACTCTCACCAGTGGCATTATTACCAAAATGGTAATGGTTAATACAAATATCCTGCATAATAACTGAATTTTGCAATATAAATTGCATTCTTTATTTTTTTGATAAAAAGCATAGTTTCGGAGAAAATAAATAGGGAAATGTTCTTAAAAACTAAATTTTTCAATAAATCAAAATTTTATTAGCATTATAATCTACAATCCTCAGGCCACTGATAAGAGTACAAACTCGAAATCTATAAATTAATCAAGAACTTCAATAAATCATTATGTCCAACATATTAAAGGAATAACTCCGGACATACGTTGATTAAAGTACCCCGCATTATTTTAACGTGTTCTATTTACTCCAGAAGTTTGGTCCACTCATAACTTTGATTGTTATGACATAAGAAATGTAACTCTTGTGTCATTGTCAAAAGTCTTGTAAATTTAAAGAAGAAAAAGTAAAAACAAAAACTTAATCTACAAACCTGTTTTTTTTTCTTCAAATTTTGTTTATTTAGGCGTGTTATTTGACACCTAAAAGTGGGCAGTTTTTTTTTAAATAAGCCCTTAAAAAAGAAAAAAGAAAAAAATGGTACCATGGGTCACAAATTTCCAAATATATAAAAAAAAATTATATAAAATAATATAATAATAATTATTTTGAAAATATATACTTTTGCTTGTTAATAATCCTTTTAAGGTTTTATTTACACTAGGATTTGTTTAAAAAAAGAACATAAATTTATTATTTATAAAAAAATTTTGAGTACAAAACTAAGTTATAGCAAAAACTATGTTCTATTTCTCAACTTTTTTACATACATAAGTATTTTTAATATATTTTTTGTATTTAAAAAATGTTCATTAAAAAAAGTGAGTTTAAGAATTTTTTTTCAATGCGTTTTTTCTAGATTTTTTATTTGGGCACAGCTTGTCCAATTTAACGAGCAATAAATTAATAAAAAGTTTTAGTTATTAGTAATACTCGTATTAATAAAATAATAATAAAAAATCAATATAAACATTGTTTCGTTGAACTACCAAACTTTTTTTTCCAACTTCTTTGAGGCAAAATACATAGACTAGAAAAATTACTATTAAAAAGGTCAAGGACATTATTTTAAATTGGCTATGTACTGTCAGAAACAAAAAAGTTGGAAGGTCGAAAAAAAAAATATTTTTAAACTTTTCTATAAGTTTATTATTATTTCAAAAATATATTCTAATTTCCCCTGGCTCACACAATATGTACCTAATCCAGGAAACGTTTGACCCAGGGGGAAAATGTATGTTTTTAGAACATATCCTCTTTACTGTTTTAAAGATAAAAATTGTATTTTTGCCCTTAAAACCATTACTAGGATACTTACTATTGAGAATCAAACAAAGTCCAACTGGTACCTTTACTACTTTTTATTACTGTGACACAGGTCCACAGTTTTACCACGCAAGTATAAAAAATACAAAAAAACGTGTTGTGGATTCAAGATAGCTCAAAACACTATTTTCTACTAAAATCAGTTACCAAATACATTGCCGCAAGGGGGCAGCACCAAAAAAAGTGCTTGCAATTCAAAAGGTCATTTGGACGCCTTTCTGCAGAAAGGAACCAACCCACAAAACCAAAAAAATCGAGTTATTTAGCCTATGAACTAATTAAGTATGAATAATTTATCTGCAAAATAGGTCATAGCCAAAATGCAAGTGTAGTGAAATCTATTAATCATTGAACCAACCAACATTCAATAATAGTGTGGATTACTAATACAGAATTAGAATCTGTAGAATATCTGCAAGTGGGTTGGATCTTTTTTGTAAAAAAGCAGGCTGGTAGACCCACTACCAAAGTCTTTAAAGATTTCCTGCTTCTGCAAAATATAAAGTCTTGATGCATTTTTTTGGTAGCTTACAAGATGAGGTGGGGTTGGAAGATGATGTGGACGAATTTTAAATAGAATCAAAATTAATTCATATTACCATTATAATAGTAATATCAGTTGTATTTTGTTTGGAAATAAATAATTGTCGCTTTTCTTTAAATACATACATACATCAGATAGTAGTTTTCATAAATTGCAGAAAGGAACCAACCAACAAAAGCCCATTTTTTTCGTCACCCTTACACATAACATCACAAAATCCACCTGATGAAATTATTAAATTATATCCCTTAAACCTCAGTCCAATTTGGACTGTCCAAAATCGGCATAAAATTAACAGGTAATTTTAAAATTATTAAAATCTTTGATAGGTTTTTTTTCAGTTTCATCATGGTGTGGGTTGGTCCCATTCTGCAGAAAGCCGCCCATTTATAAAAGCTGTGACCCAGGAGACGTGACCTAGGGGACCAAAATCAAGGGACAAACTTTAGGGGTTATTTTAACCACTTGTATTTTTAAATATTCACACAAATCGACTTTTTCTCTAATATTTGAAATATATTTTCAACTATTATATAACTGGATAAAAAACAAACACTGTTTTTAAGTTTCACGAATTTATTTAAATTTTATTTGACAATTGTTTCGCTAAAACAGTAGCTTCTTCAGAAATATAAATATTTTGACTTTTTCTCTAATATTTGAAATATATTTTCAACTAATATATAACTGGATAAAAAACAAACACTGTTTTTGAGTTTCACGAATTTATTTAAATTTTATTTGACAATTGTTTCGCTAAAACAGTAGCTTCTTCAGAAATATAAATATTTCTGAAGAAGATACTGTGTTAGCGAAACAATTGTCAAATAAAATTTAAATAAATTCGTGAAACTCAAAAACAGGGTTTGTTTTTTATCCAGTTATATATTAGTGACATGGAGTTTCATCAAGTAAAGGTCGAAACAATAAAATATATTCTCAACTATATAAAAAAAAGGAGAATGTTATTTTACTGAAAGATGTTTAAATAGCATTAAGTAGTGAATATTATTGCAAGTGGGACAGCTACTTTTCTGTACTGTTGGGAAAAGTTTAATTTTTTTTACAGGGTTAAATTTAAAATTTTACAATTTTGCTAATATACAGTTGCTAAAAACACTCAAACCAATTGATTTCGCTTAGAAAAGTTCCAAATGGCGTTAAACTCAATTTTTATAAAATATTAAAGTTGAGGAACAGCAAATGTACAAGAAATTTTAAAATAACCCTCTTAATACTAAAACCACTAAAATACTAAAGACTGGAAAAAGCTCTTATATCAAGGTATTTCCGTAAAGCAATGCTTTTGTGGATCATGATTTTAAAGTTAAATATTTTGAAACCTCATCTCTTTTATGACAAATGTGTGTCATAAGAGGCAAGGCGCGAAGAAGGGACACAAGAAGGGGAAAATGGGAGTTAATGAAATAAATGTCTGGCCTATTTATTTCAAGAAGACGTAGGTACGTAAAGGGGTTCCACAATAATTGCTTTTTCCACACCCACCTTTAAAACGCCCATTATCGTCATGTTCTATGACACTAAATGCATTTAGTGTCATGGAGAGAAATGTATAGTAAATTTTAGATAGTAAATTTTAGATAGTAAAAAAATATAGTAAAATTTACTTTAACAAATTTTTAGGGTAACAATATTATATATTCGTCAATACAATATTAAGATTGTAATACAAAATACTATTTTTTATTATACAATTTTAGTAAAGATTACAACACCAATATTACTAAATCATAAATGTATAATATATATTTTAATTTTTAATATGTTCGTATATTAAATTGATTTTACTATCTACAAATAGTAATATTTACTATATGATTTAATCAAATGTAAGGTGTACATCTAATATTATAATATATTACACATTAATAAAAAATATAGTAAAAATAAAGACACTTTTATGCTTAAGGTAAATAAACAATATATTTAAATATAATATACAATATAGTAACTCATGACATTTTAAACATTCAATTTTCTTAGTTTCTTTAATAAACTTTCTTGACCCATTACTGGTAATACTTATAAGAAAGAATTGAACCTACTTGGTTGCATAGTTCGCACCGATTGTTAACATATCAAAATATTCGATTTTAAAATATTTTATTTTATTAATGGCAACATAATATTTTAAAATTTACTATACTTATTAGTAATGGAAAAAATCTAATTATAATAAGAATTAAAAACAAAATTGGTTGAGAATAATAATATTTTACCTTAAGGTTTAACACACATGGATATTTAAAAGTTACTAAATATGCATAGTATCTTGCAATATAATAATAATAATAATAATAATAAAACGTCTTTATTTAACGAGGCGAAGTCTAGCTAGGGCTATTCCACTTAACCTCCAAAACAAAAATACAATTTTTAAATTACAAAACTCAAATAACATTGGTACTAATTTAAAAATAACAAAAAATTCCTATTATAGAACTTAAAATAATAACATCATGTAAACCTTATGTTTAATTATCCTTATACTGTATAAGTTATACACAAAACAAAAGTATTGAAAATTTTACAATTACAAGAACACTAACTCAATAGATTTATTGAGTAGAAAAAAATAGTGATTTAACTTTGACACGAAATTTATTTGCTTTTAACAATTTTAAATCTGAGCTTAATCCATTATAAATAGTTACGGCATTATAAGTGACAGATATACAGGATAGTTGTCCCAAATAGTAATATAAATTATAGTAAAGGGTATTATAATTATGGTAATCAGCATTATACTTTTCTCTCCGTATTATCTCAATAAAAAATATTAAATAGTTTCTTGACGCCAAAATTTGAAAAAAAATATATGAACGTTTGTACTGACTTTTTAATTTCCCGTAGTAGTGCATAACTATAAAGCGTTAAAAATTTTACGTACAGTGGCCATAAAACATTCTCTTTTTTTTTACTGTGAAAAACTGCTTTTATATCGATTGTTAATGTATTTTCCAGGGTTAAATCGTGATTTACACAGAAAAATTTAAGATTTTAACGCCGGTAGATTCCCAAGTTAGAAATTCTAACAGAAACTCCAATAAATACAACTGTCATTTTTTGTACCTTGTAAGAATTTTTATACTTTGTGATAATATTTTGCAATTATAGTACCTAATAAAAAAATCAAAAGATTATATATTTTCTTAACATAAAGTTATTTTAATATTTTAAAGTATCAATAACTGTAAAATAATAACGGGCAATGTTAATGGTGAAAATTTCGTCAAAAATGTTTATTGGGATGGTTACGTTATTTTCATATAGATGTTGCTTTATACAAATATTTAATTTAAATTATTTTTTAGATAATATTAAGTATTTGTCTTAGAAAAAGTATAGTATGCAACTCGCAATATACTATTATAAATGACAATACTACGTTTGCATGTATATCTACTTTTTAATAGAAACTGGACTGTTGTGCACTACTATGTCCTGTATAAGTAAATCAAAGGGGCTGTTTTAATAAAACTTGGGTCCTAAAAGGTCCATAGATGTTGCAGTTAGGATTTTGCTTTTCGCGCCCCAGGCAATAAAATAAAACAAAATACACTAAAAAGAACTAAAAGAAAACGAGGGAAAAGGAACAAAACAATTTCATGAATTACTTGGAGACTTCGCGTATTTATTGTGGTGGGGCGCAGTAAATAATGTTAGAATACGTCTACAAGACATAAATATCAGATTTTCACAGTATTTCTTGTTCTTAGTGTTGGCGTAATAATTTTAAAAGCACGAAGGTTTATTTCACTCGTGAAAACTACAAAAGTAATTTGATTTGGCTACAGATTAAACATACATTTAATTTTAATTAACAAGCGAGATTGCGAGCGAATGTTTAATTAAATGTGGGTCTAGAAAAGTTAATAAACGAGTTGCATTCTATACTTTTTCTACGACTAATACTTATTATTATCTAAAAATTATTTAAACTAAATATTTGTATAGAGCAACATCTATAAAACGAAGTTAGTAACTTGGGAATCTATATTTTCGTCAAAATATAAAATTTTTATGTGTAAATCGAAATCGAAAAATGAACTAACCACCAGTTAAATTGGATATACGAGATATCGTAGAAGCAGTTTTTCACATTGAAAGTGAATATAATGTTTTACTCCACGATGGAGTCTCCACTCGAAATTTTTAAAAGTTAATCAGTTAAATATAGTTTACTGACGGCGAAATCAAAAGGTCAGTACAAATTGCATTAAAACTTTTCAAATATTGGCGTTGAGAATTTTTTTAATACTTAACTGTATTTATCTCCAAGTGGTCTATAAAAAATTTTATGAGGCAAGTAATTAGTTCGATTTTTTCTCGCTAGGGGTATTGATTTGGCATATTAATCCTTTTCTAAGAAATTAACGTACTAAACTGGTTTAATTTATTTATAATAAGCACTAATTTGTTTGTTTTACTGTTAATGTTTAATATTTTTCATTAAATTATTGTAAAATTAAATATGAATAATAAAACAAAAAGTGAGGTTAGGCAACCAAGAAAACGCACGATTTTTTTCTACAATTTAAATTATCTTTAAGTTTTAATTTGTTTTAAGTTTTCAGTGAAATTAAATGTTATACACAGCTTAAACATTCCAAACTACCTATTTTTTAAATAAAAATCGAAACAAATTGAAATTAGATACCTACCTATTTATTAAACAATTAATTGAATTCAAGGTAATAGCAAAAATCCATTTCTACTTAAATCATGTTGCTAGGTATTGTCAAACTATTACTGCTTCAAAAAGCAATCATAATTATTGTACATTTAATGTAATCTTTAGCTAATAAATAAATGAGATTCTAAAAAAGTGAGGTTAGGCCGCTTTGATGTTGAATTAAATTGACCCATTTAAAGTGCTTTGAAGATATAATGTTGTATGCCATTCGGCCAAGAAGTGCCTTTTTGTGCTTCGCTCAATTGTAGGCCTCCGCTTCAAACCTTGAGCTTAGCACAAAAAGCCTTACTTCTTAACCTAATGACATAAATAACTATTTTGTATTGAGATAATTAAATAATTTTCTCATTTAGTAATATTTTACAAGAAAGGCACTTTATTTTAGCCAAAACTTGTCAATGTATTTAAAAGGTCTCTTAGTGTCAAACATGAGAGTAGAAAAAATAATGTTTTGTAAATTCGCAAAATACCAAAATTAAAATTAAAAATCGATAAAATCTCTTCGTAGCGTAATGTCATGTTATAATGTAGGTAAATGGTATATTTGCAGGTATAATGGGCGTGTCAAGATTTACGAAAAAGTATATTAAACAATTTTTTTGACAGTTATAATCTTTTTAATCGTTATAAAACCATTAACAGCACATATTAATATAAAGTTAACAAATTATTTAAAAAATTTAAAATATACACCTCTGGTATGTACTTTATCTCGATTTTTTTATTTTTAACATATATGTTATGGTTATGGTTATAACCTTGAAATCACGGTATTATTTATAAGACCGTGCTAGAAACAGATGTTAGATTCATTTGTAATTCTTGACACTTCTGTTATAACATCGTGACGACACGCGCTTTCTTTAGGCCATCGAAGCGTTTTGAAAATTGCCTTCTTAAAATTTGTTGAGAAACGGAGGAAATTTTTTTTAATAACATATAGATTACAAAATGCAATTTAAAAAATCCCCTATAATTACCATGGGACTGTAAAACTATTTTTTAAAATAAAACCAACAATAAATAATTTTATTTTTATGAAATAGTTATTTATGTCAGAGAAGTCTTTTTGTGTTGAGCTTTAAGTTTAAATGCCTAGCCTGTAAAAATTTCGTTTAAACCAATAAAAAAATCGACTACTGTCAGATCTAATCCTAACCTTACTTTATACTTATATTAATTATTATAATAATTATAATAATTAATATAAGTATAAAGTAAGGTTAGGATTAGATCTGACAGTAGTCGATTTTTTGTATTATTGTATAGTGTGTATAGTGTATTTATAATGTAAAATGATATAATATAAGCCTAGTTCCTGTATTATCTTAATAAACTGCAAAAGTTTATAGAAATATATTTTAAAATTTATTGCTGTCTTAAACTTATATTTTATAAAAATTACCTCAATAATCGGAAAATATGGCTTTAAAAGTTTGCGAAAGTTCCTGAAAGAGTTTTTGTTTTTAATGTTACTTAATATAGGAATTTATAGCACGTGTACCTGCTAAACTAATAAATGGGTTGTTGGACATTGTAACTACAAAAAAATGTTAAGCTTTATGGGTCAAAATCATGAAGAGAGAATTTTCTTGCCATGGCACAATCTTTTAAATACACATTGATCGATGTAATGGCCAGCACGATGCCCTGATATGACGTCATTATACTTTTTCCTATGGGGGTGTGTAAAAAGTTTTGTATACAAAACCAAACCCCCCGACTTAAGGCCGGTTTATCAATGTTCAGTTAAAGTTGCAGTTAGTTATCTGGTAGATAATTTCCATTGTTCTCACAATAATCGATATGGAATTTAACTGTCAGATAGACTAACTGGAACTTAACCAGAGATTGATAAACCGGCCCTTAGCTGAGTTAAGAAGATAAGCGCTGGCGATTAGATCGGTCATGCCTCAGATATCTGACATATATATGACATATGTTGAGTAATGTTAGAAGTAATTTCTATTTAAGATAAGGATGTTGCCAAGTTGTTCACGGCAAGCATTTTAAACGTCTCCTACATTGTCATTATTTTTTTTTTGTTTATTACATTATATAACAAATAAATAGTAGACAATTATCGGAAACTTTATAGTTATTGGACAATTAACATTAATACTGTAAAAACAAGAGTTCTATAAAGTCAAATCATTAGATGACGCTGTATACAATAATAACTATCCCAGTCGTTAATAATATAGATCTACTTTATTTTAAGTCCAATATAGGACAAAAAGTTCGCACGTTACTTTGGTGGTAAGATTTTTGTTTTTTTGTTAAGAGCAGGGCTGTGATTACATTATTATATATATATATATATATATATATATATTATATTATATTATTTATATATATATTATAAAACCTATTTCTATAAAGTGTACAGATCAGAGTGTGGTATAAATGTGTTCCTCATGGTCTAAACATTGTCACTTTAATGCGTTTTAATTTTATTTCTGAAAACAAACCGTAAAATGGCCAATGTCCAATTACTGGTTGGTAAAAAATGTAAATTTCTATTATTGTACATATATGTCCAATATCAAACTCTATTTAGTAGTAAACAACATGGCGGATAAGTCGGGTGGAAGTGAGGACGCTCTGTCTGAAACTGCTAAAAAGTTGTGTAAAGGATGCAAAACTGTTGCAAGATCAGGGCATACGTGCGTGAAATGTGGCATAGTTACTCATTTTGCGTGCTCAAAACGAGCTAAATACTGCTGTGGTCTATTACTGAATGCGGAAGAAGACGCTGAAGTTGAAGAGGTTTCTACTGAAAATTACAAGCTTCTGAAACTTCTGGTGAGTGAACTACGTCAGAACAATAAGTTATTACTCGAAAACAATAAGCTATTGTATGAGAAAATTGATTATTTAAAAATCAAATTATCCGAGAAAGAAAAATCTGAGGTTAGAGAGCCTAAAAAAACATACTCCAATGCAATAAATGCGGGAACAAAGACTTCGGAGCCTTGTGGTGGCAAGACTGGAACCAGTAAGTCATCTGTCAAAGAAAATGAAATTGAGGTTAGAAATAATGAAAACAAATCAACAAATAGTAACCAAAAAACTCAAGTACTACAATCTTACCAGCAACATAAAATGAACGAGATAATAAACTTGGCAAATGCGGAAGGAAATCAGCACAATTATAAAATTAAACAAAAGATAAAAATAGGCACCGCTGAAACTAGTCATGGAACATCTTTTACAGGTCGTCTAAACACGGATAAAAAAGCCTGGTTATTCATTTCTCGAGTCAAAGATTCTGTATCAGATGATGATATCAAGAAACATATTAGCAGCAAGACAAAATGTAACGAAAGTGATATAGTAGTGAAGTGTATAAATACGAAATATGAAAAAAAGGACAGTAAATGTTTCCAAGTAGGAGTCAACTTTGCACTGAAGGATCAATTATATGAAACAAATTTTTGGCCGGTAGGAGTAGCCTTTAGAAGATACCGAATCAATTTTTTAGACAACCAAACCAAACAGAGCCCACCAAAAGTCAATCAAGCAGAAGTAAGCCAATAAAAAACTCATCGTGCATATTACTGCAAAATGTGCAATCTATAGGGAACAAAATTGATATAATACAATCAATTTTAGATAATAATAAGCATTGTTTATGCCTGTGCATAACTGAACATTGGAAAAGTGATGATCAACTAAAAAATTATCCACTAGGAGGCTTTAAACTTACATCGAGTTTTTGTCGAGTCAAGGGGGCCCATGGAGGATCAGCTGTTTATGTATGTGATAGTGTAAGTGCTGCAAATCGGTCTGACATTGTTAAACTATCTATTGTAAATGTGTGTGAAATGTCAGCAGTAGAGTTCATGAGTAACAAATCCAAAATGTTTATAATGTGTGTGTACCGCCCACCAAGTGGTGATTTTCAACAATTTCTAAATATAATCGAAACCGCTCTGGAGCTAATAGCTCATGAAAATACGATTGTATTTCTCGCAGGTGATTTCAATATAGACTTTAGTACTAGGAATAAGTTCAAAAACGACTTTTTTTCAATTGTAAACTCATACAACCTGAACATTTCAACTCAGGACTATACAAGATCAACTGGCCAAACAAATTCATGCCTAGACAATATATTCACCAATATATCTTCATTTGAGGCTAAAGTAGAAGATTTTCATGTATCTGACCATAAATTAGTTAAAATTGTATTTGAGAATAAGAAATTTAATCTGTATAAGTGTGTTAGGGTTTTTTCAGACGAAAACAAAATCAAATTCAAAGATATGCTATCTAGAGAAACCTGGTATGAACTATTTAATTGTAATAGCTTAGATGTAAATGAACAGTGGAATATGTTTATGAGTACATTTTTGTCAATGTTCAAGGAATGTTTTCCACTAAAACGAGTAAAAATTGGGTCTAAGACCAATAAATACTACGCATACAATGCTGAGGTAGGCCGCATAAAAAGAGATTTGGATATTTTATATGTTTTAAGTAGTTGTGATGGTAATTATAAAAAATTGTATAACTTAAAGAAAAAAGAGTATAATTCTGCGTTAATAACATCTCGCAAAATGTATTATTCAAATCAAATATTGACTTCTGAAAATAAAAGCAGAACAGTTTGGAAAGTTATAGACAGTATTAAAGGTGGCAATAAAACATGTACTATAAACGTTAAGGGTAATCCTACTCAGGTAGCAAATGATTTCAACTATTTTTATGTAAACAATGTATGTGATATTGTAAAGAAAATACCTGATGTTAATTTTAAGCAAAATTTTTACAACAACAGATCCATGTTTTTAGAACCAGTAAGTCCTAACGAGGTATTTAATATTATAAATAGTTTAAAAAATAAGTCAAGTGCTGGCAATGATGATGTACCAGTTTCACTAGTTAAATACTGTAGCTTAGAACTTGTAAATCCATTGTCATACATTATAAATAATTCATTAACATCTGGATGCTTCCCTTCAAAACTGAAAGAAGCAATTGTAATTCCATTATATAAGAAAGGAGACAAAACAGTGCTAGCAAATTACAGACCCATAAGTTTATTACCAGCTTTTTCCAAGGTTTTCGAGATGACCATGAGTTCGCGTATCATACAGTTTTTTAATAAGTGTAACATTTTCAGTAACAGTCAACATGGATATAGAAAAGGAAGGTCCGTTGAAACCGCGTTGTATGACTACCTGCAGGATATTTATGACAGTTTTGAGAATAAAGACATCACTACCGGGATATTCCTAGATCTAACAAAGGCATTCGATTGTTTGGACTATGATATTCTATTTGAGAAGCTGGATGGATATGGTGTACGTGGTTGTCCAGCGCGGTGGATCAGATCTTACCTAACTGGTCGCATGCAGAGAGTTGTAATTCATCAAAACAGTACTAAATATGTATCTGATATACTAAATATTCAATTAGGTATACCTCAGGGTAGTGTACTCGGGCCATTATTATTCATAATTTATATTAATGACATGGGAATTGTTACAACTTCAAAGAATATAAATTTAATTAATTTTGCCGACGACTCGAACTTCGTGGTCAGATCCAAAAACTTGGTGCAAGCAACAGCAACTATCGCGAACTTGTATGATGAAATCTTACTCTATATGGGTTCCAATAAGCTAGTACTAAACGAAAATAAAACAAATTTTGTCCTCTTCAAGACAATGAGATCAAATGTCTATACACCACCACATATTGTATTGAATAATAAAGAAATTGAGTATTCGTCAAGTGTCAAATTGCTTGGTATTTGGATTGACGAATATTTAAATTGGGATATGCATATCGAAAACTTAGTGTCAAGATTAAATGGAGTATGTTATGCAATGCGAATACTTAAAAATTATGTCAATGTGGATACTATGAAAACGGTATATTTTGCAAACTTCCAAAGTCTCTTAAGATATGGTTTGATATTCTGGGGCCAAGGACGTAACACAGTATCTGTTTTCAGGGTTCAAAAAAGATTGATACGCATCATATGCAACTTAAAATCATCAGAATCTTGCAGAACACACTTCAAAAGCAACCATGTCCTGACACTGGTTGGTTTATATATATATGAATTAGTTTTGTTTTTGGTAAAAAATTATAACAAATTTGAATCACTTCAAACTGTTTCACATAGAAACTCAAACTTAAATTTTCGTAGGCATAAATTAACAAAGTTCAAAAATGAACTTTTCAACTATATTTGTACCAAAGAGCCCTATACGTTAGCAGAGTTTTAAGTAACTATATTGTATTATTATTCTTACACTTGTGGTATATTCCATTTTATTATTTATGTTTGACTTTTTCTACATACTGTTGTTATACATATATATATATATTGTTATCTTTGTATGTACAACACTATATTAGAATAAATAAATTATTATTATTATTATTATTATTATTTGTATCCCGGACATTTACCAGCCAATTCTTATGTAAAATTGTCCCCTGAATCCGAAAAGACCGTCAAAAACTATAAAATTTAAGCAGTTTTTGAGCTATAGTCAATTCCATATTATATGTGAATTTGATTAAATTTCAAAAACTGTTCTATTTTTATAACTTTTTACATTTTCGGATTCAGCGAATAATATTTCATAGGAAATGACTGCTGAATGTCCTGGATACAAAATGCTGTTGTCGAGAATTATTAGTAGCTGCCTTTTCGCTATGACATTTTTGACTAATTCATTTTTAGAGAGTAAGTAATATAGTGGTTTCTTCGTCACAGGACATCTTGCAGAATAACAGTGATTTAAATACAGTGCATGATAGAGAACATAAAAAACTAATGGCAACAAAAGTAATAAATTTGAAAAATACTTTTAACATACCACCCAAAAAAATATTAGATATATTTAAATCATCCTGTTCCGGCCTATACCTTATACAAAAACAAAATAAAAAAAATTACCTAAAACAACAATTAATCTTTAAAAAGTATTTAACAATTTATGTTATTTGACGTAAAGTTGTTATGTTTATATAAAAATTGAATGGTTCATGTGTCCAATTGCTATATAAAATGTCCAATTACTATACTTTTTTGCATGTTTTTATAAAACTATTATTAAAAATTCAAATATTGTGTCCAATAACTATGTGGATTACCAATAATACTTATTAGTTTTTCAGTGTGTTTCAACAGGTTGTAGCAAATTTCTGTAATGAAATATATATCGTTCTTTAATGTCCCTGTGTTATTTATTTAAAAGTTTAAAAAATAACTAACACTGCTTACTGAAATTTACGAAATCCTGCATTCTGGAGCTCAACAAAGGCATGGAATTTATCATCCTACATAAATTATAAATAAAATACCTTAATCCGCCACATAAACCGCTGGCTATTTACGTTATCCTTTAGATTTTAGCATTTAGCTTGTTCAATAAATATTTTGAAGCATGACATAATTGCGTAATGCAAGAGCCATTTAATTTACTGTAGGTACAATATGAACGCTTGGTACAGAAATTAAGGTAAGTTATTAAATTGGGCAACAATTTTGAAATCGATTTCGGCTTACCGCAAATTCGTGCAAGGGAATTTGGCATATGCCATAGTGTACTCTCAATGAAGCAGGTATAACTGGCAGATCCGGATCTAGCGATTTAGAAACTGGAGAATGGATAGAAACAAGAATCCAAGATGTTATATAAATGGGTCTTTTTCAAAAAACACCCGCCTTACGCTGTCCGTAAGTTTGAATTCCAATAACTTTGTTAAAAATTATCGCATCTTATTGATTTAACAACCAAGTGAAAGCCTAACAAGCCCTTAGTAAACTCTTTCAGAAAATGTTTGTTAAGTTATTTCAGAATATATTTTTTTTAATTTTGAAACTTGTGAAACACACATTTTCGCATGTCCCATTAGCGTTTTGTAAAACTTACATACATGTTTTTTTTAAATATTGAATAACCAGAACTTTGTGTTGCTTTATATCAATCCATAACATCCTTAGTTAATACAGTAAACAATTTATATTTAAAATAATTAATTTTAATCAACTTTTTTTAAATTTGACTCAGACATTTTTTCCGGTGCGTTACGTCCGTCGCGTTACGTCCGTCGCGTTACCGATAGAATATTTAAAAAACATATATATGGCAACTTTTTTGGCACTCACGTGATCCACAAATGATGTTCGGACGTACACATTACCCAGCTGAATTTATTTATTTAATCAGGAAGAAGATATCGGTTGAAACAGGTGCAGGTAACGCGAATGTAATAATTGTTTGTCCGCTAAGTTACTCAAAAAAATAATAAAAATAAGGTAAGAAAAAATACTATTTTTCATGATTATGTTTATTTTAGGGCGCCAAAGCTCATTGAGAGTAATTAATGACTGTAATGTCTTATTATTATTTTTTAAATATGGTTTCACAAAACTTTTTCCACTGCGTTACCGAGACCATTATGTTACCTTATGGTAACGCAATGGAATTTAGGCTAACGCAATAGAATTTTTCGACAACAAAGTGGATATTTACCGTCGCTTTTATTAAAAGTGGTTTATGATAACCTAATTTAAAATTATTTGTGATTACAACTCATGATATAGATTACATCCAAGGGAAAATTCCACGCAATATACAAGTACAAAAAGGGACCTTCACCAGCTTATAGTCAAAGAAAAAGGGTGTCTACAATTTAGAAATCTAAGTTGTTATTCTGCAAGTGTGCTCACTTGCAGAATAACAACTTAGATTTCTAAATTTCTACAAGGGATTTTGTTTAATGCATTACTCTAAAATCGTACCACCCTTTATAGTTTTTTTTTACGTTATCTGATTAAGTCCTTTGTGTACCCCAGTCCGTTGTGATACCAATGTCTATTTCGTTACTTTTTTTTGTTAAAAAAAATACTTAAAAAGATTTTTATACACTATCACTTGGTAATAGGTGTTTATAAATTATAGTTTAACTCACTAATACAGTGACTAAAAGAAAATATTAATGGTATTGTTTTTTTAATAAAGAATCGGAATGGTTTCTTTAAAAACGTAACTTAACATACATATTTAAAAAAACATACAATTTTTAATAAAAAATAAAATTAAAAATTGGAGTCATAAGTTTGTGAACTAAGTACATTTTATTTCAAATTATTTTTAAAACAACATTTTTTATTGAATTAAATTTTGCATTTCAAATTGGTAACACAGTGGAGATATATAAAGCTAGCTAGTCTTAAATGTAAGTAAACAAAACTCTAAACATTTATAAAAATCCAACCAAGTCAATTTAAGCAAAAAAAATTTTGATCTTCATTTTCCTAAAAGCAGGTGTTTCTTGAAAATGACCCAGTTACGAATAACAGTATTTTACTCAAAAAAAAAAATCGGTATGAATAAGAACAGTACATGTCCAAATGTTTGAATTTTGTTATTTTCAGGCACGTTTGGCCATTAACACAGAAATGTGGAAAGATCGCTCATAAATTCTATGGTATTTTGCAGTAGGTACAAATATAAAAAAATATGGGCCCAGGGACTTAAAATTCTTAATCCGGCTCTGAACGCTGGCTTCGTAAACAGGCAGTGATGGAAAATACCTCCAAAACGGCACTTAATATGACAGCGTAACAGACGCAATGTTTGTACCACATTTGCGTTTACAAATTGATACTGGTTCTGACATACTAAAATCTATGTGTAATATGCTTTAAAATTATAATGTTTGACCTACCTAAACGTAAATTAGAGTTTATTGGAGTAAAGTCATAGTTTTTAGCCAACCTTACAATAAGAAAAAAAGCCATTACAAGAAATTTAAGGAGAAAAATGTAATTTCAGTAACACCGTCATAAAATTCAATATTAACAGTTCCGACTTAAAATTACGATTTATTTCTGCTAGTATTCCATTCTGGAGGCGAATAAAAACAATATTGAGAAAACATTTTTTAAAGACGCAAAATTTAAAAATATAAAAAATAAGGTGTGAAAACGTTTTATAAATATGAAAATAATCTACAAAACCTGTAGCAAGCTTCATTATCTTTATCCTTTTTAGTGTTCTTCGTAGATAAAGTATAGTATGCAACTTCTTTATACTACTCTACTCGCTCGCAAGCTTCTCTCGTGCCTAATTTGTTTCTTTCTGCTATATATTAAAAATTGTATAGGGTTTTTATTACAATATTTTTGCGCTAAAGAAGCATCGGGTTTTCGCAACGCTCGCGCCATCTGATGGCGCTCAATGGAATTATTGAACTACAAGGTTTGTCAACAATATATTTAAAGCATACGAACTGCACATCATTTATAAATAAATAAGTAGAATTTTCATAAAAGAGAGGAAAAATTTTGTTCGCAAAGTTTTAATTGCACAGCTAAATCGCGCACGTTGTTTGTGTTTCGCGTTGCAAGTAAAAACTAAAAACCGTTGGTTTATTACTCGATTTTGATTTATTATTCCTTATATCATTGATTAAGGAATTCAACACTTATATGCTTATATAGTTACGTTAGTGTGTGTATTTTATCTAAGTGATCATGGTGAATTATTGTGTTTTAATTGTACATGTAATTTAAGAGCTAAATCGTTGAATTTTCAAGTTTTGCCAAAGAATCCAATTCGGTACATAAATTTGTTGGTGCATAATTAACTAATGATAACTTTACCCAATATACCTAATATTCAAGTTTAGACATTTTTAGGAAATCTAACAAAAAATAATAGTTTTACAAACATAAACATAAAATCAAATACCATAATCAATATCATATCAATCATAATATGAAAGATATAATTTATAATTTATTCATTGTTATTATTTTTTACAGAAGAACTTTTCCTGGTTCAAAACTGATGACAGATGTACTTATTACCGAAACACCAAACAGGTAAGGTTTTTCCCACATCCTAGTTTTATATATATTAGGATATTATTATATTAAGTTTGATAAACGCCATTTTATACACGAATTTAATTTAGGCACGAGCGAGCTTGCCAGCAAGTGTATAGAAAAGTATATAAACGAGGTGCATACTATACTTTTTCTACGACAAATACTTATTAATAGCTTAAAATGATTTAAATCAAAAATTTATATAGAGCGCCATCTATGAAACAATAGGGGAATCTGTGTGTCACCGTCAAATGTCACATTTTTATATTTTATGAACACAGATTATAAAGGTTATTTATAAATCGAAATGTATTTTTGAAAATTGACAGTTTTTCACAGTGAAAGTAAAGAAAATGTTTTATGAGGACTTTACAGTGGAGTCCGTGCCCAAATTTAAGTTATAGTTTACTGCCGGTGAAATTAAAAGGTCAGTACAATGTTCATATAAACTTTTCAAATATTGGCGTTGAGAAACTATTTAATACTTTTGTATTTTTGTATTGAGATAATAAAATAATTTTCGCATTTAGTATTATTTTACAAGACCGTGACTAAAGCGCCATAAAGCCACAAATTGTCAATGTGTATTTAAAAGGTCACTTAGTGTCATGGAAAAATGTACGTTAAAGGGCGTTTTAAAGGTGGGAGTAGAAAAAATACTATTGTACGAGTATACGTCAATTAAGACGATTTTCTACATTATTACTTAAAAAATCTTCTCATAACTTTATAAGGGTCCAAAGTGGCGTTTTTTTTTCGGATACGTTCTATTTTATTTTTAAACAACCGCCCCCGTTGAAGACTTTGTTTTTATCGCCTTAACGAGTTATAAAACGTTGCAATTTTCTCTTAGACATTTCCATTATCCGATAGCACTTTGCGGAGTAGTTAATCATCGAACTCGATTCGAGCGATAGATATAGAAAATTGTACGCTTTAAGAGAAAGGATTCATTAATATATTTTGTGGAATATAGGAACGTTTAAACAATTTTATGTGTCTTATAATAGTTATTTATGTCATTAGATTAAGAAGTAAGACTTTTTGTGCTAAGCTCAATGGCATACAACATTTTATCTTTAAATCACTTTATATAGGTCAATTTAATTCAACATCAAAGCGGCCTAACCTCACTTTTTTAGAATCTCATTTATTTATTGGCTAAAGATTATATTAAATGTACAATAATTATTATTGCTTTTCGAAGCAGTAATAGTTTGACAATACCTAGCAACATGATTTAAGTAGAAATGGATTTTTGCTATGACATTGAATTCAATTAATTTTTTAATAAATAGGTAGGTATCTAATTTCAATTTGTTTGAATTTTTATTTAAAAAATAGGTACCTAGTTTGGAATATGTTTAACATTTAATTTCACAGAAAACTTAAAGCAAATTTAAACATAAAGATAATTTAAATCGTAGAAAAAGAATCGTGCGTTTTCTTGGTTGCCTAACCTCACTTTTTGTTTTATTATTCATATTTAATTTAACAATAATTTAATGAAAAATATTAAACATTAACAGTAAAACAAACAAATTAGTGCTTATTATAAATAAACTAAACCAGTTTAGTACGTTAATTTCTTAAAAAAGGATTAATTTGTCAAAACAATACCCCTAGCAAGAAAAAATCGAACTAATTACTTGCCTCATAAAAATTTTTATCGGCCTAGGCCATAACAAGGTATTTCTTTATCGAATGTTGACAACAATAAATATAAATTATAGACCGCGTGAAGATAAAAAACATTATAGACAAATATATAAATCTTTATTTAGCAAACGCTATCACAGAAGACAATTGTGTAGTCTTTAATTGGCCTAAGCAACTTATTAAATAAAAATAATTCCATTAATTAAGACATTTTTACAAGTATGGTATTTATTAAAGTGTTCAACATAAAAGTCTGTTACGTTTCTAGTATACCTAGTTATGTATCTCTTGTATTTGTATCAATCTAGGATTTAAATAATTTGGTGATAAACCAATTTTCATTTTAAATAAAAACATTAAAGAATTATATGTAATATACTGCTTTGCATTAAATTTAGAGTGTCCAGAATTAAGTTTATAGGTGTATAATATACACTGTATATCTATTACATTGAAAAATTATTCTTAATGCTTTGTTCTGAAGTTTTTGGAGTTTATCTAGTTCATTTTTATTAATTCCAAACAAAATGCTAAAGCAAAAATTAAAATGTGGAGCAATTATACATTTATATAATAAAAATTTAACATAAATTGATACATAACTATTTATACCTATTCTACTTAAAAAATATACTTTTATCCGAAATCAGCAGTAAAGTAATCAACAATCGGCAGTAAAGTAGAACTTTACTGCCGATTTAATACGAGTATTGTATGCAACCCATTATACATTTTAAGATGTGTCTACTGCTCCTCAGCAGCAACTAAATAATATTTAAAAAAAAGCACCGTCATGGAGGTAGATTGGACCCTTTCATAAAATGTTGTTGTGCTTTCGCCTCGGCAAATTATTTCCACATTCGTGATAAAAAAATACGACTTTACTGCTTTGATACAAAAATAGCTATTTAGAGATTTTGTTCAGTAAGTAATTAACATGAGATTTAAAATTTAAATTATTATTAACATAACACCAAGATTCTGACGTCATATAAAGTAGATTAGAAAAAACGTTGATAAACATATTTAATAAAGAGTGGAAATTCAATGTCAAATTATCGTCCTTGTATAAACTCAATAAAGGAAAACTGAAATATATAAGAACGAAAGAAATAAACCACAACTCATCCTTTGGCATTTTACCGCAATACCCAGCATAGACACATTTTAAAATTTAACGGGCGAAACTATAAAGTTAAAAATGTGGATCCCAAGACGTTAGCAAAATTGATATTTTCTCGAGTCCGTTGGGAAATAAGCGGCACCCGATTTCGGCCCTTTACAATGCGGAAATTTACTTCTTCTTTGATGGTATTACTTCAGCAAAAATGTCAAATAAATTTGCAGAATAGGGAGAGATGCGAGTAGATGCCAATAAAAGGTGGTTAAACCCTTGTCTGAATTTTCTGTCGGGAAGGTTTTAAAGATGAAATTGTTAGTGAAACGTAACAGATGCGATAACAGATCAATCGTTTGGATATAATTTTTAGGGAGAGTCAAAGCCACAACATCCTTTTTACCATAAAATGTGTTGTCTAAGTTTGCTATATGGTGTAACCGTTACACTGTAACATAACAGCAGTTAACACAAATGTTACTAGCGTCCTTTTAAAAGGAGTCTATACACTGTATACAGTTTTCTATAATAGTCCAGTCATCTAGGCATTTCACCTCGGAATCTAACGGAATAAGCTGAATTTTGGTACAAACCTTTATTTTAGCATTACAAATGTTGTCTCAAAATATCCCGTTTTATCTGCCTCCTATCGTATTTGCATTTATTATGAAAGTTGTAGAGAATAAAATTCTCTACAAATTTTGTTTAAAACATTTTTTTAAACGTGTAATCGTTTTTGAGATAGAGGGCACAGAGTGTGGAGCGCTCAGCCATACGCACCTTAGCGCAAGGTAAGGGTGAATCCCAATCTATTATACCGTTTTTTTTAAATTAATTATTAAATATTACTTAAATAACAATTTAATACCTTATATTAATTTTTATATTTCTTTTAAATCAAATAGTCATTAAATATTAATTACCTTTGACATACAAATAATTAAATAATGAAGTGAATCATTCTAAATATATTCTAATGTTATTCTAATTAATGATAAATGCATTTTAAGAAGAAAAGGCATTAAATGAATTTGCCTTGAATATGTTATATCTGATCATCTCTTGGATCCAGATATCACTTTTAAAATAACTGACCAGAAAATACTACTCTCTTAAAATGAATTAGTCAAAAATAACTAATTATAATTATAAAATTATAATTTTATAATTATAAGTCATATTTGACTAATTGTCATAGCGAAAAAGCAGTCACTAATAATTAGTCAAATTCCACTGAATGAAATAGTTAAATTAGTAAATTTAAATTTAAAAAAAGTTTTGACCCAGCCTGGGATTGAACTCACGTCTGTCACTTGAGAAGCTTGTCAACCTAACCTCATAACCAGTCGGCTGTCAGCCGCTCTTATAAAAATAAATTTTATTTGTCAATAAATATTGTTCATAATATTTTTGCATCTTTATTTGTTTTTATGGGTCATTTAACCATGGAGCTTGGTATAAGCATTTAATTCAAATAATACTTTGTTGTTGGCCGCAAACGATTAAAGAAATTAGTTACTTTTAACTCTCAGAAATAGTCAAAGATGGTAACTAATCTTAAAATAGTCAAACTTTAACTATTTACGTAGTAAAAAATAACTATTTAAAAGTGAAAACGACTATTTTATTAGTAAAAAATGCTGGTACTAATTCAAATAATAGAATTTTGACTATTTCATTTTTAGAGAGTATACTGTCTAAAAATGAAATAGTTAAAATTCTATTATATTTATATGTTTATTTTTCTTTCAAATACCTATTTTGAGGTTATGAATTGTTTCAAAAATAATTAATCCATTTATGGGTTGCCTCGTGATGTTTTTTTGTTACCATCCTTTTAAAAGGACGATAGCAATTTAGGCAACCAATAGATGTTTAATAATCAAAAGTCTATAGGATATTTGTTATCTACTAGATAACTATCACTTATACTTCAATTTTAATACCAGCTTTTGGAAAAAGCCTTTAACTTTTCATGAACTTTTGGGATAAGCTGAGAATTTTTACCTTTCTTTTAAAAGGACGCACAGTAGGCTAGAGCGCGCTTCCAGCGCGAATAAATTCAAAATAAGTAAGTGTTTTATTTCGACCAAATTTAGGGAATTTTGAATTCTTTAATATCTGTAGATAATGAAACATCTTTAAATCACCTTCAAATCTGTTGAATTTTTATCAGGTAACCAGTCAAAGTTTAGGAATTATAATTACTTGCTTCGTGTTGATAAATTGCGCGTAAAAGTATTGCTTCTCTTACAATGTTTATTATTAATTTATTATTACTTTTTGACTATAATTGTATTAAATACTATCATACGTTATGGCTGGAACGAATAATGGTTAGTTTTTATTATTATTGTACTGTCACCAACTTAATAAAGTAACCGCTGCATACTTTTAATGTATGTATGGACATTATTAAGGTTTTAAAAAATGTCACTCACTGTCACACTCTGTGTTTAGGTTTTTTTAATAGCTTACTGTTCTGTCTTTCAAATAAATCTTAAATCAAGTGCTAGTAGGCGCAACAAATATGGTTTGTTTATTTTTTTTTCAGTTAATACATTATCCCTAACTCATACGGAGCTTTGTGAAAAGTGTTTTAGTTTGAAGCATTTCAATATAAAATTAGTTTTAAATTACTTAGTAGAATACGCATTTACAAAAATAGATGTATCTCGAAAAAAATTTAATTCAATTTTTTTTTTAATATGAAAAAACGCTTGAAGCCCAGAACAAATATCATTGTATTAAATATTGTCATACATTGGTGATGGAAACCATCAATTAAAAAGCTACTAATAACAATAAATAATTTTGATACTGATAACTATTAGTGAATATTAATACTTTTTGCCACCACCTCAGTAGGCTAGAGAGCGCTTCCAGCGCGCGAAAATGTAAAATGAGTAAGTGTTTTATTTCGACAAAATTTAGTGAATTTTGAATTCTTTAATTTCTGTAGCAAATCAAATATTGTTATATCACCTTCAAATCTGTTCAATTTTTATCAGGTAACCAGTAAAAGTTTAAGAATTATAATTACTTACTTTGTGTTGGTAAATTGCTTAGTAGACTAAGCATTTACAAAAATAAATGGATCTCGGAAAAAACTTAATTCAAAAATTTAATTTTTTTCAAAAAATATAGAAAAACGCTGAAAGGCCAGAAGTAATATTATTGTATAAAATACTGTCATACGTAACAATTAGGTTTTATTTTATAAATGTTCAGTTATATTTTTTTAATTTACTCATTAAAACTATAGATCTTAATTTTGCCATCACACAAATATACTTTTGTTGTTAAAGTATTATATTGTTGTTTTGTTTTTCTATGGGTAGTAGAAAGTAATTTTTATTAAAATTTCATCAATAAGACCAAAAAAACTAATATTAACTAAGAATTACTTACCAAATAATTTCTGCGCGATAAATTGGCTCTCCAGCCCACTGTGGGACGCTAGCAATTTAGGCAACCAATAGATTTTTAATAATTAAAAGTATAAGATATTTGTTATCTATTAGATATCTATCACTTATACTTCATTTTAGAAAAAGCCTTTGAATTACATGAGCTTTTGGAATAAGCTGAGAATTGTTGTATTGGGGTCATTTTTAAGAACCACCCGCTTTCAGGAAAATGAAGATCAAAATTTTTTTTGCTTAAATTGACTTTTGGTTGGATTTTTATAAATGTTTAGAGTTTTGTTTACTTACATTTAAGACAGGCAGTGCACTTTTTAATTTTTTTACGTTTTTTTTTTCAGAAAAACGTGTTTAGCTAGTTTTATATATCTCCACTGTGTTACCAATTTGAAATCCAAAATTTAATTCAATAAAAAAAGTTGTTATAAAAATAATTTGAAATAAAATGTACTTAGTTCACAAACTTTTGACTCCAATTTTTTATTTTATTTTTTATTAAAAATTTTATGCTTTTTTCAATATGTACATATGTTAAGTTACGTTTTAAAAGAAACCATTCCGATTCTTTGTTAAAAAACAATTAATTAATTAATATTTTCTTTTAGTCACTGTATTAGTGAGTTAAACTCTAATTTATAAACTCCTATTACCAAGTGATAGTGTATAAAAATCATTTGAAGTATTTTTTTTAACAAAAAAAGTAACATTTGTATCACAACGGACTGGGGTACACAAAGGACTTAATCAGATATCGTAAAAAAGAAACTATGAAGGGTGGTACGATTTTAGAGTAATGCATTAACAAAATCCCTTGTAGTGGTGCTCACTTGCAGAATAACAATTTCTATATTGTAGACACCCTTTTTCTTTGACTATAAGCTGGTGAAGGTCCCTTTTAGTACTTGTATATTGCGTGGAATTTTCCCTTGGATGTAATCTATATCGTGGGTTGTAATCACAAATAATTTTAAATTGGTTTATCATAAACTACTTTTAATAAAAGCGACGGTAAATATCCACTTTGTTGTCAAAAAATTCTATTGCGTTACCCTAAATTCCATTGCGTTACCATAAGGTAACATAGTGGACTCGGTAACGCAGTGGACAAAGTTTTGTGAAACCATATTTAAAAAATAATAATAAGACATTACAGTCATTAATTACTCTCAATGAGCTTTGGTGCCCTAAAATAAACATAATCATGAAAAATAGTATTTTTTCTTATATTATTTTTATTATTTTTTTGAGTAACTTAGCGGACAAACAATTATTACATTCGCGTTACCCGCACCTGTTTCAACCGATATCTTCTTCCTGATTAAATTAATAAATTCAGCTGGGTAATGTGTACGTCCGAACATCATTTGTTAATCACGTGAGTGCCAAAAAAGTTGCCATATATATGTTTTTTTAAATATTCTATCGGTAACGCGACGGACGTAACGCAACGGAAAAAATGTCTGGGACATGAGTCAAATTTAAAAAAAGTAGTTTAAAATTAATTATTTTATATATAAATTGTTTACTGTATTAACTAAGGATGTTATGGATTGCTATAAAGCAACACAAAGTTCTGGTTATTCAATATTTAAAAAAAAAACATGTATGTAAGTTTTATAAAACGCTAATGGGACATGCGAAAATGTGTGTTTCACAAGTTTCAAAATTAAAAAAAATATTTTTAAATAACTGAACAAACATTTTCTGAAAGAGTTTACTAAGGGCTTATTAGGCTTTCACTTGGTTGTTAAATCAATAAGATCCGATAATTTTTAACAAAGTTATTGAAATTCAAACTTACGGACAGCGGAAGGCGGGTGTTTTTTGAAAACGACCCTAATACTTGGAGAGGCTTAATAATATTTATAATGTATATATTGTCCAGAATTAATAATTATTAATGATCAGTAACTTGCAAATTGAAAGAAGAAAATGTTTCGTGATTATTGCTTATCTTCTTCAAGTTAATTTCAAAGGCAGAAAAATTAACTACTAGATTTTTCACAAAAAGGTTAACTTAACATGAAATATTTTTTATTTTTTGTTTTATTTTTCCCCCTTATTTTTTAAAATTTCTGCTTATCTGAAAATAATAATTACTTAAGTGATTTAATATTTGTAAAACCAAAAACGTTACTTTTTTACTCCAAAAATGTCCATAAGGCGATGTACTTTTTCTTTTTTTTTCTGGGTGAATTATCTAGAAAGTCATTTGTAAAAGTAAGTATCAAATCTTTCCATATAAATTTAATTAATTAACTATAATTAAACTATAAAATGTACTTTAAGGCATACATTTTCATAGTTTTTTAATCAGGTCCAGCCCATGAAAATTTTTATATATTCCATTAAAATCCGGAATGCTTCTTGGAGCATGAGCGCGGGTGCCATGATTAACGCGCTTTTCCGCATGAGCGTACTAATGGCATTCCTGACGGGATTCTGGTGCACGGCCTGCTTTTTCTTAGTCTCCTTACTCGCAGTCACAAGGTCCTTCGGACCGCAGATGCAAGCCAAACCACTTCTCCTTCCATTCAGCCTTCTATACCATTCACGGTGGGCGAGAAAATAAACCTTTTATTAAAGAAAATTATAGGATAATGTAAACACAATAAAATATTATCATCGAAACATAATTAGAACTTTTAATCAGCTGTCCAACTCGTATGTTCGGGCCGGAAATGTTAAAAATATTAAGAGAAAAAACGTGGAACGATTTGTGATACAGTGCACTGTATGGAAATCCGAATGAAGCAATAAATTGCATACAGTCCCTTTAAATATAAATTGAATCTATACACTGTTCAGAATTTCATGACCATTTTAACACCAAATTAACACCATACATGGTCTATATCTATACAAACCAAAATGGTGTTAAATATGGTTCGTTGGTCCGGTGTAAATTCAAATACTAAAATAGTGTTAATTTAACTTTCACACAGTATTAAAATAAATTTTACCTGGTGTAAATTGAACTTCTTTTCAGTGTTAAAAATTATGTGTTTGTGGTCAAATTAAATCATACTACACAGAAAAAAGGAAAAAAAGGAAACAGGAAGTTCCTTGACGCATTACTAGTACCGGTGGTATTATTCCAGAAAATAGAATCTTTAACTCGTTAGAGATAATGTTTTTAGTGCGTTCCACTAACTTAAAATACTTCAAGTATTGACAGCTGTTTCCACCTATTTAAGGTCTCTTTAGTATCAAACAACTTGTAGTGTCACACCAAAGCAAAGGACTACTCTTCATGTAAGTCAACAGAGGCGAGATTTAAGAACATCACGTGATCCACACCGCCTATGCCGCGATCGGTACACACTATGCAACCGGGAATGCACGGCACATTGTTTTAATCGTTTTAACAGAGTGCTTTAGGTTGAAGTAACTCTTATTTTACAAACAACATATTTAGTAAAGTGAACCATACAGCGGGTTGGTTTCACTAAAGTTTTCTGGGTTAATTTAACCAATTTAAAAAAAAATTACTATCTGGTTTAGTACCGTCAGACTAATCTTTGTTTATATTAACCTTCCCACAGTTGATAAAAATTAAAAAAATACAAAAATAAATACTTATGGGTCAACTAAATTAATATAGTTAAATGAACTATTCCTTTTTTTCTGTGTAGGTGCACTTCTCAAATATTTTTAGATAAACACCGTTTTGGTGTTTGCTGTATATAACATTTTTAACCATAATTCATGGTGTTATATTAACATCACTTGGTGATGGATTTTGACACCATTTTAAGATTATTTTTTACACCACAGATATTTTAAACAGTGTAAGATACAATAAATACACATTTTAGTAATGATTTACGTGAAACTTGAAAACATTTTCAATCAGTAAAAACCATAAAACAAATAAGTCGTCTAAATTTAAACAGCATTATGCATTATTAAAAGCGTTGATTGAGAAAGTCTCCACTCAACGGTAAAATACCAAAAATGGGTATTATGTTGTGTATTATACAGGGTGTCCTATAACTAATGGATAATACAGCAACTGTAGAAATAGCAGGTCAAAATAGGTCGATTAACACAAATGTCTTATAGTACAGTCATCTTAGTCAAAAAAAGGGATCAACCTCGGAATCTAATGGAATAAGCTGAATTTTTGTGACAACCTTTATTTTAGCATTACAAATGTTGTCTCAAAAGTCACATATGCCAACGTGTGATCGGCCTTAGATATTCAAGGTCAAAGGTCGCAAAAATCATTTTTTTGAGAATATCTCGTTTTCTCTGCCTCCTATCGTATTTGCATTTATTATAAAAGTTGTAGAGAATACAATTCTCTACAAATTTTGTTTTCAAAATTTTTTTATACGTCGAACCGTTTTTGAGATAGAGGGCGCAGAGCGTGGTGTACTCAGCCATATGGTACGTATATACGTACCTTTAGCGCAATGTAAATCGTGAATCCCAATATACCGTTTTTTTTAATTAATTATATAATAAATATTACTAAAAAAAATGTAATACCTTATACTTATATTTATATTTCTTTTAAATCAAATATATTTTATCTTCATATATATCTCCTATTTTAATTTAATTTTAATGATGGATAATTGGATCGGAGTAGGAAAAAATGTTTTTATTTATATCAATATTATTATTATTATTATTATTATTATTATTAATCTTTATCTTCTTCATCCTCGTCTTCTTCAGGTTGGCCAGCAATTTCAGACTCATTCTCATCATCACTCTCCTCGTTATCATTGACATTAATTGTCATATCTTCAAAAACTTACTTATAACGCGTTTAATATTTCTTAACTTTTAGTTAAGCGCTTAATGAAGTATCTGTCTCTTGAGCGTCCTCCAAATATTTTATAGTATATTATGTATTAAAGGGCCATTTTAGTTACGAGCTTAATTAAGCACGAGCGAAGCTTGCGAGCAAGTGTTTAATAAAAACGAGTGTCCTAACTTAACCTAACTTTTTCCCAATTTATAATAAAGCTAACTTCAGCCCGTGACTATAATAGTAACTAGTTTTTTACGGTCTTTAATTCTTTAAGAAAACATTAAAATCACAAAATTAAAACTTGGTTCTAAAGTTATTTATCGGTTCTAAAGTTATTTATTGGTCCCACTGTGGCTTTCCCATTCCATTCATTCCCACATGGCGCTAACGGCCTTCGCTTTAAAATTATTTACGGCTATGGATTATTGTTATGGTTATGACCGAAGAGAGCATCCTAAAGGAAGGATAATGGACACAAGTCACAAATAAATTCAGTAAAACTGCTGAAATACCGAAATTTTCTCTTGATACTTTTTGCTAATCGGATTATAATTGGATGGCTTACACCAAGTAGCGGGCTTGAATTTCAAAACAATTTAAAGTAGTCCAAATGTTTTATTACTGAGTTTAGCAGTAAATGATGAACTTTAAGTAGCTATCTTATAAAAAACTTGACCATGCTTTAAATGAACATTTTGAAGTTAAACGTTAAAAGTACATTTTATTATATTCATTTAAAAAACCTATTTTTAAAAAGTAATACAGATCAGTGTGTGGTATAAATGTGTTCCTTATGGTTAAAACATTGTCACTTTAATGCGTTTTAATTTTAATTCTGAAAACAAACAGTAAAATGGCCAGTGTCCAATTACTGGTTGGTAAAAAATGTCCCCTGAATCCGAAAAGACCGTCAAAAACTATAAAAGTTGAGAAGTTTTTGAGATATAGTCAATTCCATATTATATGTAAAATAGATTATATTTCAAAAACTGTTTTACTTTTATAACTTTTGACGACATTTTCGGATTCAGCGAATAATATTTGACTGCTAAATATCCTGGATACAAATTGCTGTTGACGAGAATTATCAGGGGCTGCTTTTTCGCTATGACATTTTTGACTAATTCATTTTTAGAGAGTAAGTAATACAGTGATTTCTTCGTCACAGAACATCTTGCAGAATAACAGTGATTTAAATACAGTGCATGATAGAGAACATAAAAAAACTAATGGCAATAAAAAATATTAGATATATATATATATATATATATAAATCATCCTGTTCCGGCCTAAACATTATAAATGCTTCACAAACTAGAGATACCACACTTAATGATATTTGCAACAAAATATTTCAGAAGTCAGACCAACGAATTAGTAGGTACCTTCAGAATCCAGAAACGGTATGAGAAAAAATATATTAATTATATGTAAAGATGGGATATTTAGGTACTAAAAACTGAAAAATAGGTAACTAAAAAGGTACTAAAAAAAGCATGTTAGGTTAAAAAAACAGCATTTTAGGTAAATAAAAATACATTAAAAGTTCAAGTTTCGTTTATAATTTTGTTTAGCCACATACCCAAACACAGAACATACCCGCAATAAACTGTGTTTCACTGAGTGACACTTACTACACAGAAGTTCTATTACAGAACATATATGGTCACATACTGTAATAGTAACTTTCTTCACAGTGACCATAAGAAAAAATTCTTTACCGTTGAGTTGCACGCCCTGGATTAAATATTGGCGCAAAATTTAAAAAGAACACAAAAAAATAAAATGAGTAAAAATACGTAAAAATAGGTAACAAATAGGTGAAAATAAACTGACAAATTAAAAAATATGTAACAAAAGTATAAAAAGGTAGTTTAAAGCAAAAACCTCCAAAAAAAGGTAAAAAAGTTTTAAAAAATAGGTAACAAAAGTATAAAAAAGCAAAAACCTCCAAAAAAGGTAAAAAAGGTAAAAACAAGTTAGGTTCATATAAAAGAAAATCTTTTAAAACACATTTTGGCATTATTGGTTTTCAAATAAACATCGGTTGAAAAAACGTAAAATAACTAGAATCCCATCCCTAATTATATGACATTTAAAACAGCAATTTATCTTTAAAAAATATTTAACAATTTATGATATTTGATGTAAAGTTGTTATGTTTATATAAAAATTGTATGTCCAATAACTATGGTCCGTGTGTCCAATTATATAGTATAATATATAAAATGTCCAATTACTATACTTTTTTGCATGTTTTTATAAAACTATTATTAAAAATTCAAATATTCTTATTTTTAAGTAAACGTAAATAAAGTTTAAACAAACAAACTATTCTTTTTATATATTTATAAGAAAAAAACTAAAATCTTTAAAATAACGGCATACCTATATAAATTTTAAATAAATAATATTCCTTAAGTGTCCAATAACTATGTTGTTTACCCTAATTTGTATTGAAATTTAAAAAAAAAATTACATTAAGTATAATTTAATTATTAATGCATAACATTTGACAACTGTCAACTATCTTAAAGCTAACTTCAGCCCGTGAGTAAAACACCATTAAGGCACATCTAAACGATCACTTAGTGTCTTAAAAAAATGTACGATAATGGGCGTTTTAAATGTAGGAGTAAAAAAAATATATTAACAAAACAAATTAACCATAATTTATTTACCCTTTGGCGTTTTACCGCAACACCTTTAAAAATGTGGATCTAAAGACGTTAGACGGAATTGATATTTTCTTGGGCCCGTTGGGAAATAAGTCGTATATGATTTTGAACTTTTGCAATGCGAAAATTTACTTCTTTGATGATATTAATACAACAAAAATGTTAAATAAATACAGTGACAGGCAAAAGTATAGAATACAAAAATGGCGGAAAATATAAAAATTGTACCTACATCAAAATGTGAATGATTGAAAAACCAAATTGTCCTGTTCAAGGATTTTTTTGAGAAGGAAGATACGAGTAGATGTCGATAAAGGTTGTCAACCCCGTGATTTTCAGTCGGAAGGTTTGAAGTATGAAATTGTAAGTGAGTTGTAAAAAATGCTATAAAAGTCAATGGTTTGAATATAATTTTTAGGGTCACGACATATTTTTTACCGTACAATTGTGTTATTTTGTCATAAAGTTTGCTATATTGTCAATCCAGTCTTTATAGGCTTACTTAAATGAAAATAAACAAAAAAAAATAGGTAAATTTATTATTTAAAATAAAACTTTCAATTTAACAATTTAATATGTTAAAGTCTCAGTTGCATTATTTTTTAATGCGATTCGTATGAAATAGGGTATTTCGAATCTGAAATATTTCAGGAGAGAAAAAAATACAAAATTTCAAAAAAAAAAAAAATATTTTATTGTGTTCTTATAAGTTGTTCAAATTTTATCACTGAGACTTTATTTATTTTTCAAATTTCACCACTGAGCTAAAATATTCTCTGATTTGTCTAAAACTGTATTTGTATATTTTTGTATGTCTCTGAATACATGTAGTTATCTAAATTAATAATTTAGTTTCATTTTCCTTTTTACCATCCTTGCATCCCCAAATTATTAAAATTATAAAAAAATTGGAAAAATTATTATTAATGCCACAATTTGTGAAATTTCACCATAAAATATTATTTTAAAAAAGTCTCTAAAGTACTCATTTACTTACACAAATTATATGAGCCGATTAGATTAAAATATGTTCAAATGCCAAATAAATTATGTAAGTTTTTAATATAGGTAATAAGTTTTCTACAATTATTTGCTACAATTGTCCCTGTCACCTTTTTAAAACCAATTTGTTGAACAAATTCATAAAATTATGAAACCAAATCCAACAAATTAGCTACGTTTAGCCAACTAAAAAACTAATAGTCCCAGTGATGAAATTATAACCACTTATTACAACAAAGTTTGGGATCTTTAGAGAATGTACCTTCTAATTTTAGATGAATCCCAATATTTGAAGACCCATTAAAAAAATGATGCAACTTTAAGGCCAAAGAATTTTTGTTTGAACTAAATATATTTTAAAACATAAGCTATATAGTTTAACGCAAACCTCTGTAAAATGCAAAATAGGCTGACGGTTTATAAATCTTTGGTTAAGTTCCAGTTAGTCTATTTGACAGTTAAATTTCATAGGTAAAAATAGTATATTATGTATCAAGTTTGATAAACGCCATTTTATACACGAATTTAATTTAGGCTTAAATTAACGAGTTAATTTAAAGTTTATAAACGAGGTGCATACTATACTTTTTCTACGACAAATACTTATTATTATCTTAAAATGATTTAAATCAAAAATTTGTATAGAGCGCCATTATAGTTTACTGCCGGCGAAATTAAAAGGTTAGTACAATTTTCATATAAACTTTTCAAATATTGGCGTTGAGAAACTATTTAATCCTTTTGTATTGAGATAATAAAATAATTTTCACATTTAGTATTATTTTACAAGAAAGGCAATTTATTTTAACGATTGATGACATTTGACAACTGTCAACTAACTTCAGCCCGTGACTAAAAACCTGTTGCTAACTTCAGTCCGTGACTAAAGCGCCATAAAGCCACAACTTGTTAATGTGTATTTAAAATGTCACTTAGTGTCATGAAAACATGTACGATAAAGGGCGTTTTAAAGGTGGGAGTAGAACAAATATTTTTTTAGCAACCTTTTGATTTAATATAACAGGTAAAACTTGTTTATCAAAAGTGCCACTTATAATCTTATTGGGTAATAAACTTTAGTATCGTACCAAAGTAATTTGTCAACCATACATTCTTACAAACATATGACACCCATAGGACTCATTTATCTTATCACATGATATTTTTGCCGTTCCACAATTTGTTTTTGTTAGGGAGTTACAAGAAGTTTTACATCGTAAAACATTTTAAGCTTTGGGGCATTTGCATTGAAGCATTACAATAACAATTTCAGGTCAGAAATTATTCGATCACTTTGAGAAGTTAATTGTTCTAATTGACACTATGAATTGTCTGGTTCCAAACAGTATTGAACAATTAATTTTCTGTAAACTCGTCAATGCACAAAAGGCACTTCATAGCCAATTATGAGCTTAAATTGATGGCTTAGGAGTTTAAAATGAATAATTAAAAAGGTGGAAGCTAATTTCAATAAAAATCAAATTAAAAAAAACTAAACAAGGATTTTTATGTGGCTTTTAAATTCATAGTTATTGGACACTAAAGGAATATTATTTATTTAAAATTTATATATGCCGTTGTTTTAAAGATTTTAGTTTTTTTCTTATAAATATATAAAAAGGATAGTTTGTTTGTTTAAACCTTATTTACGTTTACTTAAAAATAAGAATATTTGATTTTTTAATAATAGTTTTATAAAAACATTCAAAAAGTATAGTAATTGGACATTTTATATAGTAAGTGGACCATGGACCATAGTTATTGGACATATAATTTTTATATAAACATAACAACTTTACATGAAATAACAAAAATTGTTAAATATTTTTTAAAGATAAATTGCTGTTTTAGGTAATTTTTTTATTTCGTTTTCGTAACTATCATATAATTCATATATTTCTTTCTCGGATTCCTCATCCCTTTTCTGGATTATGAAGGTAACTACTAATTCCTTGGTCTGACTTCTGAAATAGTTTGTTGCAAATATCATTAAGTGTGGTATCTCTAGTTTGTGAAGCATTTATAATGTTTAGGCCGAAACAGAATGATTTATATATATTAGGGTGATTTTTTTTTCACGACAATTTTTATTTTTTCGCTCCCAACTCAAAATCTTGTTGAAAATGTTCAAAAAAAAATTCCCTGAAAATTTTAGCCCTTAATATTAACTCAAAGTACTCGACCAAAGCGTATAAATATTTCCCATTTAAAATACACGTAAACTTTGATTATTTTTTTTTAAATTTCTATATCTCAGCCGCATTTTATGCTATTGGATTGTTTCAAAAAAGGATTTACTCGTAATCAAAAGTTCTACAAAAATGCTTTATGTGCCATAGCTGTAATCTGCACATGTAGGATGGTACGGGTCACTAAATCTTATTTTAGTGAAAAATTATCATATTTTTGAAGATATTTCAAAAGTGACTGGATTCTTTAAAAAAATGTAAAAAACAAACTTGTAGAAAATTTAATTTTTTTTAAAAAAGGTCCTATCAGTTGAATCGCTAAGATTGATATTTCTTGAGATATAAAGCGTTTACATTGACAATTTATGAAATTTTTAGGATTTTCGTATCAAACTTTGTATAAATGATGATTTTCAATTGTTTATCAATTGTAAAATTTCATGTAATTACGTTTTTTCTACAGTCGGGTGATTAGAGAAAAATAAATAACTCAAACAATCAAGCATAATTATTAATAAAATAACATGTTGTATGTAATACACCTCGTTATATCAATTTTTAGGTTAGATATATCTTT
Organism: Brassicogethes aeneus; assembly: GCA_921294245.1. NCBI lineage: Eukaryota > Metazoa > Arthropoda > Insecta > Coleoptera > Nitidulidae > Brassicogethes > Brassicogethes aeneus. Next base: position 65,100,637 of record OV121134.1, read on the forward strand.
TTTCTTTAAAGTTATGTTATTAATAATTATGCTAGATTGTTTGAGTTATTTATTTTTTTCTAATCACCTGACTGTAGAAAAAACGTAATTACATGAAATTTTACTGATAAACAATTGAAAATCATCATTTATACAAAGTTTGATACGAAAATCCTAAAATTTTCATAAATTGTCAATGTAAACGCTTTATATCTCAAGAAATATCAATCTTAGCGATTCAACTGATAGGACCTTTTTTAAAAAAAATTAAATTTTCTACAAGTTTGTTCTTTACATTTTTTCAAAGAATCCAGTCACTTTTGAAATATCTTCAAAAATATGATAATTTTTCACTAAAATAGGATTTAGTGACCCGTACCATCCTACATGTGCAGATTACAGCTATGGCACATAAAGCATTTTTGTAGAACTTTTGATTACGAGTAAATCCTTTTTTGAAACAATCCAATAGCATAAAATGCGGCTGAGATAAATAAAAAATAATCAAAGTTTACGTGTATTTTAAATGGGAAATCTTTATACGCGTTGGTCGAGTACTTTGAGTTAATATTAAGGGCTCAAATTTTCAAGGAATTTTTTTTTGAACATTTTCAACAAGATTTTGAGTTGGGAGCGAAAAAATAAAAATTGTCGTGAAAAAAAAATCACCCTAATATATATCTAATACATATATGTTAAACGTATTTTCCTAATTTATTAATTTTGTTGCTATTAGTTATTTATGTTTTCTATCATGCATGCATCGTACTGACCGTATTTAAATCACAATATTACTTATTCTCTAAAAATGAATTAGTCAAATGTCATAGCGAAAAAGCAGCCACTAATAATCCTCGTCAACAGCAATTTGGACCCAGGACTTTTAGCAGTCAATTCCTATGTATTAGTATTTGCTGAATCCAAAAATGTCGTCAAAAGTTATAAAAGTAGAACAGTTTTTGAAATATAATCAATTGACTATATCTCAAAAACTGCTTAACTTTTATAATTTTTGACGGTCTTTTATAAATCAGGGGACAATTTTACATAAGAATTGGCGGGTAAATGTCCGGGATATAAATAGAGTATGATATTGGACATATGTCCAATAGTAGAAAGTTACATTTTTTACCAACCAGTAATTGGACACTGGCCATTTTACTGTTTGTTTTCCGAATTAAAATTAAAAGACATTAAAGTGACAATGTTTAAACCATGAGGAACACATTTATACCACACACAGATCTGTACACTTTTTAGAAATATTTTTTATTGTAATTTAAACACAGTCCTACTATTAACAAAAAAAAAATCTTACCAACAAAGTAACGTGTAACTTTTTTGTCCTATATTGGACCCAATATAAAGTAGTTCTAATTTGACTTTGAGGTAACTATTTATAGAACTCTTGTTTTTACAGTATTAATGTTAATAATAATAACTATAAAGTCTGAAAATCACTTTTGGAATTTTAAAGTTTTTCCTTCCTGAAATACCCAATTTTAGAGCAATCGCAATTTTTTAGCTACTTATCACAATAGTTAAAAATCCATTTAAAAATAATGCAACTCAAGTCCCAAAACTTTTTAGAGAAGTAGTATAGTATTATATACTATAAATATATACATATAAATTTTAAATCAAGCAATAGATTGTTCTTGGGGTCAAATTCTAAGAAGTAGCGATTATCTGTATCCGAGACATAGGCTTGCTAATTTTGGGAAAAGCTGCTTCTACTATTCATGCCTATTTTTCTTCAACCACTTGCCTCAAAATATTAAAGGTTCATTACAATCAATATCTTTTAAAAAACTTATTTTTAATTACAATCTAGAAGAAGAACCGTATTCAATAAATGAGTTTCTAAATTGAACAGTTTTTTGGAATAATTAAGTATTATATTTATACAATTTTATTTATACAATGTGTTATTTGTGCAATATTTTTATTAAGTTACACAAATTGTTTAATTAATACATAAGTCTTACCTAATTGCTTATGTTTGTGTACGTCTTATATTTTAAAATTACTTTAATTGTACACTAAAACCATCTTCGTTATTACTTTCTAAAATGTGAAAATAAAGGCTTTTATTATTATTATTTAAAATAAAAAGTTATTAACCTTTCAAGTTAGCCTACTTAAAAAATTGACATTGAATATTTTAAACAATGTTTTAAGATTCCAAAAACTATTAGGTTTTACTAGTCTAGGTAATATAAATTTAAATGGTGTGTTTTTTAACACCCTGTATTTTTATTTACGTAAATTACCCAGAATTTATCCAAGAAACAACCGCAACATAAACGCATCTTGATCTTGTAAAACAAAACAAAACTTACGAAAATTAAATTTTCTCCTTTTGAAATAGTTTTTATCTCTCTGTTTTCGCATTTCGTTTATCCTTTCGGTTAGGATGTTTGCTTTTCTTTTGTAGCCGTCGTATTACGATTCATATCTCTCTCAGTATGAATAGATTCCCTTAAATTATCCCGAGCGGGCAAGAAAATAGAGAACAATTGCTCGGAGGCTTTAAGACCAGCCTTCGGCCTTAAGAAACCGGGATAAGATTGAATTTGTACAGACAAACAAAAAATGGGATTTCCAATCAACTATATTGTGTATGGGGTTTGCCAAATAAATATTTTACTACATTAGACTGGACAGAGAAGACTGGACAGCAATACTGGAGATACAAGACTAGACGGATTAGACTAACAAAACTAACAGACGAAAAAATATTTATCTTCCAGTGTTTCTACTTAAAAAAGGACAACTTTGATGATATGTTAAACAAATATTAGAAATATCCACCATTTAAGTGCTTAAAGTATTTTTCGCCAACGATTTATTTATAGTTTAACAAATAAAACTGTGCCTTAAAGAAAATATTTTGCATGCCATTCGGCTAAGAAGTGTATTTTTAAGCTTTGCTCAAACTTTGTGCTGAGCACAAAAAGATTTACTTCTCAGCCTTATAAGATGACATAAATAGCTTTGGTTTTAGTTTAGTTTTTGATAATCACGTTAATAGTAATATTGTCAATCTGTCAAAAAAAGTTGTTTTTGCATTAAAATCCATTGGCATTTTTTTTTAATAATTGTTTGGGGCCTTTACATACGTTAAAACTAATTTTTTTTTCGGATTTTATTTTTCGAAAAACGGTTTAAGTAGGTACTACTATAAAAATTCTAAAATATGTTTTTGACACTTTTATATTTACATTCTAAAATGTTTTGGTTAAAGAAATATTTGCGTTATTAATTATTATATTATAAATTATAAGTTTTATTTTATATTTTTAAGTTCTTTAAATAAATGGGTCATTTTTAAAATTCTTGTACATTAAAAGGAGTAAAAAGTGAAAACAGAAACTTAATTTCTTTTTTTTTAAATTTTGTTTATTAACACCTAAAAGTGGGCGGTTGGATTTTTTTTATTAAGAAAAAAGAAAAGGTATGGTCCCCTGGGTCACAAAATTATCAACAAATTAAAAAAACTTATATAAAAATGCTTAATCATTTTAAAAATATATTTTTTGTTCAAAAAAAGGAACATAAATTTATTATTTATACAAAAATTTTCAGTAAAAAACTAAGTAAAAGCAAAAACTGGCTTCTATTCCCAACTTTCTTACATACATAAGTATTTTTAATATATATTCTGTATTTAAAAAATGTCCATTAAAAAAGTGAGTTTAAGAAATTTTCTTTTAATGCCTATTAAAAACGTTTTTTCTCGATTTTTTATGTGGGCCCAGCTTGTCCAATTTAACGAGCAATAAATTAATAAAAAGTTTTAGTTATTAGTAATATTAATAAAATAATAATAAAAAGTCAATATAAACATTGTCCAGCTTCTTTGAGTCAAAATACATTGACTAGGAAAATTTCTATTAAAAAGGTGGAGGACAGTATTTTAAATTGGCTACGTACTGTCAGAAACAGAAAAGTTTAAAAACAAAATGTTTTTTATAAGTTTATTATTATTTCAAAAATATGTTATAATTTATTTTCTTGGAATTGTCCCCTGGGTCACATAACTTTCCCCTGGGTCACACAATATGTGATCCAGGAGACGTGTGACCCAGGGAAAAAGAACAAGACAAAAATTTGTATTTTTGCCCTTAATACCATTACTAGGAAACTTACTTTTGAGAATCAAACAAAGTCCAACTGGTACCTTTACTATTTTTTATTACTGTGACACAGGAGAATGCACAGTTTTGCCACGCTGGTATAAAATAAATAAAAAAACGTGTTGTGGCTTCAAGATAGTTCAAAACACAATTTCTTACTAAAATCCGTTACCGAATACATTGCCGCAAGGGGGCAGCACCAAAAAATGTGCGCTCAATTCAAAAGGTCCTTTATAAAAGCTGTGACCCAGGAGACGTGACCTAGGGGACCAAATTAAGAGACAAACTTTAGGGGTTATTTTAACCACTTGTATTTTTAAATACGAGGTGTGTTCAGAAAATATCGGAAATTTTAGTTTTTTGAAACAAATATTTATTTATTCGTCTACATTAATGTTGTCGCCTTCAAAATAGTCTCCATTGGATATTATGCACATGTGCCAGCTCTTCTTCCAATACTCGAAACACTTCTAAAACTCGATCTTTGGGATAGCCTTTAGTTCTTTCAGCGATGCGCTTTTAATGTCATCTATGTTTGCAAAACGACGGCCCTTTAAGGTTCTCTTTATTTTTGGGAATAGGAAAAGTCAGACAGAGGCATGTCTGGCGAATATGGAGGCTGGGGCATCATTACAGTATTGTTTTTGGCCAAAAATGTTGTTCAAAATTTAACAATTTTAGAACAAATTTTGCTGCCACGTGTTTCATACTCAAAACATTCGAAAAAATTTCATGGGATGAGCCAATCGATATACCAACATCATCAGCGACTTCTCTGATGGTTTATAACCATTTCTTCCACTTTTTCCATGTTTTTATCAGTTGTTAATGTGCTTGTGCGTTCGGGGCGTTCGTCATCTTCAACGTCTTCACGGCCATCTTGGAAACTCTTATACCACTTGTAAACTCTTGTTTTACTTATAACAGACTCAATATAGGCCTTTGTTAACATTTCACAGAATTTATTTCATTTTTTAAGCAAAATTGGATACAAATTCTTTGATCCATTTCTTTTAACGAACGAAAAATCGTCGAGCTCATAAAACACGTCTAACCTAAGCGGCTGCCACAGATTAAGTAGTGAATATTATTGCAAGTGGGACAGCTACTTTTCTGTACTGTTGGGGAAAATTTAATTTTTTTGATAGGGTTAAATTTAAAATTTTACAATTTTGCTAATAAATAGTTGCTAAAAACACTTAGGCCCAGTTATATAACAGTTGGTTAACAGCTGATTAGCTGATTAACTCTTGAATTTAATTTAATTTAATGTTTAGCGGTGCTCCGTTACTGACAAAGTGTACTACACTTAGTTATTATCTAAGTGTGGTACACTTTGTCTGTCACGGAGCACCGCTAAACATTAAATTAAATTAAATTTAAGAGTTAATCAGCTAATCAGCTGTCAACCAACTGTTATACAACTGAGCCTTAGGGCCGGTTTTTCAATCGTTGGTTAAGTTTATCTTACGATTAATTTCCTTAGATACTATTGTTAACACAATAGTATCTAAGAAAGTTAACCATACGATAAACTTAAACAACGATTGAAAAACCGGCCCTTAAACCAATTGATTTTGGGGAAAATTTAATTTTTTTGATAGGGTTAAATTTAAAATTTTACAATTTGCTAATAAATAGTTGCTAAAAACACTTAAACCATTTGATTGTGCTTAGTAAAGTTCCAAATGGCGTTAAACTCAATTTTTTATAAAATATTAAAGTTGAGGGAAAGTAAATGTACAAGAAATTTAAAAATAACCTATTACAATTTTTTAAAACGTGTTTTTTTTTGTTTCAGGAAGAGGAGATCGCGGTCAGCGATGATACGCCTCCTTGGCACGAGGGTTTTTACCCGTCTGCTACTTTTGGTTTGTTCCTTAAGCCTCATAAGCCTACTTTTTCTAAGTAGGTGTGGGCTCAATGGATTGGACCCTCCTTCTGTGTCAGCCGAAGATTCCGAAATACAATCACCATTTATATCAGGTAAACATAGTTATATAAATTTTGTATTTTTACATAATAAAAATAATAAATTTTTTGATAAAATTTTGCTTAAATTAGACATTTTTACTTAACATTAAAAATAAATAATAAAACAATAAAAAATTAACTACCGCACAACAAAATAAAAACACCTGGGCCATTCCACGCGTAACGGATAGGACAGTTGCCGTGTTTTTATTTACAAAATAATATTGTTTTATTATATTACCAATGTCAAATTTTTATAAATAGTTCTAAACTAAAGCTGTTTAACAAGGATTTTATTTGTCAAAGTTAGGTATCGTGGTTGACTGTTTAATTCCTTAAAAACTAATAATTTAAAGCGTTACGCTTTAAATTATTAATTTTATTATTTTTAGGTCTATAATAAATAATAAATTCAATATAAAAGGGATGTAAATTTTAAAGGACCCTTATAAATCCGTTGTATTTTTTCTCCCGGTTTTTTACTGCATTTCACGTAACAATATAATATACAATCCTCGTAACTTTTTACGAGAACCTGTCACATTTCTTTAGTATTTCGCGCTGAATAACTTTTATAAAAATAAAAATGCAAAAAGTACGGCACAATAATTTTTATTTCTACAGAGTGTTCAGAATAAGTTATTTGTAAATTGCCATCCAAGTACAACCAATACCATTTTGTATAAAACACTTCAAGTATTGCTTTATATTTTTAATAATTTGCCTGTTATAAATACTACACTCAGAAAAATGTACATGCACTGATAATGAAACTAATTTTGTAAACGATTAATATAATAATATTATTTAACTCAAATTTAAAATTGTAATGGCTATAAAAAAATGTACCACCTAAGGTTCTTTTTTTATTCAATTTTCAGTATCTTATTGGGACAAAAACCTACGATTTGTCAAAGAAATGAGATTATTTTTATTTACAGAATAAACTTTTTTTACTGTTAAAATAAAATTCTCATTTACTATAATGAAGCAGCATTGTTGGGCTTTTATAAAAAAAATGTTCATCCAACAAAGTAATAGTTGTTATCATATTGTCATGGCAATAAGAAATACTTTATGTTTATATTAAATCTTTGTCGAACTTAAAATGTTTTTGTTAAATCTATAGTTGTGTGTGAATAAAGTAATGCGCAGTTGTTATAGTAAAATTTGTTCATTTTACTATGGCATATTTGTCTTTTTTAAATTACTATCGATGAAATTTAAATTAATTTTATTTCCGTTAAAAAATCTTTGTTAATAGCTTAGGTTAAGAACAATAACGAAAATATTTTATTGCTATAAAAAGACTTTCTTAATATTTACTATTGTTACTAATGGTAACAAATTTTGTGTTATTTCCCTTTAAAAGAGGGGGAAAGGGCCAGCGCTCTCCTTAGTGAACATTTGAACAGTTTATTGAATTAACAATTAATTTGTTGTTAAATTAACATAAATTTTATTAATATTATAAAAAAAGTTTTATTTTAAACGAAAAGGGATTTGTAAAGTTTACAAAATTTCTATGAATAATACCATTAGGGTTTCATTAATACTACAAACAGTTTTTGTAAACGGTATAGAACTGTTTTTTGGACAAATAATAATAACTATATTAACCAATGCGTTTCTGCATCTGGAAGAGTGTTATTTTTATAAACATAACGTAAATTTACTTTATAATTAATGCAAATGCAATAGCAAAAGCAGCGTTTGTAGATAAATAATTTTTATAAAAATGATCTTTTCGCCGTAACAAAAGCAATTGTTGGACAAAACGTGAACTTTTTTGTAATATTTATTAAAAGTGTAAATGTTTAAATAGCAACCCAACTCTATACCCGAATACACTATATGCATACATACAGTGTGTTTTGATTAGCGACATTAAAAAAAATAGTTGGTTATACTCTAAAAGCTCTATATTTTGAAAAAAAAACCTTGGCATCTCATTTACATGGCCCTCTTTGATTAATAGTAATAGTAGTAACTTGGAATAATTAAATTTTACTTATTTTTTTAATTTAATGTAGGTAAACCTACATAATAAATAATATTTAATAACGTAGGTTTTGAATATTTAATAACATATTTATTAACCAATTTATAGGTGCCTTTACTTTTGCCATCTATTGTATCAATGTGATACTATCACGGTGAATCGCAGATTCGGTTTACGTATAAGCATCGCATAGAATAGATTGGGCAAGCATAAAATCTTATTTCGTATTCACACGTACAGCAGTTTGAAAGCAATGCGTTTATGTAGGTGGGGGCAAAATCCACAAAATTGTGGGTGGGAGAAAGAAGCGAGTTTTACTCTTCTTGGCTGTAGGTGGCGATCAGCTGATTGATAGTCAATTTTAATATTTTTATAACCTAAAATATTAAAAAATTGATATTTTAACGGTTTGTAACTGTGTTGTAGATGTGAACTGTGTTGAAAGGTTATTAAAAATATCGTTTATGGTTGTGTGGGTGTGTCCATAATAGCAAAATGTACTGTTGGCCCTGCTTACTATTTTACCAATTTCCAGACTTGGGGTAAGTTATAGTTATATTAGATTTTGACTTTAATAAAAATGCCTACCTTGCTTACTGCACGCCACTGCTTTTTGACCATCTTGTATAAAATTGTATTACAAAATTAAGGTAAACATTCAATTCTCTTAGTTTCTACAAGTAACTTTCTTGGCCCATTACAGTTGAACTAGTCCTATTGTCATTGGGAAATGTGTTGTTTGACTGCCTGAAATCACGTATACTTTTTTAACAAAATAAATTGTTAAACATTAACAAATCTGTAACCTATAAAATTAACAAAATGCTTAAAAAATTGCATATTACCTTTACAAAGCTTTTCCTAAAATATTTTCCTTTCTTAAAATAATTACAAACTCTGTTTTTTTTTACAAAAAATTATGTTAAAATTTTACAAAATAAAATGAACAAACTACAAACTCATATTAACAAATTTATAACAGTGTAATAACTTTTGACGTTTTTAAAGTTATTTTATTAATCATAAAAAGCCATGAAAACAAAACTAAAGACAAATTGTAAAATCGGAGTATCGATTACCGAATTTTCGCCAATCAAAATAAAACACACTGTATGTTAATTGTCAGGAGATAACTTTGTTAGCGCTTTTGTTTTACTTGGGGAGTAAAATTTGTTTGATGAACTTACGCGTGTAATATAGAACAATTGTTTCATTTGTACATACATACAAGTATTTGACTTGATGAATGTTTTAATAACGTCAAGTTGGAACATTTACCCTTCAAAGCTTTATGCTCACTCGCAAAATTATTGCTAGCATTCGAAATTTTAGTGCTGTTTAATTGTTTTAGAGATATTTTAGCCGTTGTTGTTATTGACATATAGGAATTTTAGAGCTTTAATAAATGATAGTTAGGGATTAGTTGCCTGTTTTTCTGTGCTATAAATACTGAAATAAAAAAAATTTGTTGTTATGAGAAATCGATTGAAATTTTTTACCTTATTTCTACATCTAAATGCAGTACTTTTTTCAAAAAATAAATCGTCCATTGAAAACTTTGTTTTTATTTTTGTCTTCACTGTGTATGAAGAAATTTAATTTTTTTAATAAGTTTTTTATTTCAAAACGTATCTATTTAAAATTTGAACAAAATTTAGATCTTACAATTAATCCATGATTTAAGATTTTAACGTACAAGGAGCGCTGGTAATAATTTAATTTAAAATTTAATAATTTTTAAATGGTAAATAATCGAAGAAGCAACTTTGTTTTATAAATTTGAATATATTTGAATTGATATATTAACTTTTTTATGCAATGATGTTTCTGTGGCCAGGATCAGTTTTAAATTAGCAGTAGCAGTATTCATAAATGTTTAGTACATTTTGTCATTTTTTTCAAATATTTTATTTATAATTAAGTATAGAATAACACATTAATGACGTTTAATATACAGGGTGTTTCACGTACGTAGTCCGTTAGAAGTTTCTAGGGAATCGCGAAAGACATCGATTTAAAATTTTAATACCGTACATTATTCGATTTAGACTTTTTTGCTAAATTATTTTAAACAAAAATACTTACTGTTTTACCGGAAATGTCTTTAACTTTGTTATTTTAAACAGGACACCTCATATGTGTTTACGTGTTTGAATTCTACATAAAATTCTGAGTAAAATTACTATACCATATCATATACCTAAAGTCAATATTTTTCGAGTCAAATATTTTAATTAATTTTTTTTACTCCCACCTTTAAAACGCCCTTTATCGTACATGTTTCCATGACACTAAGTGACCTTTTAAATACACATTGACAAGTTGTGGCTTTATGGCGCTTTAGTCATGGGCTGAAGTTAGCAACAGGTTTTTAGTCAACGGCTGAAGTTAGTTTTAAGTTAGTTGACAGTTGTCAAATGTCATACAATCGTTAAAATAAATTGCCTTTCTTGTGAAATAATACTAAATGTAAAAATAATTTTATTATCTCAATACAAAAATTCAAAAGTATTAAATAGTTTCTCAACGCAAATATTTGAAAAGTTTATATGAACATTGTACTGACCTTTTAATTTCGCCGGCAGTAAACTATAACTTAAATTCGGGCACGGACTTCACTGCAAAGTGCTCATAAAACATTTCCTTTAGTTTCACTGTGAAAAACTGTCAATTTTTAAGAAATACATTTCGATTTATAACCTTTATAATTTGTTTTTATAAAATATAAAAATTTGACATTTAACGGTGACACACAGATTCCCCTATTGTTTCATAGATGGCGCTCTATAAAAAATTTCGATTTAAATTATTTTAAGATAATAATAAGTATTTGACAGATTACGTGTTACATTAACCAGTATGTAGAATTTCACAAAATAGTATTGAAAGTTAGAAATACTTTGCATTAAATAAATTGCAAACTTCTATCTGCCCGTATTAAAATACTTCTAAATATTTTGAGAATACTTAAGAGACAGATACAGTTTTTACATCTAGTAGTGAATATTTGTTTTATATTATATGCTAACAAAGAAATATAAAATTAAAAACATCCATATATCCACAGTTGCTATTTGTAGAATAACAAAAAATAATAATAAACAGAAAAAGTTTGACCTTGAAATTAAATATTTTGAGAAAGTTTATTAACATTTCTTCTATAAACACTTTTTAATTTTATCAAAACCCCATTAAAAAGTTAGATTACGTCCGAGATTTTACAAAAATGGGGGAAAATATAAATATTGTACGTAATTAATAAACAAAATCGACATATTCAAGAATTTTTTTAAGAAAAAAAGCCGAATTTTTAATGAATTCGTTCCATACCGGTCACTGTATAAATAGAAATCCTACTATATTGTAATAACGCAAAAATTAATATTTTGTGGGATATTAAAAGACGTACGCTTGGGCATAGAGGAAACATTTTAATATTTTTACTGGTCCATATATGTATGAAAACATAACGTATTTTATAACCAATTTTACAGACTATAAAACGCAGTTATGCCGGTTTATGGCAATTTGATTACACTTTACGATGGCAGTAATTGATTTCTTTTGTGAAGTTTGCATTCAAACTTTAAAACTTCTTTTTAACCGTTACGATGTAATTAAATTTTGTTGTTTGCGTTAAATAAATTTCCTATCTAGGGTAGTGAAGCGTAGCAGTGCAAACAAATTTTGATGTTTTAATTTTTAATCCCGGCGCATTCGCCATTTTTGTAAGTTTTTTATTTAATGGATGTAAAGTTCTTTTTTTATATCTGGACTGCAACAACGTTGCAAATTTAGGGTTTTGGTTGGTAAATACAGTTGTCAAGTTTGTCGCCTTGAATAAAACAAACTATGATAGTTGTAAATCTAATTGTGGTTATGTATAAATTATTGTAGGTTACATTGGGCAGTTGTCAAGTTGAGTTGTCGAAATTCGTAGTTAAAAATGCAATTAATTTGGCTTTGGTGGTGCTTGGATGAGTAAAATCATATAAAAAAAGTAGTTAAATATAGGTTGCTTTACGGCCCAGAAGAGAAAGTATTCCTAGCGGATAATAATCTTCGCTTTAAAAAGAATTTATATAAAAGAAATTAAAATTTTTTGTGAACGTAAATGTTGCCCAATGGTGAATAATGTGAAAATAATGTGTGATGTAATATTTATAAAACCAAATTCGTTACTTTTTTACTCCAAAAATGTCCATAAGGCGATGTACTTTTTCTTCCATTGTGGCATTTGGCATAATTTCATCAAAATGAAGTTTTAACATTCGAATTCGTTACTATTATTTTTGGCATAATTATCTTTTATTTATAATTGACAAGTAAATTATCAATAATAAATATTATTGTCAATTGGACAGTGTCAAAGTATTTAATTAAATTCTTTAGCAGAAGTACCATAATACTAAGTCAAACTGGCATAAGCTACCAACTTAATAAAAAAACACGAGTGAACTGTATACAGTTCATTTTTTTTAATTTGTACACGACGTGTTCTTTTTATTAAGTTGGTAGCTTATGCCTGTTTGATTTAGTATTTTTAGTATTTAAAAAATGGTACTTCTGCTTAAGACCTTAATTAAATACTCTGGCACTGTCAAGTTGGCAGTAATATTTATAATTGATTATTTCCTTGAATTTTCGAATAAATTTCGTTTAAATAATCGATTAAATCACTAAAACTATTTAACAGCGATTAAATTTTAGCCTCCATATTGGATTTTTGTTTACGATTTTATGGTGTTATTTAGAAGTTTTAACAAACATTTTTTAAAAAACAATTAAAAATAACTTATCTAGTTTACGAAATATCAATTATTACTTATTAGATACCTTAAATTAATGGAATTTTCTTTAAAAAAATATTTATAAATTTTGACACATACGTCAGATTTTATGAATTGTCAAATAGTTTCCTTTAATTCGAGAAATAATCTAGACGTATATCACTCAACCTATAAATTTAATCTGTCAAACTATGCTCAGTAAGTTTTTTATTTGATTTTTCTTTTTGGAAAATAGTTTCATGCAAAATAATTAAAAATAAAACCCCTCGACCCCTACGCGGTCTCGTGATTTTATTAAATTATTTTGCATTCAACATTTTCCAACAAAAACCAAACAAAAAACTACTGAGCCTAGTTTAACCGATTAAATTCCTAGTTCTCGTGATATAATATATGATAATTTACTTGTTTATTATTATATAATATCGATATAAAAAGATAACTATGCCAAAAATAATTTCAGATTCTAAAGTAAAAAAAACTTTTAAGGGCAATTCGATGAAGTTATGTCAAATGCCTCAATGGCAGAAAAAGTACATCGCCTTATGGACATTTTTGGAGTAAAAAGTAACGTTTATGGTTTTACAAATATTAAATCACACATTTTTTCAGCTAAGCAGATAAAAAATGTTTAAATTTTAAAAAATAAGGGGGAAATTAAAAAACAAAATAAAAATTATTTGCTGTTAGGTTCAACCTTTTTGTGAAAAATCTAGTAGTTAATTTTCCTGTCTTTGAAAATAGCGTCCATTTGGTTTGAAAAAGATAAGCAATAATTACGAAACTTTTTCTTCTTTCAATTTGCAAGTTACTGATCATTTATAGTCCTGGACAATATATACATTATAATTATTATTAAGCCACTACAAGTATTAACGTCCAGTGGTTTTAACAAAATACCCATTCACCATTGGTCCAATGATTGGACAACGTTTACGTGTGTTCACATAAAATTTTAATTTCTTTTAAATAAATTCTTTTCGAAGCGAATATTATTATTTGCTAGGAATACTTTGTCTTCCTTGGCCGTCGTCACCTATATTTAACTACTTTTTTATATGATTTTACTCATCTACGAACCACCAAAGCCAAATGTATTGCATTTTTATTAAAATAAAAAATAAGCAATTTAATCAAAATAAACGAGACAGTAAACTACTGGTGGTAAAATGGTTGTAGAAGGGCGCATTCTTACCCCACCTAACTGTAACACTGTCGAGGACAAACTTTGTTGCTTTAAAATGGCAAATGCGCAAAGATAAATGGGCCGTCGTAAAACGCATTAAAAAGGTTTCAAATGTTAAGGAAAACTATTTGTTAACATAATTACAACGGTCTAAAAGGGTTTAGCCACCGTATGTTTGGACATGAAATTTAACGACGACGTTTTAAATAAATCATTTTATGTACGCTAAAAAAGCGTGCGCCATCTGGTGGCGCTCGATAGCATTATTAAACTACAAGGTTTGTCAAGAATACATTTAAAGCATACGAAGTGCACATTATTTTTAAATAAATAAATTGTTTGTCACAAAAAAATAAGGCAGAAGTCTTACTCAACAAATTTTGTTCGCAAAGTTTCAATTGCACTTCTAAATCGAGCATTGCAAGTAAAAACTGAGAAACTTGAAAAAAAATAGTTTGGTTAGTGTGTGGATTTTATCTAAGTCATCATGGTGAATTATTATTTTTTAATTGCAAATGTAATTTAAAAACTAAATCGTTGCATTTTCATGTTTTGCCAACAGATCCATTTTGGTAGGTATATTTGTTGGTGCAGAATTATTTAAAGATAACTTCACCTAATAAAATTTATATTTAAGTTTGGATATTATTAAGAAATCTAACAAAAAATAAAAAACAATTTTATATTTGAGTCTTCTAAAAACCGCAGACATGTGCATTTTAAAGTAGTAAACACAAAATATATCTACAGAGTGAATCGGAAGGATCCCACCCAATAATAATAAAAAAACTGTTTTATCCAATTCTTAATCGTTTTCAAGTTATAGCGAAATTAAAAAAAAAAGTAATATATAAAAAAAAATATTAATAATTATTAATTAATTAAGTGGTGTCCCCTAGGAGTGGACAACACTTTTATTTTAAATTTAGAATTTAATTTCCAGCATTAAATATTCTAGAATTCGGTAATTTAATTTAAGCACATTTTGTATAAGTAGATTTAATGTATTGTTATTTCTCGACATTTTTTAAATTTCCTTCCTGTCCCAATACTCGCGCCACAGAGAAAAAGGGGGCGTGCCGATAGCAATGGAGATGCCAAATTTAAAAATAAAAAATTTCTAGGTAATAGTGTAATCGAATGAGAGCAAAAAAGCGGCAGCCAATACCGAGAGATCTCGCCTAGGTTAAACGTAGTAGCTTTAAAAATTGCTAGGAGACGATAGAACATTGTTGTATTAAAAACATTTAAAAATCTTTTGGCCAACTGTATTTACTAAGTTGTCAAAAGCTTTCAAAAAATGAGGTTATTAATCTATGACTGATACTTCAGAACGCCAATGTTTTAAAGTAAAAAATCAAACCAGTTGTACTTTATTTAGCTTTTTTTGCGCCCACGCTCTCCATAAATAGTTATCATTTCGGTATAATCATCAAGGAAAACATAACATTATTTATAATAACTTAATTTATTACCTAATATAATATTAATGACAAAGGTAAAGATTGACAGCATTGTCAATAATAACTTAATTTATAACCTAATATAATATTAATGAGAGAAGTAAAGATTGACAGCAGTGTTACAATGAATTGGATTCCAGTGGACCAAATATTTTACATATTTTTTATTATCAACAATGCAACCTAAGTATCCTAGCAAATTAAAGAATTCCCTGTGGTGATCTATTGGGATTGGCTGTCGTTTTTTATTCTTATCTCCCTTATCCTTTGCGTTGGACAATTTGAATTTTTAAATATGTGTTTCAAATTACTTTCGGTACGTTCCCTTTTTCACTGTGGCGCGAGTTCTGGGACACCCTGTATGTAGTTTAAAGACAATTTTAGTATAGGTACAGTGTAAAGTTGTCTACAAATTTTTTGTTTTTAATTTTACTCTTCATAAAAATTGTGTTTCTTAAAAAAATAATATTAACAAAAAAACTTATAATAGACCAAGAGAAAACACAGTCCCACATGGATGGATTTTGGGTCGCTGAATCCAAATCCGTTACCCTCAGGTTTTTTCTAACCTTAAACATCGTTTTTTGTCTATTTTTCCATAAAAATATATGGGGTGTCCTATTTAAAATAACACACTTGTCACTTTAGCTTAAACCGAAATTTTGTTTAAATTATTTTTTCTACTCCCACCTTTGAAACGCCCTTTTTCGTACATGTTTCCATGACACTAAATACATATTGACAAGTTGTGGCTTTATGGCGCTTTAGTCACGGGCTGAAGTTAGCAACAGGTTTTTAGTCGCGGGCTGAAGTTAGTTAACAGTTGTCAAATGTCATACAATCGTTAAAATAAAGTGCCTTTCTTGTAAAATAATACTAAATGTGAAAATTATTTTATTATCTCAATACAAAAATACAAAAGTATTAAATAGTTTCTCAACGCCAATATTTGAAAAGTTTATATAAACATTGTACTGACCTTTTAATTTCGCCGGCAGTAAACTATAACTTAACACTGTAAAGTGCTCATAAAACATTTTCTTTACTTTCACTGTGAAAAACTGTAAATTTTCAAGAAAAACATTTCGATTTGTAACCTTTATAATTGTGTTTATAAAATAAAAAAAATTTACAATTGACGGTGACACATACTTTTTCCTATTGTTTCATAGATGGCGCTCTATACAAATTTTTGATTTAAATCATTTTAAGATAATAATAAGTATTTTTCGTAGAAAAAGTATAGTATGCACCTCGTTTATAAACTTTATCTCCACGCGGTCTATAAGTTAAACTTTATTGTTGTCAACATTCGATAAAGAAATACCTTGTTATGGCCTAGGCCGATAAAAAATTTTATGAGGCAAGTAATTAGTTCGATTTTTTCTCGCTAGGGGTATTGTTTTGACAAATTAATCCTTTTCTAAGAAATTAACGTACTAAACTGGTTTAATTTATTTATAATAAGCACTAATTTGTTTGTTTTACTATTAATGTGTAATATTTTTCATTAAATTATTGTAAAATTAAATATGAATAATAAAACAAAAAGTGAGGTTAGGCAACCAAGAAAACGCACGATTCTTTTTCTACGATTTAAATTATCTTTAAGTTTTAATTTGCTTTAAGTTTTCAGTGAAATTAAATGTTAAACACAGCTTAAACATTCCAAACTACCTATTTATAAATAAAAATCCAAACAAATCTAAATTAGATAGGTACCTACCTATTTATTAAACAATTAATTAAATTCAATGTAATAGAAAAAATCCATTTCTACTTAAATCATGTTGCTAGGTATTGTCACTGCTTCTAAAAGCAATATTAATTATTGTACATTTAATGTAATCTTTAGCTAATAAATAAATGAGATTCTAAAAAAGTGAGGTTAGGCCGCTTTGATGTTGAATTAAATTGACATATATAAAGTGCTTTGAAGATAAAATGTTGTATGCCATTCGGCCAAGAAGTGCCTTTTTGTGCTTCGCTCAATTGTAGGCCTCCGCTACGCGTCGGCCTTCAAACCTTGAGCTTAGCACAAAAAGCCTTACTTCTTAACCTAATGACATAAATAACTATTCTATACACTCATTAATTTAAGCACTCGCTCGCAAGCTCGCTCGTGCCTAAATTAAATTCGTGTATGAAGTGGGGTTTATCAAACTTGATACATAATAAACTATTAAAAAATAGACTTAAATGGATTAAAAACGCTTTTAAACTTCCCCAGAAACTTCTAATGAACCACGAATGTGAAACACAAAATAGAAAAAAACCCTTTTATAAAAATGTAATTTGCATATTTTTCAAAGTAGGATTACATTTGATATTTACATTCTTCCAAGGTGGGTAAATAAAGTATAAACGTTAGGTAGGTACGGAGCAAGTATCCGAGCTGGCTTAGGCTCATTAACAAGACTAAACCGTGTGCAAAAACAAGACAAAACATGGCTCGATGTTTTGTAAAAGCTTTCCACTACGTAGCGTAGAACTTGTAACGTTTATTATGTAACGTCCCGTAAAGCCTTGCCGCCGTTATTTATGACACACTTACAGTAACGTCGCGATATTACTAGACATTCTTAATTAGGGGGATCCACCTTAATATGCAAGGTAAAGTTTGTCGCTGTTTGCCGCCCCCAGGTCGACGCCGCCACTTTATTTCTCCACACGTTTGCCAGCGGCGCGCGGCAGTTTAACCTTGCATGGGGGCAATATTTTAGATTGCGATTATAAGATTCTTACTAATTTTATTGTGTCCCAAAACTTTATATACAGTTTGGAATATTGAGTGTAACTTTTGAAATATCGAAAAATACTTTTATTTTCATTGTTGTTTTAGGTTTATAGCAATATATTGCGTTTGGGTGTTACCCCGTGATATTTATACACTTTTATTGTGTTTTGATCTTAATTATTTTTTAAAATGTTTTAAAAGTCTAAAACCTAACCTCCGTGACTGTTACTCTTTCTAGGTTAGCCTATATGTTTTCAAATATCTGAGGCAGTAAAATCATACTAAAAATATCAGTTCACTAAGTAAATTAAACACATCCAAAGCAATCGAATCATATATAAAATATTATTAAAAATTAAAAGAAGTAATTTTCATAACCATTTATGTAGGTGTTACAAAAATTGATTCTATCCTCTGTGAACCTGTTTTTGCTTTAAATTTTATGCAACGGATGGCGCTTTAATCATTTTAAATAAAAACCTCTGTTTACGAAATTATAGATGCATGTGATTCCTGAAGGTCAGTTAGAATTTTTATGCAGATGAGAGTGTTGCTGTTTTATAATTTAAAAGTTTGAGTTCATTAATTTGCTATTTAGGAACCTATCCACCGTGAAGTGTAATTAGTAAGTAGATTTTTTTAAAAAATATTTGATGTATGTTCAATTGTATTTTTAAAAAATATCAAGGTGTCAAAAGATACAATAACTTATTTCAAATATACAAAGGGATGTTTAAAAAAAACTCCGTGAAGCTATCTTCCGTGAAGCTATAATAGTCAAAATGTATGATTTAGTGCAGAACCACTTATGTTATGTTATTACTAGACCTGGAGGCTTCCCAAAATCCCCATTCTAGACTAACAGTAAAACAACGAAAAATAAAAAATAATCATTTTCACTTGGGGGACATCTCAGTATATTCACCCGTTTATTATTTGTGAAAACTAAGCATATTTATTTATTTATTTCATGGATAACTTTACAGAATAAATGTTTGTAAATGGTACCTAACTATTGTGCATTGTTAATTTAGCCACAAAATCGTTTCTACTTAAATTTAGTATAGGGTTGTTTTAGGGGGTGGTGATTCCAGTGCCGTTCATAGATTTAAAAAAAATCGCTAATATGAATTCTTAAAAAATTACTCTTTAAAACTAACATAGTAGGCCTTGAATTTTGTAAAAATATAGTATTTTTTGCTCCAAAAATACAGCTTATCAAGATCTACACTTAATAAAAAATTTGGTTAAAATCGAACAATAAATACAGATTTTACAGGGTTGAGTCTTTTTTAAATGTTCTAAAATTGTCGGTATTAGCACTTTAAATTTTATACTTTACAATATCCTAAAACTATTAAAAAATGCCAATAAAAATTTGCTTTAATTGTCTAGAAACGTCAAATCACCAATACTAAAAATAATAACAATATTATTTGAACGAAATTCGTCTTTTAGAATTTCATATTTTACAAAATTTTAGAAGAAAATATTTCTGGCAATTAAATCATAAATTGGAGTACCTCACCTACCATTAACGACGATTGTAAATAGTAATAATTTATTTAACAACTTATATAAAACCAGTTTTAATGGTATGAAACTTTAAACATTCAATTTGTGTAAATAAATCCAAAAGCACATCCCTTAGTTAATATATTTACAATTTGAGCACATAACCTAAAATTTGAAAGAAACGCTCTAGATTCGGTCATAAAAGTTGTCAGATTTTGTTTGAATTTAACTTTATTACAAAAATGACATAATAAACAATTAATAAAAACGCCAAATTAACAAAATTTGACAACTAATATATTTACGTAATTGTAATTCCTTGGAAAAAGAACACTAGGACTAAGTCACAAATAAGAATTCCTAGGTACAAACTCTCCAAGGTCTCAAGAAATTCATTAAAGGTTAACGACTTAAAATTACTAAGTTATGAAAAATTTAAGACCACCTTAAAAAAATCCCTATTAAGTTTTTGTGTTTACTCTGTGGAGGAATATCTAGATACCGTAAAATAAAGTAATGTACAAGTGTTGTGTATTTGTACTTTCTACGTTAGTGTTTTTCTATTCTTACTATGTATTGTATTATTTATTTCAATGTTGACTTGTCAAAAATGTTTCTGTAAATATAATGTGGGCAATAGGGTTATTATTATTAATATTATTATTATTATTTAAATTAGATTGTTGCCAACCCCACAAGACAACCTCTGCCATCCACCATTATGAATTTTAACGCAAAAATAAAATGATTTATTTTAGAGCGTTGTCGTTAAATTTTATGCCAAACCATACGGTGGCTAAACCTTTTAGACCGATGCAATTATATTAAAATTTAGTTACCTTTGACATTTAATGCTTTTTACGGAGGCTCATGCATCCCCGTTTGCCATTTTTAGTTAAGTTTGGTCGTTGACAGTGTTTGAGTAAGGTGGTATGAAAGTACCCATATATGCCACTAATTTAATTAAAAACTTTAGATTACTTTAATGCAGCGATGAATTTCTATATTTTAAATTTTTGATATACAGGGTAAGTCATTTAGCTTGAAACTTTGAAATATCTCAGTTTGTATGCATTTTACGAAAAAATGTTTAAAATAAAAATTAAATGATTCGAGGGGGGAAATCAATCAGTACTAAAATTGGTCCTCATACTCTCCTCCTTATATGGGGGAACAGGGGGTATTTCCAATGGAACACCCTATTTTTTAATGCAGATTCGGATCAATCGACTAAAAATAGGTAGATTTTGTTTAAAACATTTTTTCATATTTGTAATAAAAAAAATCAATTTTGTTCGATTTTTCTTTTGTATACGATTCTCCAATAATATTTGTTATAAAATACTTGGTTTTATTTTTTTAATTTATTTATTTATTTTTTAAATTTTAATTAAAGTAGGTGCTCAAAATGGTGGCTTAAGACTTCAATGCATTTATTAATTCGCATTTCGTTTTAATATTGTGCTAACACTGCTCTGGGATATTCCCAAATTTCTAGATAATTCTCGTGTGCTTGCATGAGGATTAGCGGCTGTTGCTGCTTATACATTAATTTCATTATTTCCACCTGTGACTGTTGCTCGACGAACTCTTTTTTTCGGTTGAACACTCCCGTTTGTAGTAAACTGCTTGACTGTACGGTGAAATGAAGTAAGTGATCGAATTTTATCCGGAAAACGCTGAGCGTAGATATTAACAGCATCATTAAGATTCCTGCCTGCTTCTCTATAAATCAAAATCATTTCTATTTTTTCTTCCACTGTTAAAAAAATCCATTATGAATAACGAAAGGAGGTCTTTTTGTTTGCAAATTAATCTTCAAACTAAATTGATTAAATAATTCTAAACTATAAATAGTTTCTTTATATCTCAATAATAATTATGACTGACATGATTATGAATACAATTTTTTATACCTGAATTAGGATTATATTAATTAATTGACAATATATTGATTTTTACGTTAAATGAGGTATTTTTATTAAAAATAGTAAAATAATCCTTTAAATTAAAGGATTTAATGCTAGCAGGTAAAAAGTAACCATGCTGCGCAATTTATAATTATCACCAAATGAAATAATGTATAAAACTTAAACCAAAGGAAACTTAAATATTAGTAAAAAATCGTGGATACTTAAAACAATCAGATTTAATTTAATAAGATAATTATTACAAAAAAAGTGATATTTTTATAGAAAAATTATTGCAGAATCGTATGCGTATCTTTAAAATCTAGAAAGTTGCAAAAATGGCGAATTAAAATTTAAAAATGTTAAAATGTACACTCTAACCTCACACTATCCTAGTTAAGAGATGTAGTTAACGCAAACAACGAAATTCAATAAAATTGTAGCGGTTAAAAATTATTAATAAAGTTTTGAAAGTTTCAATGCATAGTCCACAATAGAAATCAGTTACTGCGATTGTAAAATGTTATCAGATCGGCATAAGCCGGCATAACTGAGTTTTATAGTCGGTGAAATTGGCTGTAAACAGTGGCGTGCATACAATGTATTGCATACCTTGACGTTTTGACATTTTTTCAATTTCCCATTTAATTTTAATTTCAATAATATAAATCATAATTGTATTAAAAAGGATAATGAAAATTTAAAAAGAATTCTAGATTGATCTTTAGGATGATACATTTTCTGATGACGAAACGTCAAAAGGTCCATTTAAGGATGCTGTCTGACTCAGAATTTCCTCAGGATTCCAAATATGTAAAAATATATAGGGCATTTCATTTAAAAATCGAAAGTTAGTATCATTTCCGGCGAAACCGGAATTTCAAAAAATTCATTTTGTACTCTTATAAGTGGCATTTTATATCGTAATTAACCATGCAAAATTTAATGTGTCTATTTTAATAAATAAAAAAGTTACAGGGGTGCGCCTATAATCAGATACACCCGGTATACTATATAAAAAAGGGACAGTATGACTTTATTAAATATATTTATGTGTGCAATTTTCTGAAGAATCAAAAAATTTATTAATATTCAGGGTGTCAAATTTTAAATAAAAAAGTTGTTATTGGCCACTGCTACATGACACACCCTGTACAAAAAGTTTTTGTTGAAAAAAATGCGCAACTAAAAATACCAATCGACGCGTCCGAGCTTTTTTTGGAACACCCCTTTATTTATGCATTATCGAATTTATTCCATTCGGCTGATACACACTGTATATTTTGACATTCTAATCGAAAAAAAATATATAATTTAATCCAAAAAATTACTAGTATAAAATACAACAAAAGTTTACCGGCTTTTAAAATGGCAGTGTTTCAGTAAAAATCTAAATTTATTCTTTGAAAATTGACTAACAACCGTTTAAACCCAATATAGAAGCAATTTTTACATTGAAATTAAAGAGGGTGTTTTTATGGGTAAATCCTTATTTATATTGTTGTATTAGCGCTGTAGTAATATGCACTATATCTGTAATGAATTAATTAAATCTCGAAATGTTTTAATTTAAGGCCAATGGACGACTGTCGAACGTTTTCGTTAAACTTTGACATAAAGTAAACCTTTCATTAAACAGAACAAAACCGAATAAAATCAACGGCAAAATCGATCTTCCAATGGGACAACTTTTGATCGATTCAACTGCCCCAAAGTTTCTATCGAAATCGGGTTAGAGACTTATACAATACAATTTAATTTAATCCTGTTTAGTTTTTGTGGAAAAAATTGTGTTTTAATGAAAATAAATGGTAAATATGGTAAATAAATTTAATGTTAAAGTGGTAAAACAAAAATAAATAAAAATAAAATAGTTGAGGCACGAACAATGGCGTGTATACAATGAAAGCATAAATGCATTGCACTACCTGACGGTATGACATTTATTATATTTATCCATTTAATTTTAATTTTGATAATATATTAAGATGGATAGTCAAAACTTATTAATTACGCTACGTCCGATCGCCAACTGCTATATTAAAAAGCATCCCATAACAAATCAAAGGCATGCATTTATACCGTCAATACTGGATTTACTATGCAAGCGAAATGCAGTGCTTAGAAAAAGACGGCCAAATGAAACGATACATAAAAAGAAAAGAGATGAGACGAAGCCACGTGACGGTGACGAGGCGACAAACAATAAGTGAATTCCACTGGCAAAATGTTCTATGTTTAATTGATATTCTGATGGCCATTGTTTGTTATGCTTTAGTAATTGGTTAGAAAGCGAGTACAAGCTACATTATTACAGGGTTTAGTTGAAAAAGCTGTATTATTTAATAATATTTATATCTTTTATATGCATTTTTGTAAGAAACTGAAACCCGACAAGGCAACCGTTGGTGTTTGACAACGCCGGCCATTAAATACGAATAATTTCAGTTTCCCTGTGCCCTATTCTCATAGAAATATTATTAGAGTATTATTTTCATGGAAAAAGAATATTATTATTTCTATGCCTATTCTTGTGTGAGATTGGGATTTCACGCGCCTCGCTTTTAATTATTGTTTTAAAAGTTTAGTTAGTTTAGTACCTAGTACAAGGATTTGTTGTTTTGTTTATGATTGTATGTTTTGTTGGTTAGAAAGATTTTGTGAATAGTTTTTTTGTGCCAGTGCGATGACAGTGTAAACTGTCTGTAAAAACTTATTAACTGTAAGCCCTTTACAAGTATGACATTTACCGAAAAACCAAATGTTATTAAGATTGTTAGATTTACCCCGGACTTAAAATTCGTGCAGCAACAAAAAAACTTATATTTTAATAAAAAAATCTATGACTATTATAAATGGCTCTGCGGGTGTAGTCGTAAAAATAAAATGTATTGTTGGGCATGCTTACTCTTGGGCAAAAAATAAATTTTTGATTATGTCACATACCCCATTTTAAATGGCACTGCACGCCACTGGGCACTAACTGTCAAAACAAATATTTCCTCTTGTGATCCCGGCGCATCCGCCATTTTTAAACTTAATTATATTTAAAAAAATTACAAAAAAGACTTGTTAAACCGTGATAAGTGGGCAAAACTTAAGCCTACCTTGATTTTTCGTCCGATGAAATCGGAGGAGGGAGAAACGGGTTGAAAAATAATGCTTACGTGTTATAAAACCTAAGCTCACTTTTCAATCTCGCAGCTTGTTAACTTAACGGTCTTTGATTTGTGCTCCCATCTAAATTGCATCGGAACTTGCAGAATAATAAAATGCCCGATCATTAAGATTGATTGTCGAGATTGTAGTTCAATGGGGAAATTTTTGGTTTTTGCCGGTAATCGGTTTTAAGTAATTGGGATTTTGTTTGGTACGAAATGTAAATTCCACAAAGGAAAAAATCAATATAAAAACAATACAATATATTTAGTTTACCAATTCTCTAGAATAAAAAACCTATTGGTCAACAGTGGCGTGCATACAATAAAGCACAAATGCATTGCATACCCTGCATACGTTTTGACATTTTTTATATTTTATAAATTATAATTAAAAAAAAGTATAATAAAAATTTAGAAAGTTTATCTTAATCGTCAATTAAAATATTAAATATGCCTATCATAGAAAAACATCACAGTCAAACACTAATGGGGTAGTTAAATTTTTTCTGACCTATACATTTCAGAATTTCAATTGAGTTTACCGTTTTCGAGATATTTACAAAAAATATAAATTTTTATGACGTCACAAACCTGGCCATGTGACCAACATTCTAAGATTTCTATTGGTTGAAAATTACCCTGTTGTCGTTGTCTTGTAAATGATTTCATTCGGTTATGTCAGAAAATACCCGAAGAGGTTATGTACAAATACTGTCACTGTCAGTTGAGTGAAATAAGAAGAAGAGGAGGTTAAAGAAAATTCTGAAATTAAAAGTTTTATTGATAGGTTTACACATTGAAACACCGTGTGAAACCTAATAAAATGTAATAAATAGGTAACTAATAACTGTCTAAAGCAGAGTTTAATATATTTCATAGAAAAAAATGGCAAAATAAAGCTGAAAATGAATTAATTAAATTTACAAAAAATAACAGTAAATGTAAGTTAACAATGGTATTTATGATATTTGTGTATAGTTCTTATAAAACTTGCATCCCTGATGATGAGCATCAAAACCTTTTGTAAGATTAAAAAAATGTATGACAAACTTTTGGACAGTTCGAAGATACTACCCTCTAGAGTACATTTTTGGTCACCAAATTCATTAAGTTTTGTGTTTGATATTTTTAGAGTCCAAGATATATCTAAAAGAATATAAAGAACTAGGCATTATACTAATGAAATGCATTTACGACAAAATATGATTATAATTATAGGTACTTACTTTATTTGTTTAAAAGCTACAATGTTCAATGTAACCAACCATTCCACAAGATTCCTCTGCTTTGGAGTCCGTTATTAATAAATCACTTATCTAATATCAATTACAAATAACATAACAATAACATTGATTTTCAATAATCTAAATTTAAAAAAAAACATAACCCGAAAAAAAGAAACGTCAAAAAATCAATTCTTCTTCTTCTTCTCAACTAAAATTATAGATCAAGTGGTTTTAAAACTAAAATATTATAACGTGGCGCCATCTATCGTAAGAATCTTAAACTAAACACTAGAAAAAGCTGGCAACGTTGTCAATAGCCTAGTGACGTAATTAGGATTTTTTTTTGTAAATATCTCGAAAACGGTAAACTCAATTGAAATTCCGATTTCACAGAAATTTTTAAAATTACAAAAGGCCTTGAATAAAACCATAAAAAGTATAGGTCAGAAAAAATTTAACTACCCCATTAATTACGCTATGTCCAACCGCAATCTAGTACAATAAAAAGCATCCCATAACAAATCAAAGGCATGCATTCATACCGTCTATACTGGATTTACCATGCAAGCGAAATGCAGTGATAGACATCGTTTGTTATGCTTTAGTAATTGGTTAGAAAGCGAGAACAAGCTACATCATTACAGGGTTTGATTAGGAAAGCTTTATTATTTAACAAGGTTTATGGGTGATTCTACAAAAGTTGGACAACTTGATGTCATCAGTCAATAGAGTAGGTATTTTAATATTTTTTGTAAATATTTTAGTATATTACAAAAGATCCAGGTTTTTTTTAACTTGTCCACCCAATTTTAATGTATTTTTTCAAAAGCACGTTTGTAGAAAAACATAATAAATATTCAAAACATCAGTACCTTGGCGTGTCACAACTTCTGAATCAAATATTTGAGTGATTTTATTTTAAAATATATTCAATTTATCTTAAATTTTTCAATTTCACTACAAACTATAAAACATTAAATAATGTATTTTTTCATATTTTATCATAGATTCGAATAATAGCAATTTTTAAAAAATTGATTATCTTTGTACTCACATTTACCCGTCAGTTCTGTGTCCAATGTTTAAAGTCAAAATTCCTGCGAAATATTGAAGTTTAAACGTCAAGTCCTCGTTTTAACTCAGGTGTTGGAAAAAAATTACCTACAGAGCCCGCCCTTTGCACCACATTCATCTTGAAAACAATGCAAGCGGCGAAGTTGTGGTGAATGCACGTATAATTACAGTCCAAATGTCAGTACTGTGGTGAGTAGTTATTTTCTTACGTATATATATTTCATTGTAATTTATATAAGGCTACATGTGATTTGTTGATAAGTAGCATCCACTAATAAAAAATATCAGTAAAATACTTAATTCCGAATTATAATCTCAAATTTGTATCCGTTTCGTCAGTTCCATGTCGTCAGTTCCATGTTTGATGTTTCGGTTATCTTTTTTCGCAAACTTCAATTTAAATTCTGCTTGCGCAGAACTTGTTTATTTAATGTCATTATAAACTCATATAAATTTGGTGTGGGTCCCATATCTAATAATTGAGATATCGGTATACCCAAAATCCACCAGCCGCCACTGATGTGTTGTATTATTTGATTTTACGATATTTAATGTATAATTTGCTCAAAATTATTGTATTTAATTAGTACCCTGGTATACTCGTCACTTCCCTTGCATTCAAATTTAGAAAACACAGATATTTCAAAAACTGTTTGAAAAAGTGACTGGCCCGGTCTGGAACAGTATATTTATTATATTATCTATGTTCTCTTAACAAAATACTGTTTAATATTCACCGAAAACTATATAAACAAAATGAGGTCAAAAGTTGCCCAACTTTTGTAGAATCACCCTTATATCTTTTAAATGTCTTGCATTTTTGTAAGAAACTAAAACCCGACAAGACAACATGTTTTTCCCATGCCATATCGTATGTCAATTTATATCCAATGAGACTTGGGGATTTGTTGGTGATAAGTTAGATACATTTAACACAAAAATTGTTTATGAAAAAATCTGTTATATTGTAATCAATAAACGACATATAGAACAGTATCTTGTTCTATTTTGTCAAACAAGCAATATCATTGGAAACTTCCGAGTTACAAATGAAATTTAAAACTAAAACCCATTATTTCTTATTGAATCTACTTCCTACATTACTACACTGCAAATGATGACTTTTTTTATTAAATGAAGTCAAATATATAGAGTTTACAATTTCATTCCGATAATATTAAATCTCACATAGTCTAGACGATTTATTGAGCTCGTGTACCTATCAATTCTGTGCGAAAGTATTAAAAGAGACATTTTAAGTATACGTTATTATAATATTTTTTAGCAAGGAATCATCTGGTGCTGTCAAATCGGATAAATAATGATCATAGGCGTGCGAAACAGGGGTCACTCTGGAAAATAAATCTAAAAAGTCATGGAGGACTTCAGCGTCTACAACTTATGTTTCTGCTTACTTTATTCTAACTCGTAACGTGTTCGTAACAACTGTCCAAAGTGTTTATTATATACGAGGTGTGTTCAGAAAATATCGGGAATTTTCGTTTTTTGAAACAAATATTTATTTATTCGTCTACATTAATGTTGTCGCCTTCAAAATAGTCCCCATTGGATATTATGCACATGTGCCAGCTCTTCTTCCAATACTCGAAACACTTCTAAAACCCGATCTTTGGGATAGCCTTTAGTTCTTTCAGCGATGCGCTTTTAATGTCATCTATGCTTGCAAAACGACGGCCCTTTAAGGGTCTCTTTATTTTTGGGAATATGAAAAAGTCAGACAGAGGCATGTCTGGCGAATATGGAGGCTGGAGCATCATTACAGTATTGTTTTTGGCCAAAAATGTTGTTCAAAATTTAACAATTTTAGAACAAATTTTGCTGCCACGCGTTTCATACCCAAAACATTCGAAAAAATTTCATGAGATGAGCCAATCGATATACCAACATCATCAGCGACTTCTTTGATGGTTTATAACCATTTGTTCCACTTTTTCCATGTTTTTATCGGTTGTTAATGTGCTTGTGCTTTCGGGGCGTTCGTCATCTTCAACGTCTTCACGGCCATTTGGAAACTCTTGTTTTCTTATAGCAGACTCAATATAGGCCTTTGTTAACATTTCACAGAATTTATTTAAATTTTTAAGCAAAATTGGATACAAATTCTTTGATCCATTTCTTTTAACGAACGAAAAATCGCCGAGCTCATAAAACACGTCTAACCTTAGCGGCTGCCACAGACAAAGTAAACAATGAAAACAGCTAAAGTTTTTATCATACTTCGGGGGCATGTATACCAATATAATAAAGAAAATTTTATGACAACCGGACCCTCCGAACCCGCGAAATTTATCAATTCCCGTTATTTTCTGAATACACCTTGTATTACCAGAAATCTGTTGTTCTTGTTTCCAAGCAGCATTTTAAGTTTAAATAACTAACAAATTTACCACTAAGTCAACTTTAAAATTTTTTTTACGGTTAAACAAAACGGTTTTATAACGGTATAGATACTAAAAATTACCAAATTTGGGGAATGGTTTATTTCGATATTTTACCTATATATTAACCTTTTTGATCTACTAAGAGAATAACGTATAACAATATAAACACCACAAATTTACGTAAAAATACCGCTATAATTACTAACTATTTTTTTTTTAAAACATTGACATTCGTAATTTATTTGTTGTTTTAATTTATATTTTACAAAATGGTACTTACAAAGTAATAAAGGCCACCCTAGAGTAAAATTAAAAAATATAACTTAAATTGTCAAAACTAATAATATTTTGCATTAAAACTCAAACGCACATTATTTTATTGATAAAAATAGGCACGATACATCTTAAAAATTAAATGCCCTCTAAATATCTTTCGGTTTTAAGAAAAATTATTGCTTGAGTAAAAATTCAACAAAACTTAAAAAATCTTTTAAAAATTATTTAGTTTTAATCATTTTCTTTCCTTATCATATTTTAAAAAAATATTTATGAAAAAATATTATATAAATGTAATAGTAATGGATGCCATCTTAAAAACTCATTATGACGACCTGAAAAAAAAATTCCCTTAAAGTTTTATTTTTCACTTTAAGCTTATTTTTCCTTGTTTAGTCAATATTAATAGTATTTATTACCACTAATAACCCTAAAAAATACCAGGCGAATAGGAATTATAAAGTTTATAAAGTGGTCTTAATATCATAAAATTATGACTTATGAGTAACATTTAACATTAAGTAAAAATTCTGACGTTAAAATTTCAGTTAAATTTTCCTTTAGGTAAAATATACTTATAATTAATTTTCTTTCGTAAAAATTACACCCCTCATAATACTTAAAAGTGTTGAAACTAAAGGGTAATTAAAATAGGTAAAAATAACATAAATAAAACTTATTTAATAACTTTAAAAAAAGTTTTTCTTCAAAGTAAATTTTTAAGGTTAATATAACAAAATATTTACTTAAATTAAGTAATATTGCTTCAGAGCTCTACGCTTTTACCATTACTTGAAATGCTGCTTGGGTTATTCGGATTCCTTAAGTTATGGTTATATAGTACCAAATTTCAATAGATTATAGTTGGTTGTAAACTTCACATAAAGTAGAATTGAAAACAGATTATTTGTTTAACTGATTTTAATTGAGAATCTAAATAGTTGGTAGTTATAATTAAAGCACATATCGCTCCAAGCATTATCATTAACAAGATAACATGTCCCGTAATAATAATAATAATAATAATAATAATGAATCGAACATAAGCACAAGCCCAAACATGAACATGGGCACTTTAGGGCACAGCAGGCTGACATTATTAGGTACACGGCAATTGCTAATTAACGGTAATGCCGGCCTTAGTCAAACGGACCAATAATAGGGTTAATAATTACGTACCTACATCGAATCACACGTATTGCTCTCCGGTAATTTAAAGGGCTGCTGGGTAAATTTGTAGAACAAATACGACACGCCGACAAGGCACGGTTCGTTTGCCAAACGCGATTTTCCGAAATCAAACTGTTAAAGTAGATGGACTGGCCGTATATTTTTTGATGTTTTTTTTTGTGTTGCGACACAAGATACATACATAGTTAAAAAAAGTAGAACAGTTGAGAAATAGTCAATTTTCCATTTAATATGGAATTGACTATATCTCAAAAACTGCTCCACTTTTATAATTTTTGACGGTATTTTCGGATTCATAGGGACAATTTTACATAAGAATTGGCTGTTAAATTTTGGGATACCATGGTATTCCATGGTTAACCTTGGTACAAGTGAAAAGTCATTTTTGACTAATTCATTTTTAGGGAGAAGACACACAGAACTCAATTTTTGCATTATTTATTTTACACCATTAAACCAAAAAAACTGAAGTAGGTATGGTTTAAAAAAGTTATATTTTTGATAATAAAAAACGAAAAATTTCAAAATACGTCATTTTTATTATTATTCAATATTTGGAAAAAAAATGTAGGGGTGATTCTACAAAAGTTGGTCAACTTTTGAACTCATTTTGTTTATATAGTTTTCAGAGAAAATTAAACAGTATTTTGTTTTGAGAACATAGATAATATAATAAATATACTATTCCAGACCGGGCCAGTCAGTTTCCGAAATATCTGTGTTTTCTAAATTTGAATGCAAGGGAAGTGACGAGTATAATACCAGGGTACTAATTAAATAATAATAATAATTTATTGGAAAATATAAGATTTATTGCAACTTTGAGCATATTATACATTAAATATCTTAAAATTAAATAATACCTACCACACATCAGTGGCGGCTGGTGAATTTTGGGTATACCGATATCTCAATTAATATGAGTTTAAATAAACAAGTTCTGCGCAAGCAGAATTTAAATTAAAGTTTGCAAAAAAAGATAACCAAAACATCGAACATGGAACTGACGACACGGTACTGATGAATGGGATACAAATTTGAGATTATAATTCGGAATTAAGTATTTTATTGAAATTTTTTATTAGTGGATGCTACTTTTCAACAAATCACATATAGCCTTATATAAATTACAATGAAATATATATATATACGTAAGAAAATAACTACTCACCACAGTAATGAAATTTTGACTGGAACATACGTGCATTCACCACAACTTCGCCGCTTGCATTGTTTTCAAGATGACTGTCGGGCTTTGTAGGTAATTTTTTACCAACACTTATATTTCGCAGGAATTTTGAATTTTAAAATTGGACATAGAACTGACGGGTAAAAGTGAGCACAAAGATTATAATTTTTGTTAAAATTGCTATTATTCGAATCTATGATAAAATATGAAAAATACATTATTTAATGTTTTATAGTTTGTAGTGAAATTAAAAAATTTAAGATAAATTGAATATATTTTAAAATAAAATCACTCAAATATTTGATTCAGGAGTTGTGACACCCCAAGGTACTGATGTTTTGAATATTTGTTATGTTTTTCTACAAACGTGCTTTTGAAAAATACATTAAAATTGGTTGGACAAGTTTAAAAAACTGTAATACACTAAAATATTTACAAAAAATATTAAAATACCTCTATTGACTGATGACATCAAGTTGTAGAATCACCCGTACATTTTTATTTTTTGAGAAAAAACCCAAGAGAATTTTATGAGGTCCGACCCTTACTTGTATAAAATGACTGAGGTCCGGTTAAAGTTGAAGTATTTTCGCAAAGACACTAAACAAAACAAATATTATACTTTTTAAAACTAAACAAAGTAAAAAAGAAGTAAATGACCAGCATTTAATAATCAAGAAACGCTCTTTGTAAAAAATGTAAAATTTCTTGGTGTTCAAAATTTGAACTTCAAATAGATAATTTTCTTACTTTTGATGTGCAGATAGATGAACTATGTAAAAAGTTATGCAGGGTAAAATATAGAATAAATGTTATAAAAAATTATGTCAATTTTATTTTTTTTATATTAATGAATTTTCTCAAAATATTAAAATTTTGTAAATATATTTAAAAACCAAAAACTTTTAGTCAAAAATTGTAATTTTGTACACTTAAAATTTCTGGACCAAATGTGAAGTTAATTTTTTTTTATCTGGACTGCGGCAACATTGCAAAATTAGGGTTTTGGTTGGTAAATTGTCAAGTTGGTAGCATTGATTAAAACAAACTAAGCTAGTTATATATCTAATTGTGGTTATGTATAAATTATTGTTGGTTACATTGTGCAGTTGTCAAGTTGTAGTTAAAAATGCAATTAATTTGGTTTTAGTGGTGCTTGGATGAGTAAAATCATATAAAAAAGTAGTTAAATATACGTTGCTTTACCAATGGTGAATAATGTGAAAATCATGTGTGATGTAATATTTATAAAACCAAATTCGTTACTTTTTTACTCCAAAATGTCCATAAGGCGATGCACTTTTTCTTCCATTGTGGCATTTGGCATAATTTCATCAAAATGAAGTTTTGCCCTCAAAAGGGCTTTTACATTCGAATTCGTTGCTATTATTTTTGGCATAATTATCTTTTTAATTGACAATTAAATTATCAATAATAAATATTATTGTCAATTTGACAGTGTCAAAGTATTTAATTAAATTCTTTAGCAGAAGTACCAGTCAAACTGGCATAAGCCACCAACCTAACAAAAAAACACGACAATGTATACTTATTTGTAGTTTTAAATTTTAACGCCGTCGCATTTACCATTAAAAAAATATCTATATTTATACTTATTACGAAAATACCAAAAACAAACAAAATTGTTCCAATACGAAAAGAATTTGATAGAATTGACACAATTTGTGCTCGAGGCATGTCCTACATGAACCGGTAAATTGCCTCACTGCAAAATATTGTTTCCCATGGCACCCGAAAATGGGTTAACGAGATCACATCACGGGTCAACTGCATTACACACCTACCGCTCGTATTGTTTTTATTTGTGTATATTTGGCATTTGGCATAATTTCATCAAAATGAAGTTTTGCCCTCAAAAGGGCTTTTACATTCGAATTCGTTGCTATTATTTTTGGCATAATTATCTTTTTAATTGACAATTAAATTATCAATAATAAATATTATTGTCAATTTGACAGTGTCAAAGTATTTAATTAAATTCTTTAGCAGAAGTACCAGTCAAACTGGCATAAGCCACCAACCTAACAAAAAAACACGACAATGTATACTTATTTGTAGTTTTAAATTTTAACGCCGTCGCATTTACCATTAAAAAAATATCTATATTTATACTTATTACGAAAATACCAAAAACAAACAAAATTGTTCCAATACGAAAAGAATTTGATAGAATTGACACAATTTGTGCTCGAGGCATGTCCTACATGAACCGGTAAATTGCCTCACTGCAAAATATTGTTTCCCATGGCACCCGAAAATGGGTTAACGAGATCACATCACGGGTCAACTGCATTACACACCTACCGCTCGTATTGTTTTTATTTGTGTATATTTCCAAACGAAATGCCAAATTTCACGGTTTCTGATTATTAGAAAAATGCACAATTCCACTCGATTTGATTTAATCGCTGAGAACATTGCTTGCGAAATTCACAATAATTTAGAGAATTTTCACAACTACACAGTACAGAAATGTTTTTAATTTGTTGGAAATTGGGAACTTAAATGAAACAAAAATTGATATGAAATGAACCATAGTTGAAAAATGTTAATGTAAAAATAATGCAATCGTCATTTTTTATGGTAATGTAGTTTGAATACATTAATCATTAAAAAAAATTGTAATATAAGAAATATTTTTATTACACATTTAAAAATTAATGAGTAATGTCAAACAATACATTACTCAAAATGAAAAATGATTAATTAGAGACCGCATATATTACAAATTTAAAAAAATTAAAGAAAAATCAGGGGTAGGGTGATTGTAGAGTTGATGGTTGATGGGGTTATTTTTAAAAATGCTGATTTTCGATTTCTTTTATTTTTCAATATTTTTAAGTACCCATTAAAAATCCCTTTCTGGTTAAGTTTGATATTTTTTTGAATGCTCGTTCAAAATCGCTTTTTTGTTTTGTTAGCTGCTACTACCTTTAATAATAGTCCGAATTTAATTTTTATTTCTTAAAATTTTCTTGTATCAAAATTATCCAAAGCATATTTGCATGCGAATTTTGAGTTTTAAAATTTTAATTTTCAAACTTTTCGTATTTTTCGTTTTCGAAATTTTTTACGTTAAACCCACTCAAGAAATTTTAGGTCGGGGTTGATAATGATAATTAGGTGAGAAGGCGACCTAAACTCAAAAACGTATTGAACGAATAATTAATTTTTTCTACTCCCACCTTTAAAACGCCCTTTATCGTACATGTTTCCATGACACTAAGTGACCTTTTAAATACACATTGACAAGTTGTGGCTTTATGGCGCTTTAGTCACGGGCTGAAGTTAGCAACAGGTTTTTATTCACGGGCTAAAGTTAGTTTTAAGTTAGTTGACAGTTGTCAAATGTCATACAATCGTTAAAATAAAGTGCCTTTCTTGTAAAATAATACTACATGTGAAAATTATTTTATTATCTCAATACAAAAATACAAAAATATTAAATAGTTTTTCAATGCCAATATTTGAAAAGTTTATATGAACATTGTACTGACCTTTTAATTTCCCCGGCAGTAAACTATAACCTAAATTCTCACAAGGACTCCACTGTAAAGTGCTCATAAAACATTTTCTTAACTTTCACTGTAAAAAACTGTCAATTTTAAAGAAATACATTTCGATTTATAACCTTTTTAATCTGTGTTTATAAAATAAAAAAAATTGACATTTGACGGTGACACACAGATTCCCCTATTGTTTCATAGATGGCGCTCTATACAAATTTTTGATTTAAGATATTTTAAGATAACAAAAAGTATTTGTCGTAGAAAAAGTATAGTATGCACCTCGTTTATAAACTTTTCTATACACTCATTAATTTAAGCACTCGCTCGCAAGCTATAAAATGGCGTTTATCAAACTTGATACATAATATACTATTAAACGTCTGTCAATTCAAAACAAAAATTGAAAAAATGTGTCATGCAATAAAAATATCTTCCTAGCCCACCAAAAATGAGTAATTTGATAATCATTCATTTTTCATTAAAAATAGAAAAATAAGTAATGTAAAGTACTCATTACAAATTAAAAATGAGTAATGTAAAAAGAATAAATTACTCATTGGAAAAAATTTAATGAGTAATTAACTAAATTTTTATTAAAAAAGAAGTAATGCATAATAAAAATTAAACACATTACTTATTCTTTTAATAATGTGTATTGCAATCTGAAAATTATTTGCAACTCTAAACTGAACACAAAAATAATATTCACACAATTAAATAACACACCATTCTAAAATCATCAAATTATAAAGAAATTTGGTACAACATAATTATCAGTACTACTACACTGATGTATTTCGTAACTTTAACCCACTTCACTGTAATTTCAGTTTTAAAACCAGTGATAATATCTTTTTTCGGATACTTCGCACACTCGTTAAATAGGTATAAGGAATCCCAATAAAGATAATATCAGATTTTTGGTAATATATTATAAACAGTCTGAACAGTTGGTACGAACACGAATTAGAATAAAGTAAGCAGAAACATAAGTTGCAGACGCTGAAGTCAGTTGAACTTGTTGATGCGAATTGTCAGTTGGAAATGTTTTATTGACTGCCTGAAATCACGTGTACTTTTTCAACGAAATAATTTGTTAAACATTTTACAAAATAAAATTAACAAACTACAAATCTGATTTTCATAACATTGTAGTTATTGATAAATATTTCAACGTAAGAGCACAAAATATATAAAATAAAGCTACCAAAAGATAAGGGAAACAAGATATTGAATTATTTAAATTGCTGGATGCAACGTGGTCTTTACGACAAGTCGTAAACAGCATCAAACTTCAATACTATGATTAACGTAAGGTACCACCTAGTTTTGTTCTACCCCGTTCGCAAAGAAAGTTAAAACTAAAATAAGTAATGCAATAAATTAGGTTCCTGTTTTATCTTCGCCACGCACGAATTAATCTATAGAACAAGTGAACCAAAGTATGGGAGGCTTTTCCAAAATAATCCCCTAAAGCTGAAGGGGGATCTTTTGTCTGTTTACTAAGTTTATCGTCTTACATACACGATTTGTCTTAATTATATTGGCAAGGTAATGTAAACAGCTTTAATGTTATCATAACATAACATTGTTTTGTAATAAACGATAGGGTCTAGGCAAAGGGACGTGTGTTATTAGTGTAATTTTATTTTCTAGTAAAACAATTACAATGCAAAATAATTGGTGTACAGTGTTGAAGTTAATTACGCAGTTCTTCATATTAGAAAGGACAATACGCTAAAGAAGAATCGCTAGTAGCGCCCCCACTCGGTTGTTATCATCGTTACAAAAGTATAACTTTTAATAATCAGCTGTCAAACGCTTATGTTACAATGTTAGAATAAAGCCGGAAAATGTTAAGAAATATAGAAAAAACCGTGGCTCGATTTGTTGTATTGTTGGGTGTATTTCGAGAGGAAATCCTGGGTTGAGTTTTTACCGGTTTTCCAATAAACAACACAACAAATCGAGCCACGGTTTTTGTTTCGATTTTTTTAACATTTTCAGGCTTAATTCTCAAAAACACTCGTAAGTGCCATGGCAAAATATAACAAAATGCTTAATTTTTCTTAATTCATAATAATATAATATGGATACAATATGTTGTAGATTTTTTCAAAAAAATATTTTTCTACTTTCACCTTTAAAACGTCCTTTATCGTACATGTTTCCATGACACTAAGTGACCTTTTAAATACACATTGACAAGTTGTGGCTTTACGGCGCTTTAGTCACGGGCTGAAGTTAGTTTTAAGTTAGTTGACAGTTGTAAAATATCATACAATCGTTAAAATAAAGTGCCTTTCTTGTAAAATAATACTAAATGTGAAAATTATTTTATTATCTCAATACAACAATACAAAAATATTAAATAGTTTCCCAACGCCAATATTTAAAAAGTTTATATGAACATTTTACTGACCTTTTAATTTCGCCGGCAGTAAACTATAACTTAAATTCAGGCACGGACTGTAAAGTCCTCATAAAACATTTCCTTTACTTTCACTGTGAAAAACTGTCAATTTTCAAGATACATTTCGATTTATATCCTTTATAATTGTATTTATAAAATGTAAAAATGTGACATTTGACAGTTTCCCCTGTTGTTTCATAGATGGCGCTCTATACAAATTTTTGATTTAAATCATTTTAAGATTATAATAAGTATTTGTCGTACACGGAGAGAAAAATTTTGCCAAAATAACTATCCAAAGTATTGTTAAATGACGTATAGTGAATTTAGTCAACTGTTTTATTAAACTGAGGATCTGTATAGCCAATTTAGCCATACAAATCCTCAGTTTAATAAAACAGTTGACTAAATTCACGATACGTCATTTAACAATACTTTGGATAGTTATTTTAGCAAAATTTTTCTCTCCGTGTAGAAAAAGTATAGTACGCACCTCGTTTATAAACTTTTTTATACACTCATTAACTTAAGCAAAATGCCTAAATTAAATTCGTGTATAAAATGGCGTTTATCAAACTTGATACATAATATACTATTATATATCAATAAAATTGGGCAACATGTGTTTTTGAGGTCGCTGATTACAAATTTAATATCCATTTTTACAAAAACAAAATGGCGAAATTTTTTTCAAAAAGTCGTATGTTTGCCATATGGCATTTTATACTGTATTTAGATGTTTTGGGGTGGCTTATAACGAATTTGATATGAATTTTACCTAAACAAAATGGCGTAGATTTTTCCGAAAAAATGTTTTGACATCTATCAAATTTATCAACATGCGTTTTTTGAGGTCGCTGATAACAAATTTATCATTCATTTAAAAAAATATATGGTGAATCAAATTGTCAGTTTCAGAAAAAGTGGTAAATTGTTTTGAGAATGTTAACTTAAACTTGGTCTTAAGCTACCATTAAACTATATGACTGTCCTAAGAGTTTGAACATAGGCTTTATTTAATTGTTTTAATAATTATTATCAAGTTAGGTTAAACTTTTAAAGATAAATTTTGTAAAATAAATTTCAATTATTTTTTTATTTTTGGTTATTTGTTGGTATATTACAAACGAGTAATAAGGAGCGTTTTTTTGTATTTGATTATCCTCAATTGTTTTAATCAAAATATAAAAAACCATGCAGACGTTTTCATTTGAGGGTTGTTTTAAAAAAACACCCGCCTTCCGCTGTCCGTAAGTTTGAATTCCAATAACTTTGTTAAAAATTATCGGATCTTATTGATTTAAAAACTAAGTGAAAGCCTAACAAGCCCTTAGTAAACTCTTTCAAAATGTTTGTTTAGTTATTTCAGAATAATTTTTTTTTAATTTTGAAACTTGTTAAACACTTATTTTCGCATGTCCCATTAGCGTTTTATAAAACTTATATACATGTTTTTTTTTAAGTATTGAATAACCAGAACATTGTGTTGCTTTATAGCAATCCATAACATCCTTAGTTAATACAGTAAACATTTTATATATAAATTAATTGATTTTAATATACTTTGTTTAAATTTGACTCATGTCCCAGATATTTTTTCCGCTGCGTTACGTTCGTTGCGTTACCGATAGAATATTAAAAAAAACATATATATGGCAACTTTATTGGCACTTACGTGATCAACAAATGATGTTCTAATGTACGCATTACCCAGCTAAATTTATTGATTTAATCAGGAAGAAGATATCGGTTGAAACAGGTGCGGGTAACGCGAATGTAATAATTGTTTGTCCGCTAAGTTACTCAAAAAAAAAAAAATAACGTAAGAAAAAATACTATTTTTCATGTTTATGTTTATTTTAGGGCACTAAAGCTAATTGAGAGTAATTAATGACTGTAATGTTTTATTATTATTTTTTAAATATGGTTTCACAAATTTTTTCCACTGCGTTACCGAGTCCACTATGTTACCTTATGGTAACGCAATGGAATTTAGGGTAACGCAATAGAATTTTTTTTGACAACAAAGTGGATATTTACCGACGCTTTTATTAAAAGTAGTTTATGATAAACCAATTTAAAATTATTTGTGATTAAACTCATGATATAGATTACATCCAAGGGAAAATTCCACGCAATAAACAAGTACTAAAAGGGACGCAAGACCAGCTTACCCAAGCAGCATTTTAAGTTTAAATAACTACAAATTTACTACTAAGTCAACTTTAAAGTATTTTTTACGGTTAACCAAAACGGTTTTATAACGGTATAGATACGAAAAATTACCAAATTTGGGGAATGGTTTATTTCGTTATTTTACCTACATAATAACCTTTTCGATCAACTAAGAGAATAACGTAATAAAAACAATATAAATACCACAAATTTACGTAAAAATAACGCTATAATTATAATTAGTTAGTATACTAACTGTTTGCTCTCTCTTTCTTTGCTCTTTTAATTTATATTTTACAAAATGGTACAAAGTAATAAAGGCCACCTAGAGTAAAATTAAAAAATATAACTTAAATTATCAAAACTAATAATATTTTGCATTAAAACTCAAACGCACATTATTTTATTGATAAAAATAGGCACGATACATCTTAAAAATTATATGCCCTCTATATTTTACGGTTTTAAGAAAAATTATTGCTTGGGTAAAAATTCAACAAAACTTAAAACTTACAAAATTTTATAAAATCTTGTAAAAATCATTTAGTTTTAATCATTTTTTAATAACTAAAACTTTCCTTGTTATATTTTAGAAAAATATTTATGAAAAAATATTATATAAATGTAATGTAAGTAATGGATGCCATCTTTAAAAACTCATTATGGCGACCTAAACAAAAATTTCCCTTAAAGTTTTATTTTTCACTTTAAGTTTATTTTTCCTTGTTTAGACAATATTAATAGTATTTATTACCACTAATAACCCTAAAAAATACCAGGCGAATAGGAATTATTTACGGTTATAAAGTGGTCTTAATATCGTAAAATTATGACTTATGAGTAACAATTACCATTAAGTAAAAATTCTGACGTTAAAATTACCGTTAAATTTTCCTTTTAGTGAAATACACTTATAAGTAATTTTCTTTCGTAAAAATTACGTCCCTTATAATACTTTAAAGAGTTGAAACAAGGGTTATTAAAATAGGTAAAAATAACATAAATAAAAAAAGTTTTACTTGAAATGAAATTTTTACGGTTAATTTAACAAAATATTTACTTAAATTAAGTAATATTGCCTCAAAACTCTACGCTTTTACTTAAAATGCTGCTTGGGTATAGTCAAAGAAAAAGGGTGTCTACAATTTAGAAATCTAAGTTGTTATTGTGCAAGTAAGCACCACTACAAGGAATTTTGTTCATGCATTACTCTTAAATCGTACCACCCTATATAGTTTCTTTTTTACGTTATCTAATTAAGTCCTTTGTGTACCCCAGTCCGTTGTGATACCAATGTCTCTTTCGTTACTTTTTTAGTTTTTGTTAAAAAAATACTTAAAATGATTTTTGTACACTATCACTTGGTAATACGTGTTTATAAATTAGAGTTTAACTCACTAATACAGTGACTAAAAGAAA
The DNA here is from genome assembly GCA_921294245.1 of Brassicogethes aeneus. Lineage (NCBI taxonomy): Eukaryota > Metazoa > Arthropoda > Insecta > Coleoptera > Nitidulidae > Brassicogethes > Brassicogethes aeneus. The sequence continues at coordinate 65,142,388 of OV121134.1, forward strand.
ATATTAATGGTATTGTTTTTTTAACAAAGAATCGGAATGGTTTCTTTTAAAAAGTAACTTAACGAAGATAAATATTTAAAAAAGCATACAATTTTTAATAAAAAATAAAATAAAAAGTTGGAGTCAAAAGTTTGTGAACTAAGTACATTTTATTTCAAATTATTTTTATAACTACTTTTTTTAATGAATTAAATTTTGGATTTCAAAATGGTAACACAGTGGAGATATATAAAGCTAGCTAAACACATTTTTCTGAATAAAACGTAAAAAAAATAAAAAGTGCACTGCCTGTTTTAAATGTAAGTAAACAAAACTCTAAACATTTATAAAAATCCAACCAAAAGTCAATTTAAGCAAAAAATATATTTTGATCTTCATTTTCCTGAAAGCGGGTGTTTCTTGAAAATGACCCATGAAATGACTCAAACGTTATTGGAAAAGGACATTTTTTAAGCCTAAAATTCTCAAAAAATTTATATCGCTCAATTTTACGCGGTACAAAAGCGTACGCGTTAGGTCATCATCAACCGAAACTCGGTAGAACAGTAAATTCCCGATGTCCATTTATTTTGCGGGGTCAGGTTGTCGTAACGGCCTGTAATCAGCCCAAAATTGTCCTCGCACCCTCTCTCACCCCCCCCCTCTTTTCAACCCCGCCATGTTTAATATTTAGCAGGCCGTGGTGTCCCCACTTAAACGCTAAATAAGGCCGGCAAGGGCAGTTTCTAACGAAGCAAGGGTCCGAATTTCGTAATTTAATTTATTTATGCTTGACGACGAATTATTTTATATTATATAGTAAGTCGGTGCAAAAGTACGCACTAAACGTACAGATATCGCGCCACAAAAATAAAAAAATTCTAGGTAATAGTGTCATCCCAACAATATATGATCAGTCAACAATATATAACGCATGACGTCACTACGTGACAAAACTTAAGGTTGATATATAAGGAATATGCCTTTTAATTTGAAAGTTTTGTTGTTTCTACTGAAAATTATTTAAGTATACTTAGTAAAAAACAGTATATTTACTTACTTAAATAACTTTACTTAATTTTCACCTTTTAGAATACAAATAAAAAATGTTACTCTTCAGTTACTTTACACAACAAAATATCTTTATTTAGTTTTTACATAGGAAATCCACATAGTTATTAGACACTTAAGGAATATTATTTATTTAAAATTTATTATGCCGTTTTTTTAAAGATTTTAGTTTTTTCTTATAAATATATAAAAAGGATAGTTTGTTTGTTTAAACTTTATTTACGTTTTCTTAAACATTTTTAATAATAGTTTAATAAAAACATGCAAAAAAGTATAGTATTTGGACATTTTATAAAGTTATTGGACATACAATTTTTATATAAATAAAACAACTTTATATCAAATAAATTGTTAAATATATTTTAAAGATAAATTGCTGTTTAAGGTAATTTTTTTATTTCGTTTTTGTAAATATCATATAATTCATATATTTCTTTCTCGGATTCCTCATCCCTTTTCTGGATTCTGAAGGTAACTATTAATTCCTTGGTCTGACTTCTGAATAGTTTTTGCAAATATCATTAAGTGTGGTATCTCTAGTTTGTCAAGCATTTATAATGTTTAGGCCGAAACAGAATGATTTATATATATCTAATATTTTTTTGGGTGGTTAAACGTATTTTCCGAATTTATTAATTTTGATGCCATTAGTTTTTATGTTCTCTATCATGCACTGTATTTAAATCACTGTTATTCTGTGTTGTCTGGTGACGAAGAAATCACTATATTACTTACTTTCTAAAAATGAATTAGTCAAAAATTTCATAGCGAAAAAGCAGCAACTAATAATTATAATTTCTATGAAATATTATTCGCTGAATCCGAAAATGTGGTCAAAAGTTATAAAAGTAGAACAGTTTTTGAAATTTAATCAATTTTACATATAATATGGAATTGACTATATCTCAAAAACTGCTTAACTTTTATAGTTTTCGACGGCCTTTTTGGATTCAGGGGCAATTTTACATAAGAATTGGCCGGGATACAAATAGAGTATGATATTGGACATATGTACAATTATAGAAATTTATTTTTTTACCAACCAGTAATTGGATACTGGCCATTTTACTGTTTGTTTTCAGAATTAAAATTAAATCGCATTAAAGTGATAATGTTTAAACCATGAGGAACACATTTATACCACACACTGATCTGTACACTTTTTAGAAATATTTTTTATTGTAATTTATACACATCCCTGCTCTTAACAAAAAACAAAAATCTTACCACCAAAGTAACGTGCGAACTTTTTTGTCCTAAATTGGACTTAAAATAAAGTAGTTCTATATTATTACCGACTTAGATAGTTATAATTGTACACAGCGTCATCTAATGATTTGACTTTAAGGTAACTATTTAAAGAACTCTTGTTTTTACAGTATTAATGTTAATTGTCCAATAACTATAAAGTGTCCGATAACTGTCTACTTTAATAATAATATTAATTATTCAATGAGAAAAGATTTTTATGAAACATAAACTTTAGTGTTTCATTTCAAATCTTATAATTATAATTTTAAATTCCCGCCCTCTACATTATGCACATTTATCTTAAATAACAACCTCACTTTTTTTCAACGAAAGTTGATAGTGCGACGATACACCATAAGTAGGGTTTACAAACCCTATTGAAAAACACTTTATTTTTGAATTTTTAATTAATTTTAAAGTTTAGTTTAGATATATTATTACATTTTACCTTGTATTGAAATAGTATATTATTATACGAGCATATAATGAGGGCTATTATTCACGAAGGTTAAGTTTATGTCACGAGCGTAGCGAGTGGCATAATTAACATGAGTGAATAATAGCTCATTATATGTGAGTAGAATACTATGCTTTGTCCACGACTACTATTGACTTTTAACGGATTTTAATGCAAAAAAATTTATATTTATTATAACCTATTTGACAAAACCAAAAATTAAAGATGCCTGTGACTATTTTTAAAACAATTTATTTATATTAATTGTAATATATATATAAAATATACCAGTAAAACAGACTTTGAGAATGAATGAAATGAATTAATTTTCTTGGTCGCTCTCCAGTCCATAAAGGTGTTGTACACAGATACGTACAAATTTTGGGATTTCTCAGGCAACGAATTCAGGGAAGTGACTTTTTCAGCTTCTGTTATCTCCGGTGGAGTACACAATATATCTTCTTCACTATCAATTTCCATTGTTAACGTATTTTTGAAATTATAATTTTAACAGGAATTATTATTGCACCACCGCGTCGTTAAAATTTGACGTTTCAAATAATTATTAGTTGTCAGTTGATTACATGGCTTACTACCTACTTGATAATTCTATTATTTATAGATTATGCAGTATTTTATTTCCAATGAATGTGATTTTTTAGGTAATTCGTATTTCGAAAAGTGACTTCTGTGATGTTTTGTTGAGTGCGTAACATCTCTTCATCTTTCACGCTTTGATTTTTTATGTATAATTTAAGATTAATAATAATTTGTAACAAAAATCGTGTGCTGAATCGAAGTTATGACGTTTCAAATTGACAGCAATTTATGCTAAGCTTGTCATGCCACGTCAATGGCTTACTTACTTGAAATAGTCTACTTAATGTTAAATTTTTATTCAATTGCATTAAAAAAACATATTAAAGTAATACTTTAACAAGACTTTTATGATTGGTATAAAGTTAGATAATTAAAGTGCCTGGCTATAATTGCCTAGACGAACTTATAAGTGCTTGCCAGATACAATCTATATCGTGTGTCCTATAGGAACTCTAGACCAGTGAATAATGATTATTCACTGCTATTATTCACTCTGTGAAATATGACTATCATTTCGCTTTAGAAAACTTATTTATAAAGTATATATTATAAGGTAGTCGTGGATAAACTATGTTTATAAATGTTCAAAAATCACTTTCTGACACTTTCCAAAACCTATATAAGGACGAGGAATCATAATTTCGTTTGTGTTCTGTCTGTAAACTTTAAAATTAACAAAATGTTTACAAAATGCATATTACTTTCGGTAAAATATTTTACTTTGTTAAAATAATTACAAACCCTTGTTTTCTACAAAAAATTATGTTAAAATTTTACAAAATAAAATTAACAAACTACAAACTCATGTTATCAAATCTGATTTTTATTAGTGTGATCCGAATCTGCAATAAAAAATAGGAAAAACCCTTATTCGACCCGTGAGTATTGTCACAAGTGTGCTTTGGATGGTATAAAATTTAATTTTTGATTTACAATCTTAACAATTTTAAAATTAAAAAAACTATTGACGTTGAGGCATATCCTTTAATTAAATAGCATCGTTCGAAATTTTCCGAAACGCTAAGTTTTTAATCCATCTCAGCTCGACGAAATCGCATAACGTTTTCCCCCGGAAAAGTTTGGAAACTAGAAAAAGTTGTACGAACTCGCGTTTATTAAAATGCAGGCGTACACATCCCGTCCCGCCTTGCCACGCCAGATGAAAATATGATTTCAATAAAGGGAACAGGTTGTCATTTTTCGGGACGAATTTTCTAGCTTGTGTCTCTTGCCGACTGCTGACTGGGGTGCATTAAACACGCTTTATTTGTTGGAATGTGGAAACTTAAATGAAAAGGATTTAGATAAGAAATGTTGCTTTATTAATCAATTTCATAAACAAAAAAATTTACACATACCTACATTAGGGTGTCCCTTATTTTTATTTTTTTACGCATACCCTCTAATTATATTTATTACGTGTTTATATACTCCCAGTAAAAATTTCATCTCATTCTATAAACGGAAACCCGTGCCGACTTGCATCTGAACGCTCCGTTAGCCAACGTTAGGCGCGCGGTATTTTGTAACACGGTTGGTCGCGAGGTCTTCGATCGTAAGTCATTTTGTGTTTGTTATTATGTGACCCTTATATATTATAAATTATTGACAAATGTTAAAATATAGTTTTATTTATGTGTATACTTTAATAAAAATGTATATTTTCACAGGGAGTGGCTAGTTACCCGGAAGGGTCTGGTGAATAGGCCGTAAACTCTGAAATTGGTAAACTTAATGGGTTTTACTTTAAATAACTAAAAGAGTCTATTGTGAGAGATGACTACCGAAAACTTATTGAACTGTCTGAAATATTTTTGGGAGGACATCAAGAAAATAAATTCTTATAAAAAGCTGAAATTTCATATAACAGTATATTTTAGCAATACTAATTATATTAATATATTTAAGGGATAAAATCAACTAAATTAGTGAAACAAATGATAGAAACAAAAGCAATAATATTAATTAGTAATCATTTTGAATAAAATCATTAGAAAAATACAGTCATGAAGTATATCTTCTTTTTAAAGTGTTTCTTGTTACAAAATACCGCGCGCCTAACGTTGGCTAACGGAGGGTTCAGATGCAAGTCGGCACGGGTTCCCGTTTATAGAATGAGCTGAAATTTTTACTGGGAGTATATAAACACGTAATAAATATAATTAGAGGGTATGCGTAAAAAAAATATAAATAAGGGACACCCTAACCTACATACATAAACACAATTAAATAACACAACATTCTGAAATCATCAAATTATAAAGAAATTTTGCTATGAAAAATTGTTCCCCTCGATATAAAACTTTACGTGGAAAGTTTTAAAATGAACACCCTGTATATATATATACATTTATCTTGCTAAAATTGCAATTCCAATTTATGCGATAACAATATATCCCCCAATCTTAAACTTTAATCTTTAACACCAATTTATATTAGCCAACATATCTTACAGCTCCTAATTTTCTCCATTCGTTGACGTACCAAACATAAACAACAATGTATATATTACATGAATATAAATCATCGTCTTCAATAGCAGATGTTTTAAGCTGTTGTTTTACTTGGCATCGCTATTCTTAAGATAAGTTACTCGAGTGTTTAGACTCGATCGCCTGGAATAACAGATATGATACGCTGAATTATAAACCGAACTAAATTTGCAATATGCGACTTGGGAGCATCTCTGGCCAAGATAAATTGCCTAGATAAGAGATGTAAGAAGGGCATAAATCAACGGTTAATATTTAAATTTCGTACTATAAATATTATCAGAAAATCTGAATTTAGTGCTAATTTCAAAATTCTAAGAAAGTTTAATCTTTGAAAATCAAATAAAAACAATAAATATAATTTAAATAAAAAACGTTACCAAAAAATTTATTATATTTTTATTTTATACCAATTTATAATTTAATAATATTTAAAAATGAAATGAAACAATGTAATTAAGATATTAGGTTGTGTAAATTACAGTTTTATATTTTTCATAAATTTCATTGGTTAAAAATTAAAGATTATATATTGTGTAAAGATATTGTTTTTTATTCTTCAAAATTTAAATAATTTAGAAAAAGATATAGATTTATATCTACTTCCACATTGACAAGCTGTGACCACAGAACATAAGCTGTGACTTTATGGCGTTTTAGTCAAGGACTAAAGATATAAACAGTGGCTTTTAAGTTTTTTAGTGACGAGCAAAAAGTGAAGTTAAACTTGGATGACAGTTGACAGATGTCAAATTTTAAACTAATATTTCCAATATCATACTCTATTTGTATCCCGGACATTTACCAGCCAATTCTTATGTAAAATTGTCCCCTGAATCCGAAAATACCGTCAAAAACTATAAAAGTTAGGCAGTTTTTAAGATATAGTCAATTCAATATTATATTTAAAATTGATTATATTTTAAAAACTGTTCTACTTTTATAACTTTTGACGACATTTTCGGATTCACCGAAAAATATTTCATAGGAATTGACTGCTAAATGTCCTGGATACAAATTTCCGATGACGAGAATTATTAGTGGCTGCTTTATGTTATTTTTGAATAATTTATTTTTATAGAATAAGTAATATAGTGATTTCTTCGTCACAGGACATCTTGCAGAATAACAGTGATTTAAATAAAGTGCATGATAGAGAACATAAAAAACTAATGGCAACAAAATTAATAAATTCGGAAAATACTTTTAACATACCAGACCAAGGAATCCAGAAAAGGGATGAGGAATCCGAGAAAGAAATATATGAATTATATGATATTTACAAAAACGAAATAAAAAAAATTACCTAAAACAGTAATTTATCTTTAAAAAATATTTAACAATTTATATTATTTGATGTAAAATTGTTAGGTTTGTATAAAAATTGTATGTACTAGTAACTATGGTCCATGTGTCCAATTACTATATAAAATGTCCAATTACTATACTTTTTTGCATGTTTTTATAAAATTATTATTAAAAATTCAAATATTCTTATTTTTAAGTAAGCGAAAATAAAGTTTAAACAAAGAAACTATATATTCATAAAAAAACTAAAATCTTTAAAACAAAATTTTATATGCATTATTCATAAACTATCAGGCTATTAACAACATTTATGTATGTATACATAGATAGATTTCTAGAAAATGTTGCAACAAATACAAACATAACACTGTACTTATATGATTATAAATCTCAAATTCATTCACTGGAAACAATATTTGTCTAATGACGCCTTAGAGTTTTATTCGTTAATTGAAATACCAAGATTTTATAAATTTATCTGATAAAAAAATAATTAAAAACGTGTTTCCTTTGATTTTTTTCAAGTACCACTTTAGATTTTTTATCTCTTATTATTCAAATAAAACGGGATTTTGTCTGATGATATTGTTGATAATGGTTTAATGAATTAAAATGTTGTTTATAAATATGTGCAATAAAACGAGGTTTACAAATATAAAGTTTTATTTAATCGATACCAGGTTAATTTATTGAGATAATTATTATTCGATATTAGCTTCTGCATCTTCATTATCTTCATCATATTCTTCACCGCCATTATCCACGGTATCTTCAATACAATACAGAACGTCTTCAATGATATCAAAACCCATTTTGGTTACCTTTTTAATGCTGTTCAACATGCACGTGTCAATGGAGGTCACGGTCCTCAAATTCAGCTGTTGTATTTTGGCGGCTATCGTCATTACTTTTGGTGGTATCTGCAGGCTCTCTGAAATCGCATCCATAACTATGATTTGCATGCAGGTAGGGCTGAATCCACATTTTTGTATGTCTTTTCCGATTATTTCTGGGACAGACATGAACGTTTGCGCTTGGTTTAAACTGTCGCTAATGACGTTAACCACCTCAGTCATCACTTTCTTGGTGCAAGACTTGACTTCTTCATTCACTTGTTCTTCTAAAACATCCAATTGACCCTCCTCAATCAAGCAATCCACCACCACAGAGGCTTTGGCTTGGGCCAACTCCTTTTTGAAATTCTGGATTCTTTCCGATATCAAAGCCATATTTTCCTCCACCACTGTGTCCGTCATATTCTGCATCATAAAACTGTAGCTTTTTATGTTCGCTTGTATATCGCGTACTGAGTTTTTTATGCTTTCGTTTATTTCCTGTATTATCGATTCTTCAAACCCCCCGAGGTCACCTGGGGGCATCGTGATAAAGCCACCACAAGCAATCTGAAATTAAAAAAATAGTCAAATTAATCCAAGTTTGTTTTTTCAAATACAAATATATATAATTTCATAAAATATATATCAATGGCTTACTTTTAGTGCGAAAGCAAGCCCAATACTATACGTAATCATATTTAAAAAGAGGTTACTAACTTATTATCAAAACTAAAAATGTTAAGTAACTGAGATTAAATTTGCGGGACAAACAAAACTCTAGCAATTACTAACATATGTAATGTATTCATGATAAAAATAACTAATTAAAATATTAGATAATATTTTTTTTAATTTAAGGTAATTTAAAGCATCACACTATTTTCAATCCTAAAATATTTTTTGTCCAAGTGCGATAATATGATAGTAGTGTTCCACATTAATCTAACTTTACACTTAAATATACGAGGTGTGTTCAGAAAATAACGGGAATTGTTAAATTTCGCAGCTTCGGAGGATCCGATTTTCGTTCGTTAAAAGAAATGGATCAAAGAGAATTTGTATCCAATTTTGCTTAAAAAATGAAATAAATTATGTGAAATGTTAACAAAGGCCTATAGTGAGTCTGCTATAAGTAAAACAAGAGTTTACAAGTGGTATAAGAGTTTCCAAGATGGCCGTGAAGACGATGAAGATGACGAACGCCCCGAACGCACAAGCACATTAACAACCGATAAAAACATAGAAAAAGTGGAAGAAATGGTTATAAACCAGACAGACAGAGAAGTCGATGATGATGTTGGTGAAATTTTTTCAAATGTTTTGGGTATGAAACGCGTGGCAGCAAAATTTGTTCCAAGATTGTTAAATGTTGAACAAAATTTTTGGCCAAAAACAATGCTGTAATGATGCCCCAGCCTCCATATTCGCCAGACATGCCTCTTTCTGAATTTTTCCTATTCCCAAAATTAAAGAAAACCTTAAAGGGCCGTCGTTTTGCAAGCATAGATAACATTAAAAGCGCATCGCTGAAAAAACTAAAGGCTATCTCAAAGATCGAGTTTTAGAAGAAGAGCTGGCACATATGCATAATATCCAATGGGGACTATTTTGAAGGCGACAACATTAATGTAGACAAATAAATAAAAATTTGTTTCAGAAAACGAAAATTCCCGATATTTTCTAAACACACCTCGTACATTTAACACTAGCCAAGCTCTGGCAGTTCACATTGGTGAAAATATGCAATCGGAGGGTGTCCAGTTGACAAAAACGCAAACTTGTTTCGTTTATTGTTCTCTCAGAATTTGTGTTGGAAAAATACCAAGCTGTTTAGTTGTGGTTTATAATTATTAACTAAAGTTAAGTCAATTTCAAAGTATTATTACTCATCATGGTTTATAATGTCAAAAATCGCATTTTGTTTTGGTTCATAAGGTCGAAAATTGCGTTTTATTTATTGTACAGACAAATTTTAAGTACAGTTCTTTCAATAGCTCAGTTTAATGTACATAATAAGTAAATCGTTTTTTTTTTATTTTTTTTTTCCTTAGAGTAAAACATATCCATGATGCCAAGTTTAAAAATTTTAAAAGTTTAGCCAAACCCTTAGCAGTACAAAATGATTGTATGATGACAACTTTAGCACTGAATTGCAAAGAGGACCTTTAAAGTTTTATTTTGAGATTATCACTGCAAAAATTTCGTATATAAAATTATTTAACACTTTACCAAATGAAATTAAAAACTGTGATAATTTAATTAGTTTTAAGAAATATATTCTATCTTATGTAAAAGAAAAAATTGACCTGTGATATTTATGATGTTATTACTAATATTTTTATATATATAATGATGAGAAATTGTAAATAGCTTATGCTAATAATAAAGATATTTATTTATTATTTATTATTATATAATTATATAGAAGAATTTCCCGATTCGATAGAAATTTTAGTCACAAAATGGGTAAGAATTGGTTACCTGTATAAAACTACGAGATTTTAAGCTTGCTTTCCAAAGAGCCATACAATTTACACCAATCTAACAGTGTCAATTGGTACTTTGTGCCAAAATATTATTTGGTGCTTTGAACATATTTATATTTTAAGTAATTACCAGAGATTAGTTTTATATTTTGTAGCGTAAAACTTACAATGGACTGTATTTTTATATAAATATAAATTTTATTTGTTTTATATAAACATAAATGAATATATAAAAAATTAATAAGAGCAGAATCATTGCAAACCTCCATTGCATAATTTTTCAGGCGTACAATATTTTTTATATTTTTATCGACATTAAATGAATTCTATGTATGTCTTTAAGGGCGCACTGCAGACACCAATCTTATACAATATTGGTGTACAATTTTTAAATCTATTAGTGTTAGGATAAACACTAAATAGATTTCTAGCACTATTAGGAATAGCATGCATACTAAAAGTGAACTTTTATTTATTTTATTGCAAAAGCAGCGTTATTTGCATTTTAATGATGTCAAACAATTCAAAAATTAAAAATTTTCATTTTTATGTCAAATTATATTTTTTGCAAAAAAATTAAAGCTCACCTGTATTGTAAGGCCTAATCCAACAATATACGCAATCATATTTAACTAACGTATTACCAAATTAAAAAATGTTGAATAACTGCCAGTAAAAATTGCGGAGCAATGAATTAAATAGCAAAACTCATGCCAATAATACAATAAAAAAAATCTTTATTTTGTTGGTAATCTTATCGCTAATACACATATATTATAGTAATTCATCAAATTCGTATAATATATTTTATGAATTTATTGAGTAGACAATAATGATTTTACAACCTAAATCTTTAAGTTTTATGTTTATTGGCAGTATAACATGGTTTTAATGTTGGGATTTAGGGTTAAGATTATCCTTTGGCAAATAAGATTTAGAATTAAAAAAACAGAGATGTTTATAAAATGCTTTAAACAAATTTGGGTTTGTTTTAATATATATTTTTTATACATTTGTCTTTAAAATGACATTGACCCCACATTTTTATTCTCTCAGAGAGTCAAGTAATACATTTTCAAACATGAACATAAACTTAGTATGGATTACCACAATTTGCACAGTTCCCTTTTTGGGGACCCTTCCAGGAATTGCGCAGGGCCGGACTAAACGCCCTGAGGGCTAGGGGAGCTAGAAATTAAGGGCTGAAAAGTTAGGAGGCAGATATGCGCAAGTAATTTACCCCACTGTGCGAAACCATTACTTGTCTTCAGTACCGAAGTATTGCCGTCCACGTCGGTTTGTTAAAAATAAGCAGCTGGCTTCAACAAACATTTAGCTGCTCTTTCAAAATACTGACTTTAAAGAAGATTTAGCCCCATTCAGCCAGTCGTTATTATATTATGATGAAAATGTAGCAAACAGTTATACACAAATTATATTTTATCCCGATGTGCAAATATCGTAAGTTTGTTCCTTTTTTTAGAGATTCAAATAGAATATAAAATTCTAAATTTAGCAATATGCACAAGTATACCGTTTGGGATGATAGTTTTGGGTATTGTTAAATTTAACTTTAAGTTCGTGATTTAAACATTTCTATATTCACAGTAGCTCTATTTGTCTATTATAGCGCTCGAATTACACACAGGATGTTTCTATAAGAATTATTGGTAAAAATTAATAATTATTGATAACCTTAAATTTGACGTTTGTGTCAAAAGTCGCAAACACACTAAACGTTTCTTTATTACGATTTCCATGGTAACTAAGCGAGCGACAAAGTAACTTTGTCGCTTTCTTTTTGCTTGGTTGTAGAAAAAATATTTTTTTTTCAAGCAGCCATGATACACCGAAAAAAATATATTCGTTGAGTTAACATTTGCCTAAATGTCATTTTTGAAAATGTTGTTTCAACAAAAAACCTATTGGATTAATCTATATTTTGGTGTCAAAGCAATAGTCAGAGTTTGTCAAAGTTTATTTGTTCATTTGACAATTTAAAATATTGATCTTACATGAACTAATTGTTTGAATTAAAGTTTTTATCCTATTTTGATTTAATAGCTGGAATTGGTTAAATCAAATACTAAAATTGTTGGGATTACCTAAAAAAACTATTAGATTAACGTTTAGTTGCTGTTTAATCCACAACATTAAATTTGTTCATTTAACAAATTGTAAATGTTATTTTAAAATTTAAAATGTTAAATTTGCATTCATAAAGTTGCCTTAACACTCTAAGAATGTTAAATTAACAAAATTAGCAGATTGGAACAAATATCCTAATTTTGTTCATTTGACTGTTATTTGTTGTTCAATTAAACAATACAATTTGACATTTTTAGATGGTTAAGTAAACGTGCAAAAACCATTGCTTGTATTTAAAGTGCATAAAGAGTTGAATTAATATTCAATATTTTTTTGTTGTTTCAACAGCTTATTTTTTTCAGTGTATACAACCTTATATGCATGTATAGAGATAGTTGAAGTGCATCTTTTTTATTAGCGGCAGACAAAAAACTCAAAAAAGCCTAGGGATAGAAGTAAATCCATAGGTGACTCAGTAGACTTCAAATAATAAAATTAATTTAGCATTTCATAGAAAGCAATCACGATGTATTAATTATATTAATTATAATCGCACGGAATATTTAGTGATTATTTATTAAATTTTAAATGAACGAAATAAAGAACAATTAGTTTATTAGTATAATATTATGATGATAGACGAGTCGTCAATGTCCAAACACTCCAAACAAATGTCAGTACGTCAAAATTAATTCAAGCGCAGCATTTTGACAGAGTAGTGTTTATTTTTAGTTTAGGATATTTATCGGCATTGTAAGTAAGGGTTATTTAGTTTTTTTAGTTTTTATCAATAATTTCTAATGCTTTTAGCTAAAATTTTATCCCACATGAGTTATGAGTAAATAAAATAATTCTATTGCTTATTCTATTTATATTACACCTTTGAAAAAAAAAATTGTATATGTTATTTGGAGTAGAAGCTCTTTTTGTACTTCGTACAGTTGACGGCCGAAGCGTAGCACTCTGCACTCACCACAAAAAGAGTCAATTCTACTCCTTATGACATAATCTACTATTTTGCTTCTTTAACATTAATAGCCCCTTATTGTAAATGTAAATTAAGGACGGCATGGCGAATCGATTTTGACATTAACAGTCAAACCAATGACTGTGATACCAACCATCTAAAGTAAAATTTGACCAAAGGTATAAAATTAATTTTTTTTTATAGAATTTTTGCAAAATAGATAAAATAGCATAAAGAACTCATGTCATAAGACCTTTTGTCGCACTCGTCCATATAAATTGTCCGCCTGCGACAAAATGACGTCTTATGACGGATGGATACATAAATAAATATAAAATAAAAATTTACATATATCGACACTTTTTTACACTATTTGTAAAATAACATAAAACAAAGAAAAAATTCGACCTTGAAATGAAATATTTTGAACATTTTTATGAACATTTATTCTATTTATAAACACTTTTTAATTTTACGAAAACCCCATTAATTTTTTTTTAATAAAAATATAAAACATCAAAACATTATTAAAAACTATAAATTTTCCACTTTTAATAATTAATATCTCCAAAACAATCAGCCCAAAAGGTAAATAATAATAATAAATGAACATATTGCTGAAATCACAATTTTATAATCTATTCAAATCTTTCCAAAAAAAGAGGGGATACAATTTTAAAAAAATTAAAGAAATTCTACAAAAATGGCTGAAAATATGACAATTATACATCAATTCGTCTAATTGAAAGACAAAATCAACCTATTCAAGGATATTTTTGAGAAAAAAATCCGAATTTTTTAATGAATTTTTTCGATATTTTTGCCGGTTGCCTCACATACTATGCAAGGCAGTTTATCAGTAGGTAAAGATTGAGAATTAAATTTTGCGTTTTTAAGCTCTGGTACTTATGGGTGAATATATTGAGATGTCCCTCAAGTGAAAATGATTATTTTTTATTTTTGGTTGTTTCACTGTTAGTCTAGAATGGGGTTTTTGGGAAGCCACCAGGTCTAGTAATAACATAACATAAGTGGTTCTGCACTAATGCAAGAATTTTAAGAAATCATACATTTTGAGCATTAGAGCTTCACGGAAGATAGCTTCACGGAGGTTAGGATTTCGTATTTTTTTTTAAAATACAATTGTACATACATAAAATATTTATTAAAAAAATCTACTTACTGATATATTACACTTCACGGTGGATAGGTTTTTAAATAGAAAATTAATGAACTTTTGAATTATAAAACAGCAACACTCTCATCTGCATATAAATTCTAACTGACCTTCAGGAATCACATGCATCTATAATGTCGTAAACAGGGGTTTTTGCTTATTTAAAATGATTAAAGCGCCATCCGTTGCATAAAATTTGAAGCAAAAATAGATTCACGGAGGATAGAATTAATTTTTTTAACACCTACGTAAATGGTTATAAAAATTATTTCTTTTAATTTTTAATAATATTTTATATTTCATTCGATTGCTTTGGATGTGTTTAATTTACTTAGTGAATTGCTATTTTTAGTATGCTTTTACTACCTCAGATACTTGAAAACATATTGGTTAGTCTAGAAAGAGTTACAGTCACGGAGAATAGGTTTTTTTAGATGATTTACGGAAGCGCTCTTGTAAACGTCCGCCTTCTTCGAAAGGTCGGTCTAGAAATAAAAAAAAATGGAACCACAGAAATACTGAAATCAGTAATAAATTCACTAAAGTATATTTATTATCTTTTGAAGAAGTCTTAAACACAATCTAACATGTTCCTTTTGTTCATTAAATGCAAAAAGTACACCTAAAACGAATTTAAACAACATAATATTATTCCGGAGCATGCTCCAGACTACTTCATATTTTCAAAGGAAATCAAACATTATAAGGCTCGACACGTTTTGAGACCGAATGTACGACTCGAGTCACAAGTTGTTTCTTTTTTTAATAATAAAAATTTAGCTGCTGCAGCTCGAGGGAATTTCAAATGTACCGGTTTAGAGCAAATTAAAAGAAAAGAAATACTGTTCATTTGATTTTGTACGAGATCTATCAAAAAGTTAAATTGTAAGTTATGGCCAACAACTTTTCTGGAGTAATTTGGATGCGCTGATTCCAAAAATGACCATAATTTTGCTCAATTAGCTTTTGTTTTTAAGATATTGTGGGAAAAATATATCGCAGAAGCAAGAGCTAATTGAGCAAAATGATTGGTAATGCATTTCCTACACAAAATTGACCTGTTCAACAGTAAAAAAAGCTTTACACTAGGCTTGACTGGAGAACACTAGTTATAGCATTTACACAGTAAAAAAAATCAACTCTAAGCAACACTGATTAGAGTTCACACAGGTCCACACTAAATAGTGTTGTTTTATAACACTACAATTAGTAGTAGTAATTTTGTAGTGTAATTTGTAGTGTAATTTTTCCGAAGTAGGCAAGGTAATAATAAAGTAATTTTACATTGTATTATAGTGTTAATTTACCTAAAATAGTGTACTTTTACGCTTTCACTGTTAAATGTAAATTAACACTACTTTGGAAAAGTTCTAATTTTAGAAAAGTAACTTTAAACTTCTATTGCAAACTTTAAGTAAAACTTATTGGTAATGAATAAAACGAAAAGTTAGAGAAAGAGAAACATTTATTTGGAAAAAATAAACATCTATTTTAGATAATAAAAAATAAACATCTATTATAGATAATATAATAACATCTATTATAGATAATTTAATAACATATTAATCAAATGTAATTCTTACGTCGCCATTTAAAATATAATTTTATATTTTCGTACAATTAACCAGCTGCTTAAGTAAAATGGTTCCTTAAAAAACAGTGGCGTAGCTAGCCTGGAGGGGCCCCGTATCAAAAATCTGGTAGGGGCCCTTATACGGGAAAAGCTGCTGGCAAAAAATTTTCTAGGTGTCACGCCCAAAGTCTATTTTGGGCAAACAAAACCATTTTTTAGGGTATCATTTTGAAAATAATAAAAAATTTGCTGTATTGAAATATTTTTATTTTTAAATGGTAAAAAAATATGGACTAGAACTGCAACAGTTAAATGTTAAAATTTGGTTTATTAAAAAACAGTTTTTAAAATTTGTGTAGGTACCTATATTTTTCAATATAAATTATTTAAAAAATAAAGTGTATAAGGCATGCATCATTTTTTTTATTGGGTTTAATTTAACCTTTTAGAGAAGCAGGGAGTCTTGCCCCATTTCCAGCAATTACTTTATATAAACACGTAAATACAGTTCATTGTAAGTTTTACGCTATAAAATATAAAACTAATCTTTGAATTACTTAAAATATAAATACGTTTAAAACACAAAATAATATTTTGGCACAAAGTACCAATTGACACTGTTAGATTGGTGTAAATTGTATGGCTCTTTGTAAAGCAAGCTTAAAATCTCGTAGTTTTATACAGGTAACCAATTCTTACCCAATTTGTGACTAAAATTTCTATCGAATCGGGAAATTCTTCTATATAATTATATACCAAATTTTTACAGTGATAACCTCAAAATAAAACTTTGAAGGTCCTCTTTGCAATTCAGTGCTAAAGTGGTCACTATAAAATTCCATCTGCTAGTATCGCAGTGCTAAGGTTTTGGCTAAATTTTTAAAGTTTTTATTAAACTTGGCATCATGGATGCACACGATTTACGACCTTATGAACCAAAACAAAATGCAATTTTTGACATTATAAACCATGATGAGTAATAATACTTTGAAATTGAGTTACCTTTAGTTAATATTTATAAACCACAACTAAACAGCTTGGTGCATTCTTCCAACACAAATTCTGAGAGAACAATAAACGAAACATGTTTGCATGTTTGTCAACTGAACACCCCCTGATAGCATATTTACACTAATGTGCAATGTCAGAGCTTGGCTAGTGTTAAATGAATATTTAAGTGTAATGTTAGATTGATGTGGAACACTACTATCATTCCATCGCACTTAGACGAAAATATATATTTTAGGATTGAAAATAGTGTCATGAACTTTCACCTGGGAGAACACTTAAATATTTTTTTACTGTAAAGGATTTTTGAGAATAAAAAAAATATCGTTTTAGAGGTTTTTGGTATGCCAAATTCAGAAACTCACTGTATATAAAAAAATGGCTTGAGGAAAGAAATAATAAAAAACAATGTTGCAGAGCAAATTTGCAATGAAATAACAACAGATTATTTTCTATTTCCTCCATGATAGGTACTCTTTTATTCCTTTTAGGCATTGTTTTCTCGTTTCATCGCACCTATAAAAATAATCCTGTCAAACCGGGGCTTGTCTTTAAGATAGAAAAGTCTAAAACGTGTCGAGTTTTATAATGTTTGATCCCTTTTAAAAATATGAAGCCTTCAGGAGCGCCGTGGAATAATATTGAAGTTTTCCTTCAGTGAAATGTATAGGTAGGTAAGTTTTATCGTTGAAGCATTGTTTGCATAAATTACGTTAAGAAAACCCTTTCCAGTATTAATTACGACATCGTAAAGATACCGTTACCTAACCAAACACAAACATACTACAGAAAGATAATACTAAACCTCTAAAAAGTTGGTTTACTCGTTAGCCGCCTTTGTTAAAATGACATTACTTTATGTTAAGTTTACAACCAACTACTCTCTTAACTAATTGAATAAGAAGTTTGTAATTATAACAAACATTTTGTAGTTTAAGGGCCGTACACAGTAAAAAAAAAAATCAACTCTAAGCAACACTAATTAGAGTTCACACAGGCCACACTAAATAGTGTTGTTTTATAACACTACAATTAGAGTTAATTTGTAGTGCAATTTTCCCCAAGTAAGCAAGTATGATTTAACAGTATAGCACTGAGGATAAAGTAATTTTACACTGTATTAAAAAGTGTTAATTTACCTAAAATCGTGAACTTCCTGGGTAAAATCCCACTTTTGTTCAGTGTAACTACTTTGGAAAAGTTCTAATTTTAGAAAGGTACTTTTACTCTTTTAGTGCAAACTTCTAGTGTAAATTAACACTATTATTCGAGTGAAACCCATTGGTGGTAGTGAATAAAACGAAAAGGTAAATAAAGAGAAACATTTATTTGGAACAAAAATCTATGACAATTATCAAAATCGGTCCCTTTTAAAATATAATTTTATATTTGAGTCGTATGGCTGGCTTAAGCAAACTATTTTCTTAAACCGTAAAAGTTTTAGACCAATGCAATGTTTTACTGGCTGTCAACTTGTAAGCAATGAATTATCTTGAGAATTCATCAGTAATCCATTTTTCTGTTATAAAAAATGGGTGATCCCATTGGTAGAGAGGCGTCAGGCGGCTGTATGTCGGGGATTTACCACACGTATACAAATTTTCCATAATATTAATAAAAATGTAGGTATAGGTTAATATAACAACCATTACGCTTAAAAATAAAAAGTAAATCAAGTGTGTATGTATTTATAATATTAATGTTACAAGTACCCGACCTACTGCCGTAAATTATTGATATATAATATAGGTCGGGTATGGACATCATATTGGTATTTATTGAGTATTAAGGCTTAAGCCTTAAGAATGTCCCCTTATGGATTCACCGTAATTAAAATCTAACTGAACAAAAATGCCACACTTCCACAACGCGGTATCTCCGAATATGTACTGCGTAGGTAGATATGTACTAACCAAACATTTTAAAACGCATTTCGGTTATTACCAGTTTTTTCAGTCTATTTTGCCACTATTGGTGTAATTTAACTTTAATTGTGATACAATGTGCACTAGTAGTGTAAAGAAAAAAGAGCTCTTACACAGAGAGAAAGGAGTGGTTGTAAAAACCGTAATAGGTTTATATTTACCTTAACGTAGCATTGTATTTTGCCGACCTCATATGGGTTTATAGTAAACACATCTTAAAGTATATCATATTTATTTGTTAATAAAAGTTAGTTCATTAACAGTTAAAACATTAATTAGTTACTATTATAATAAAAAAACGCTATGTTAGAAAAGTATTCTTATAGTAATTGGTCTTCACTTAATAGTTAATCCACAGGCGCTTTATATTAGAAAAGCCTATTTATAGTAAATGAACTTAAGGTAATACTTCATCCACAAGACCTTTGTATTAAAAAGGCAATAGGTGTTTATTATAATGCGAGAAATAATAATAAATATTTAAATTAATTGCAATTATCAATTCATATTTTAACTATTAGAAATGTATGATTATTAGTATAGCATGTATTTATAATTGTGCGATTGTATAAGGTAATAAAAAAAGTGTGTATTTATAAGAAAATTTATTTTTGAAAAAAGTTTAAAAATATTTAAAGTGTAACAGAACAAAAAAAAGAAAGTTGCATCTGGGGGGTTTTGGGTATACCGATACTTAGTTATAAGACATGGGACCCACACCAACTAAGATATCGGTATAGCCAAAATCCACCAGCCGCCATTGAAAAATGAATACATTAAGAGTAAGCTTATACCTATGAGTACATAAAAAAAATAATAATTAAAGTAATATTTTTAGGAAGCTCATTAAAGATGAGTGGTAACTTCTGATTTCAAAAAAGAATTTAATTTTTATTTTTTAATGCTTTATATTTCCTGTTTTATTTCTATTTACCGGGCTCCCTATATACCTATATATCCGTAGGTATATACCGAGCCCGGAATATAAAAATAAAAAAATTCCTTTAAGAACTGACTAAAAATCCGAAGTTACCACTCATCTTTAATGAGCTTCCGGTAATAAAATATGATTTCATTATTTTTTATAAAAATATTACGTTTAGTATTTTTTTACCAAGAAAACATAACTGCCGTTTCTGTGCAATGCCACTGGAGTGATATTCTTTACAGTAGTACACTTAGTTAAGAGTTCCTTAGTTAGTAGTTAGTTAGTTAGTTAAGTTTATACACTTGGTTAAGAGTTCCTGACTATCTGCCTTGAAATTTTCCATAATTTGCACACAAAAAAACGTTTACACTTAATGATGCAACTATTACTATTTTATGATGGGAATCGACTAAATCTCTTAAGAGTCTTAACTGAACTAGTCGAAACTCGCATAGCCTATGCGGCATAGGTACTTTTTTATCCCCACTCCAGTGGTTTATTGGGTATAAATGAATCTTATTAGTAAATAGTAATAAGTTATTACATATAACACCATGCTATAGCAATAAATAATATATAATAATAAGTATTAAGAAATCTGTTTGGATAATAATAATAAAAACGTCTACGAGTCATCTCTTCGTAGATTTATTATTACCCGATGAGTTAACTATTACCTCATAGTGTAATATACTGTAGATATTGTAAGATTACTGATATTAAACCAGTGTAATACATTTAAACCATGACAGCTAACTATTATTCATATAACTTCTTAAATAACCGCCAAATTATTACCTAATACTCTTTTTTTGTTAATAACCAAGACATCAACCAGCAAAACACCTTCGTGTGTTTAAAATCTATTCTATATTATTTATTAAAAAATGAGAGATATCTTATCTTGAGGCAATAATTAAGTTCTAGGAATTCATCATGTTTTACCAATTAAACAAAAAGTTTATTTATTATATTTCAAAATTTAAAAATTATAACTTTATGGTACTTATAAAGAAATGTGTTCGTAACTTATATTTTGTAATAATAAATGAGTGTTTTCTCTCTGTGTAGTAACATCAAAACAGACAAAGAAATTGGCATGCACTGTAATGTACATTTTGTCACTATTTAACACATTAAGGGGTAATAAACACTCGCATTAAGTTTTTCTACCCTTTTGATTTATTTTAATAATAAATAGTGTGAATATACCAATGAATAATGTTCATATTCTTTAAATGTGTTTAATAAAGTTAATAAGCACTAAATGCTAACTAGTGTATTTTGTAGTGTAACTTTTACACTTACAAATCAACTATAATATTTTTACCCCTACACTAAAAAATTTACATGGGCAAAATTTTTTACCGTGTATCAAGCATTAACTAACATATGTTTTCCTCTAGAGTTTGTTTCTTTTTTCCCTCTCGATGTCTTCGGCATCACGGTACGAAATAAAATAAAGTAAGCAGAAACATAAGTTGCAGACGCTGAAGTCAGTTGAACTTGTTGATGCGGATTGTCAGTGGGAAATATTTTGATTGACTGCCCGAAATCACGTTTACTTTTTCAACAAAATAATCTGTAACCTTTGAAATTAACAAAATGTTTATAAAACTGCATATTACCTTTACAAAACTTTCGGTAAAATATTTTCCTGCAAACTCATGTTAACAAATCTGATTTTTATAACAGTGTGGTGTCTTAAAAATGAGTTATTACAGTTTTGTTTTGGAGTCGGAAAATGGGTTAACAGTATCAGTGTTGCTTGTCTTTTCTGACAGTTCATTCAAAACCACATAGAACGTTTAGAAAATGTGTCTGTTTATTAGATATTCATCAGATGTGCTATGAAATTAACTTAGGCCAGCCTTGATTAGACAGGCATGATCTCATGTATATACATATTGCAATCAGGCCTACCAACTGCCTATTTTGCTGGATGGAAATTAAATTTTCAGCGACTCGAATACAGACTACCACTTTGTCACACTCCGTAAAATAAAGTAGAGTTTACTGATAGCGCGTCCAAATTTAACACTAACACAATTATTTTTGCAGGTAACTTAACAAAATTTAGAAAGAATGAAAAATAGAACTACAATTTGAAAACCTGAATGAAAAATTGCTGCTAAGATTAATTTTAGCTGAATTAAAATTAGACATTTAATTTGTTATAACGGAAGCAGGGAAAAGAAAAAGGCAATAAGGAGAATGAAATCTCATCAAGAAAATATCGTCCGTTGTCATCTGTGTCAATACCAATCAAAGCTTGATTGTCTTGTGCCTGGTTCTGTGAGCATTTCTGTTTAATAATTAATAATGGAAAACCGTCCTGCACAAATTAATAAATGCAAACTCCAAATGCCAATAGTAATAAAACTCGATTTGGTTCTCTCTATCTCTTTTTATTGTGAACTAGGTAAAACATGTTCCTCAAATTAAATGGATATCAGGAGACTAAGCCTCGGTTGATTAAACTGGATTGCCCCAAAAGGAACAAAAATGTTTAATTTTAAAAAGCACAGTATTTTAATGAAATTCTTCACCATTTGTATTATTCTGTCAAATTAATTAATCGTAACATAAACATGAAAATCATTTTAAGTTTTTTGGTCGTCTTTTAATAGAATTGTGCTACCTGCCTTTCGACATCTTTCTCTGTTTTCTTTGAAAAGTTAGGTTAGCCAGCTTTTCTGAATTATGTGAGCTCCTACACAGTAAAAAGTTTTAATCAAATATTAACCAGATTTTATTTTGTCATTATAACACCATTTTTTAGATTTAATAACAAAATCCTACATCAATAATTCAACCATAATTCTTGTAATTACCAAATGGACCTTATTTTTACAAACCTTTTTGTAGGCCCAGTAACAAAAGTATTTGTTGGAAATTGGGAAAGTAAATGAAAAGAATTTTGATAAGAAGTGTTGCTTTATTAATAAATTTCCTAAACAAAAAAATTAATTTACTCTCTTAAAATGAATTAGTTAAAAATAACTAAGTCATATTTGACTAATTTTCATAGCGAAAAAGCAGTCACCAATAATTAGTCAAATTCTACTAAATGAAATAGTCAAATTTAAATTTAAAAAAGTTTTGACCCAGTCGGGGATTGAACTCAGGTCTCTCGCTTGTCAAGCTGTTGTCATAACGAATGTGGCTATCAGTCACTCTTATAAAAATCATTTTTATTTGTCAATAAATATAGTTCATAATATTTTAAAGTTGAATATATTATTTGTGTTGCTTTTTTGAGCTAAACTTTTTGCATCTTTGTTTGTTTTTATGGGTTATTTAATCATGGAGCCTTTATGCATTTATTTCAAATAATACTTTGTTGTTGGCCGCAAACGATTAAAGTTAGTTACACAGTAAAAAATTTTGCCCGTACAAAATACATTTAAAGAATATGAACATTATTCATTGGTACATTCACATTATTTATTATTAAAATAAATTAAAAGGGTAGAAAAACTTAATGTGAGTGTTTATTACCCCTTAATGTGTTAAATAGTGACAAAATGTACACTACAGTGCATGCCAATTTCTTTGTGTGTTGTGATATTACTAAGAGCTCTTTTTTCTTTACACTACTAGTGCACATTGTATCACAATTAAAGTTAAATTACACCAATAGTGGCAAAATAGACTGAAAAAACTGGTAATAAACGAAATGCGTTTTAAAATGTTTGATTGGTACCTACGCAGTGCATATCCGGAGATACCGCGTTGTGGAAGTATGGCATTTTTGTTCAGTTAAATTTTAATTACGGTGAATCCATAAGAGGACATTCTTATTTTTTGGTAAGTATTATACTTCCTTTTTTTTAGGCCTTAATACTCAATAAATACCAATATGTATATATATATTATATATCAATAATTTACGGCAGTAGGTCGGGTACTTGTAACATTAATAATATAAATACATATAAACTTGATTTACTTTTTATTTTCAAGCGTAATGGTTGTTATATTAACCTATACCTACATTTTTATTAATATTAAGGAAAATTTGTACACGTGTGGTAAATCCCCGACATATAGCCGCCTGACGCCTCTCTACCAATGGGATCACCCATTTTTTACAGTCAGAAAACAGAAAAATGGATTACTGATGAATTCTCAAGATAATTCATTGCTTACAAGTTGACAGCCAGTAAAACATTGCATTGATCTAAAACTTTTACGTTTTAAGGAACCATTTTGCTTAAGCCAGCCATACGACTCAAATATAAAATTATATTTTAAACGGCACCGATTTTGATAATTTTCATAGATTTTTGTTCCAAATAAATGTTTCTCTTTATTTGCCTTTTCGTTTTATTCACTACCACCAATAGGTTTTACTTAAATAATAGTGTTAATTTACACTAGAAGTTTGCACTAAAAGAGTAAAAGTACCTTTCTAAAATTAGAACTTTTTCAAAGTAGTGTTAATTTACACTGAACAAAAGTGTAGAAGTACATGATTTTAGGTAAATTAACACTTTTTAATAGTGTAAAATTACTTTATCCTCAGTGCTATAGTGTTAAATCTAAATCATACTTGCTTACTTGGGGAAAATTACACTACAAATTAACTATAATTGTAGTGTTATAAAACAACACTATTTAGTGTGGACCTGTGTGAACTCTAATTAGTGTTGCTTAGAGTTGATTTTTTTTTACTGTGTACCTTTACAAAACTTTCAGTAAAATATTTTCCTTTGTTAAACCATGGTTTTTTACAAAAAAGTATGTAAAAATTTTACAAAATAAAATTAACAAACTACAAACAAAAATCAGATTTTTATATATAAGTGTAGTAGTTCCACACATTTAAATACGTAAGTAGTTCATTTCACTGCATAGAAAGTCTTAGTTGTATGTTTCACCGTTGTCCCTCGTCTCGCAGTGCCACTTGAATTTTTTCATTAATAGGGAAGTCACTTTTTCTATTAAAATTGGGCAAGACCTGTTTGTAAGACCGTGAGCGTGGCGTGGCGTGGCGTGACACACATTTTTTCTTTTTTATATGTTTTTTATTTCTTTTTTGTGTTAATTTTAAAAATTATATTGAATTTAAAAAATTCCTTCGTTCATTGTCTTGATTTTTTTAACATTTAAAATGGTAACTTAATTTTATTATAAAACAATATCAACTTGAAAAAGCAGTTATTAAATTTAAAATACCTTGGCTCGGTGTATATTGAAATATTTGAGATGTTTGCGAGATAGAAAAGGTGGTACACAAAACGAAAAAATATTTGTAATATAAAACACAAATAATCTTGCTTCCATGTAGGATATTAAATAACTCATTCATGGGGAGAATAAAGTAGCTTGAAGTAATATAGTTTTTATTTAAAATGGTATATTATGTAACAAGTTTTATAAACCCCAGAAAAGTTTATTTATAAAACGAGTTGTTTTATAATTTTTAGAATTTAAACCCAATTTTATTTAGTTGTAAAATGTCATACAATCGTTAAAATAAAGTGCCTTTCTTGTAAAATAATACTAAATGTGAAAATTATTTTATTATCTCAATACAAAAATACAAAAAAATTAAATAGTTTCCCAACGCCAATATTTAAAAAGTTTATATGAACATTTTACTGACCTTTTAATTTCGCCGGCAGTAAACTATAACTTAAATTCAGGCACGGACTGTAAAGTCCTCATAAAACATTTCCTTTACTTTCACTGTGAAAAACTGTCAATTTTCAAGATACATTTCGATTTATATCCTTTATAATTGTATTTATAAAATGTAAAAATGTGACATTTGACAGTTTCCCCTGTTGTTTCATAGATGGCGCTCTATACAAATTTTTGATTTAAATCATTTTAAGATTATAATAAGTATTTGTCGTACACGGAGAGAAAAATTTTGCCAAAATAACTATCCAAAGTATTGTTAAATGACGTATAGTGAATTTAGTCAACTGTTTTATTAAACTGAGGATCTGTATAGCCAATTTAGCCATACAAATCCTCAGTTTAATAAAACAGTTGACTAAATTCACGATACGTCATTTAACAATACTTTGGATAGTTATTTTAGCAAAATTTTTCTCTCCGTGTAGAAAAAGTATAGTACGCACCTCGTTTATAAACTTTTTTATACACTCATTAACTTAAGCAAAATGCCTAAATTAAATTCGTGTATAAAATGGCGTTTATCAAACTTGATACATAATATACTATTATATATCAATAAAATTGGGCAACATGTGTTTTTGAGGTCGCTGATTACAAATTTAATATCCATTTTTACAAAAACAAAATGGCGAAATTTTTTTCAAAAAGTCGTATGTTTGCCATATGGCATTTTATACTGTATTTAGATGTTTTGGGGTGGCTTATAACGAA
This sequence comes from Brassicogethes aeneus, assembly GCA_921294245.1. Classification (NCBI taxonomy): domain Eukaryota; kingdom Metazoa; phylum Arthropoda; class Insecta; order Coleoptera; family Nitidulidae; genus Brassicogethes; species Brassicogethes aeneus. The sequence continues at coordinate 65,168,897 of OV121134.1, forward strand.
TTTGATATGAATTTTACCTAAACAAAATGGCGTAGATTTTTCCGAAAAAATGTTTTGACATCTATCAAATTTATCAACATGCGTTTTTTGAGGTCGCTGATAACAAATTTATCATTCATTTAAAAAAATATATGGTGAATCAAATTGTCAGTTTCAGAAAAAGTGGTAAATTGTTTTGAGAATGTTAACTTAAACTTGGTCTTAAGCTACCATTAAACTATATGACTGTCCTAAGAGTTTGAACATAGGCTTTATTTAATTGTTTTAATAATTATTATCAAGTTAGGTTAAACTTTTGTTGGTATATTACAAACGAGTAATAAGGAGCGTTTTTTTGTATTTGATTATCCTCAATTGTTTTAATCAAAATATAAAAAACCATGCAGACGTTTTCATTTGAGGGTTGTTTTAAAAAAACACCCGCCTTCCGCTGTCCGTAAGTTTGAATTCCAATAACTTTGTTAAAAATTATCGGATCTTATTGATTTAAAAACTAAGTGAAAGCCTAACAACCCCTTAGTAAACTCTTTCAAAATGTTTGTTTAGTTATTTCAGAATAATTTTTTTTTAATTTTGAAACTTGTTAAACACTTATTTTCGCATGTCCCATTAGCGTTTTATAAAACTTATATACATGTTTTTTTTTAAGTATTGAATAACCAGTACATTGTGTTGCTTTATAGCAATCCATAACATCCTTAGTTAATACAGTAAACATTTTATATATAAATTAATTGATTTTAATACACAGTAAAAAAAGATGCTTTCAGTCAAATACTGTAGGTTTAAACCAAAGCATTCATTGTTTTAAATAGCCACAAATAAATCATCTATTAGACTCAAGATAAGTTTATATTTGTAATTTAAATATATCATGATCTTAGAAAAAGTAAATGCGCGCTTTAAATTAAATGCATGTTATGACTTAGTTTAAAACTAATATATTCTTAAATGGAGAAGTTGGGCTTCTTTATGTAAATATATAATGCCTTTGTCGTAAGTATTGGATATTTTTTATAGAAAACTACGATATATTTAATTTAAAAATATATTAAATTTGACGCAAAAATAATGTTTTTTGGTTAAAATTTAACATATGGTTGATTTAAATGTATAATATTTTTGTTGGAAGAAATTCATGCTTTCATATTAAGGCAACGATGTGTTTAATTTAAATAATTTTTATACTTACTTTAAGGTCAAATTTAGATTTAAAGCAAAAATGTAATATTTTTTAATAAATCCTTTTATATAGGCTTTATTTAAATTAAAATGTTTATTTACACACAAAATGTACATACATAATGTAGTTTAAAATAATGTAATAAGTTAATTTACGTAAACATGTACCTTATACACTTACATATATAAATATAGTAATATTATATTAGTTAAAATAAGCATTTAAGTTAATTCTTCTTCGAAGAATTAATTTAAAAACATTACATTTTTGCCTACAGTCTAGTAGATTAAGTCTACAGTAGATAACAGCTTTAAATTCCTTTAGCTTGGATATATTACCATGATTTAAATTGTTTAAGAACTCCACTAAGTGGGTATGTTTTATTTTTAAAAATAAAGAAATAATACATTAAATAATTAAAAATCCATATTTATTTAATTATAATTATTTTGGTACAAATAATATAAATTTACAAGAGCATCATGAAACTAATCCTAAAATAACAAAAAATAAACATTCGCATATAAAATGAAACAAAAGATAAACCTTCGTATTTAAAATTAAACAAAAATAAACAATACGGTATCTTATAAAAATAAGATAATATCTTAAAGATACCATATTTTAAATCTAACATATTACGATATTAATAATAATTATTTTAAAAGCAAAACAATAACAATACACATTTTACTATTATTAATAACATATTACCTAACATTAAAAACGGGGATTAGATCTTCCAAATTACATCGTTCTAATAGTTCTTCCATATTTTTGCACAAACTTTTATAAACTACACCAGAGGAAACACATAAACGAAATGGCGGCTAAAAAGAATACCGGCACCGATACCGAAGCGAAACAGTTTCTGGTAACCCATTGGTTCCATAAGTCACGTGCTACTAAAATCTCGCGATAAAATATTTTAAACATACCATATATTTAAAATAAAATTATATTTTTAAATCAATTATACATATTATTTGTTTGAAGAATTATAATTTTAGTTTAAAACAAAAATATTACTTTGACTTAAAACTCTTGGTATTTTAGTATGAAATAAATCATATACTTAAATCAAAAATAAAATTGTATTAGATTAAATAACTTTATATTCTTAAAATCGAAGAAAAATATTACTTAAATCAAATATTTCAATATTTAGCTAAAGAAGCTTTTATTTGATAACGAAGATTTTTTATTTCTTGGAAAAAGAAAATTGCAAAGCTTAATTGAAAGATATATAAACTAAATAATTGATTATTTCACTCAAAAATATATTTCCAATTATAGCAATTTTCTTAAATTAAGAATATTAGTTTTTACTGTGTATACTTTGTTTAAATTTGACTCATGTCCCAGATATTTTTTCCGCTGCGTTACGTTCGTTGCGTTACCGATAGAATATTAAAAAAAACATATATATGGCAACTTTATTGGCACTTACGTGATCAACAAATGATGTTCTAATGTACGCATTACCCAGCTAAATTTATTGATTTAATCAGGAAGAAGATATCGGTTGAAACAGGTGCGGGTAACGCGAATGTAATAATTGTTTGTCCGCTAAGCTACTCAAAAAAAAAAAATAACGTAAGAAAAAATACTATTTTTCATGTTTATGTTTATTTTAGGGCACTAAAGCTAATTGAGAGTAATTAATGACTGTAATGTTTTATTATTATTTTTTAAATATGGTTTCACAAATTTTTTCCACTGCGTTACCGAGTCCACTATGTTACCTTATGGTAACGCAATGGAATTTAGGGTAACGCAATAGAATTTTTTTTGACAACAAAGTGGATATTTACCGACGCTTTTATTAAAAGTAGTTTATGATAAACCAATTTAAAATTATTTGTGATTAAACTCATGATATAGATTACATCCAAGGGAAAATTCCACGCAATAAACAAGTACTAAAAGGGACGCAAGACCAGCTTACCCAAGCAGCATTTTAAGTTTAAATAACTACAAATTTACTACTAACTCAACTTTAAAGTATTTTTTACGGTTACCCAAAACGGTTTTATAACGGTATAGATACGAAAAATTACCAAATTTGGGGAATGGTTTATTTCGTTATTTTACCTACATAATAACCTTTTCGATCAACTAAGAGAATAACGTAATAAAAACAATATAAATACCACAAATTTACGTAAAAATAACGCTATAATTACTAACTGTTTGCTCTCTCTTTCTTTGCTCTTTTAATTTATATTTTACAAAATGGTACAAAGTAATAAAGGCCACCTAGAGTAAAATTAAAAAATATAACTTAAATTATCAAAACTAATAATATTTTGCATTAAAACTCAAACGCACATTATTTTATTGATAAAAATAGGCACGATACATCTTAAAAATTATATGCCCTCTAAATATTTTACGGTTTTAAGAAAAATTATTGCTTGGGTAAAAATTCAACAAAACTTAAAACTTACAAAATTTTATAAAATCTTGTAAAAATCATTTAGTTTTAATCATTTTTTAATAACTAAAACTTTCCTTGTTATATTTTAGAAAAATATTTATGAAAAAATATTATATAAATGTAATGTAAGTAATGGATGCCATCTTTAAAAACTCATTATGGCGACCTAAACAAAAATTTCCCTTAAAGTTTTATTTTTCACTTTAAGTTTATTTTTCCTTGTTTAGACAATATTAATAGTATTTATTACCACTAATAACCCTAAAAAATACCAGGCGAATAGGAATTATTTACGGTTATAAAGTGGTCTTAATATCGTAAAATTATGACTTATGAGTAACAATTACCATTAAGTAAAAATTCTGACGTTAAAATTACCGTTAAATTTTCCTTTTAGTGAAATACACTTATAAGTAATTTTCTTTCGTAAAAATTACGTCCCTTATAATACTTTAAAGAGTTGAAACTTAAGGGTTATTAAAATAGGTAAAAATAACATAAATAAAAAAAGGGTTCCCGGTCACTTTCCCGAATGCAATTTCCCGACTGACCAATTTCCCGATAGACCATTTTCCCGACAAATCATTTTCCCGACGACGTTTTTCCCGACAGCACTCTTCCCGACAGACTATGTTCACGACAAAAATCTTATTATCCAGTTAAGAAACGTTTTTTCCGATAGCCCTTTTCCCGAATGATTATGTTCACGACAAAAGTTTTATTATCTAGTAAAGAAAAACATACCTGGTCAAAAATGATTTCGGTATCTGCTTGTTCCTTCTGGAATTCTGTAAGGGCCAATGGGGCGGGGTCGGTTGGGTTGGGTTGTTGGGTTTGGGTTGGTTTCGAAGCGGGCGGACTCGGGACGTTGGTTAAGGAAAAAAGATCTGCTTCCCGTCCTAAGATGACGTCACTCTGTTAAAATATATTGTGTCGTTTGTGGTAAAAATTATTTGTCTTAAAAATGACTTGTCGGGAAAATGGCTTGTCAGGAAAATGGCTTGTCGGGAAAACGACTTTCGGGAAAATGACTTTCGGGAAAATGGTGTCGGGAAAAATCTTGTCGGGAAAATGGTCTGTCGGGAAATTGGTCTGTCGGGAAATTGGTCTGACGGGAAAATGACTTTCGGAAAAGTGAGCGGGAATCTAAAAAAAGTTTTACTTGAAATGAAATTTTTACGGTTAATTTAACAAAATATTTACTTAAATTAAGTAATATTGCCTCAAAACTCTACGCTTTTACTTAAAATGCTGCTTGGGTATAGTCAAAGAAAAAGGGTGTCTACAATTTAGAAATCTAAGTTGTTATTGTGCAAGTAAGCACCACTACAAGGGATTTTGTTCATGCATTACTCTTAAATCGTACCACCCTATATAGTTTCTTTTTTACGTTATCTAATTAAGTCCTTTGTGTACCCCAGTCCGTTGTGATACCAATGTCTCTTTCGTTACTTTTTTAGTTTTTGTTAAAAAAATACTTAAAATGATTTTTATACACTATCACTTGGTAATACGTGTTTATAAATTAGAGTTTAACTCACTAATACAGTGACTAAAAGAAAATATTAATGGTATTGTTTTTTTAACAAAGAATCGGAATGGTTTCTTTTAAAAAGTAACTTAACGAAGATAAATATTTAAAAAAGCATACAATTTTTAATAAAAAATAAAATAAAAAGTTGGAGTCAAAAGTTTGTGAACTAAGTACATTTTATTTCAAATTATTTTTATAACTACTTTTTTTTAATGAATTAAATTTTGGATTTCAAAATGGTAACACAGTGGAGATATATAAAGCTACCTAAACACATTTTTCTGAATAAAACGTAAAAAAAATAAAAAGTGCACTGCCTGTTTTAAATGTAAGTAAACAAAACTCTAAACATTTATAAAAATCCAACCAAAAGTCAATTTAAGCAAAAAATATATTTTGATCTTCATTTTCCTGAAAGCGGGTGTTTCTTGAAAATGACCCATGAAATGACTCAAACGTTATTGGAAAAGGACATTTTTTAAGCCTAAAATTCTCAAAAAATTTATATCGCTCAATTTTACGCGGTACAAAAGCGTACGCGTTAGGTCATCAACCGAAACTCGGTAGAACAGTAAATTCCTGATGTCCATTTATTTTGCGGGGTCAGGTTGTCGTAACGGCCTGTAATCGGCCCAAAATTGTCCTCGCACCCTCTCTCACCCCCCCCCCTCTTTTCAACCCCGCCATGTTTAATATTTAGCAGGCCGTGGTGTCCCCACTTAAACGCTAAATAAGGCCGGCAAGGGCAGTTTCCAACGAAGCAAGGGTCCGAATTTCGTAATTTAATTTATTTATGCTTGACGACGAATTATTTTATATAATAGAGTAAGTCGGTGCAAAAGTGCGCACTAAACGTACAGAAATCGCGCCACAAAAATAAAAAATTTCTAGTTAATAGTGTCATCCCAACAATATATGATCAGTTGGCGATCGAGTTTTAGACAGTCGCGCGCATGACGTCACTACGTGACAAAACTTACGGTTGGTATATAAGGAATATGCCCTTTAATTTGAAAGTTTTGTTGTTTCTACTGAAATTTATTTAAGTATACTTATACGTAAAAAACAGTATCTTTACATAACATACCATCTTTACTTAATTTTCACCTTATAGAATACAAATAAAAAATGTTACTCTTTAGTTACTTTAAACAACAAAATATTTTTATTTAGTTTTTACATAGGAAAACCACAAAGTTATTAGACATTTAAGGAATATTATTTATTTAAAATTTATTATTCCGTTTTTTTAAAGATTTTAGTTTTTTTCTTATAAATATATAAAAAGGATAGTTTGTTTGTTTAAACTTTATTTACGTTTTCTTAAACATTTTTAATAATAATTTTATAAAAAACATGCAAAAAAGTATAGTATTTGGACATTTTATATAGTTATTGGACATACAATTTTTATATAAACAGTGCTGGATTAACCTATAGGCCAACCTAGGCCATGGCCTAGGGCGCCGCGAAGCCAATAGGCGCCCAGGCAGAAGGCTCAATTTTTTTTAAGTAGTTTGAATATTAAAATTAATCAATTAAAATAAATAATTATAATTATCAAACGTGTTCCCTTTTTTATTTTAAAAGCACATCTTTTTCGCAGTTGCCTAGTAGACGACAAGACTGCGAATCTAGCTCTTCCATCTATAGAAGCAGAAGAAGTCAAGAAAATAAATTTTGAAAATATTATTGTGTCCTTTTCCGATTTTAAATGCAGGAAAAAAATTGTAAATCGTCGTTGATAATGAAAAAAATCGTTTCACTTGAACGCCTGCAGAAGAGAAATAACCTCGGATATAACCCACAAAAATAAAAAAATCGATTTTTTTTATTTTTGTGGGTTGGTTCTCTTGTGCAGAAAGGCGTCAAAGTTACCTTTTGCAGTATCAACGACGAAATGATATAGGTAAAATTCTGTTTTAGGTTATTTTAAAATTGTAAAAATTAAGTTAGTTCATCATTGTTTTGTTTTTCTATATAAAAATAAATTATTTTTTATTTATTTTTTTAAATTTTTTTTATAAAACCCCACTTGTCCCCTTATGTACACCCCTGTCGGCTAACATGTGTTGTGTTATATTAATACCTTATATAGGCTGTAATTATAGGCGCCATTATTGGCCTAGGGCGACAAATTGTCTTAATCCGGCCCTGTATATAAATATATAACAACTTTACATCAAATAAATTGTTAAATATATTTTAAAGATAAATTGCTGTTTTAGGTAATTTTTTTATTTCGTTTTTGTAAATATCATACAATTCATATATTTCTTTCTCGGATTCCTCATCCCTTTTCTAGATTCTGAAGGTAACTATTAATTCCTTGGTCTGACTTTTGAATAGTTTTTGCAAATATCATTAAGTAGGGTATACCCTAATTCATTTTTAGAAAGTAAGTAATATAGTGATTTCTTCGTCACAGGACATCTTGCAGAATAACAGTGATTTAAATACAGTGCATGATAGAGAACATTATTATTAACACTGTTATTCTGCAAGATGTCCTGTGACGAAGAAATCACTATATTACTTACTTTCTAAAAATGAATTAGTCAAAAATATCATAGCGAAAAAGCCGCAACTAATAATTCCTATGAAATATTATTCGCTGAATCCGAAAATGTCGTCAAAAGATATAAAAGTAGAACAGTTTTTGAAATTTAATCAATTTTACATATAATATGGAATTGACTATATCTCAAAATCTGCTTAACTTTTATAGTTTTTGACGGTCTTTTTGGATTCCGGGGGAAATTTTACATAAGAATTGGCCGGGATACAAATAGAGTATGATATTGGACATATGTACAATAATAGAAATTTACATTTTTTACCAACCAGTAATTGGATACTGGCCATTTTTCAGTTGGTTTTTAGAATTATAATTAAAACGCATTAAAGTGACAATGTTTAAACCATGAGGAACACATTTATACCAGAAACTTATCTGTACACTTTTTAGAAATATTTTTTATTGTAATTTAATCACAGCCCTGCTTTTACAACCAATGTAAGGGGCGAACTTTTTAGTCCTATATTGGACCCAAAATAAAGAGTTCTATATTATTACCGACTGAGATAGTTTAGTATAATTGTATACATCGTAACTATTTATAGAACTCTTGTTTTTACAGTATTAATGTTAATTGTCCAATAACTATAAGGTGTCCGATAACTGTCTACTTTACCAATATAAATTAGTATACAATAAATATCTAATTGTCTTACATTATAATTTTTATTATTTTAATAGTATATTATGTATCAAGTTTTATAAACGCCATTTTAGTTACAAGTTTTATTTTGATAAAACGACTGTCTAGAAAAGTACACTGATCGTTTTTTGAAGTGGTTCGCCAAAAAAATTATCCCACTTTAATAGGTTGTAACTTTTGAATGGATGGACGTATCTTGTTAATTTTTTTTTTGTTAGAAAGGGCATTTCTTTAGCAGTAAGTGTGCACGACTGCATTCATTTGTCCTGATTTAAAATAATTTTACAGGGTGATTTGTAAAGCTATGATTTTAACATTAAATTTATGAATGTGCAGGAGGTAAATGGGTCACCCTGTATAATTTATTTTAAGGTCATCATAGAGACTTACGTCTTAGCGCTGCGTGCTTTTTTGGATTTTGGTCTTACGTCATTTATTTTAAAAGATATGATTTTTTACCCATCTTAAGTACACATGAAAGTCAAAAAGTTTTATTTTAATTTTTAAAGCAATAACAATAACAATAATAATGAATAACGAATTGTTAATAAAAAATAATCAATAATGGGTAGGCCCCCTCTACTCCTTATCACCTCCTGACATTATTGATGAGGTCACCCGGAATGGCTTCCCATTCCTGTTGAAGAGCTATTCCCAGCTCTTCAATTCCATGTGGTTCAATTTGGCGATGTAACATCCTTCTTTGAAGCGCATCCCACACGTTTTCAATGGGGTTGAGGTCCGGCGAAAGCGCCGGCCATTCCATTCTGGTGATATTTTCTCTTTGGAAAAATTCATTTACCACGTTGGCTCGATGCGGTCTTGCGTTATCATCCATATTGTAATGGTTCCGAAAAGAAACACCCTGTATAGATTTATTAGAAAACATGTTATTATAATTTTATTTTTTGAATTTTAAAATAGGATTAAGCTATAAAACTTTATTTGAAGGCAAAGAAATTTTACAGATTTAGGTAGAAAATTTGCCAAACAAACAAGAAAGGTACGCGCTAAGCTGAAGGAAGAGTACATCTGGCATGCAGATTGGGGGAGGAATTTCCTTAGAGGTAAACGGAAAAGTTTTTTCGAAAAAGGGAGATGCGGTAGAAGCAGTTTGAATTCGATGCAGTACAGTTCGTTTTCTTTGGTAAAATTGTAAAAGTAAATTATTGTTCTAAAATCATTGTTAAAAGTGTTATTAGTGTATTCTACAAGGTTAGTTCTAATTATTTAATCTATTTAAATGTGTAGTAAAATTAACTAAACGTAATATTGTGCATTTTCAAATTGTTAAGCTTATTATTATATAATTATTGCTATTATGAGTATATTTACCCTTGTCTATTACGTTTAGCTGTATTTTACGTGATTTTAATCCTTTTCTTTTAGCTATTACCAACCCTATTCTCGCTTTTATTATTATCACTATAATTTTAATGCTTTGCTATGTTCAATGCTTGTGCCGCTTCAATGTAACCTTGTATTTTGTTTGTGCTTAACCCATCATTTTGTACCCTTTTTCTATAACGTGGTTAAGCATTGTTTTATGATCAGTCCAAAGTTATTAATGTATTGCGAAATTACTCGGTGCTTAACCAGGAGTGCTGACCGTTATTGTTCCAACTTTGAGTACTCCTTGTTTGTGTGCGTGGGCCTTTGTTGTATGGACTAATATTTTTCTCCCGTGAGGGGACAAGGTTGCCCTAGGTTCTCTAGGGTTGCTTCGCTTTTCCCCGACCCTTCAACTAAACTAGGCGGGTTGCCTCCCATATTGGGACCTCGTTACATTCTGGGCCTAGCCCGGCTAACTAACCCCAATATTCTTCAGTTTTAAATCTTTGTTTAAATGCAGTATCGAGCCATATCGCCAATACATTAATTTGTGTAATTTTTAAAGTACAATGCCTGACCGCGTATTCCTTTGCTACTTCATAGCCGACCAGGGTTTTTTCTCAGGCTCTTTTTCCCTGGCCGAACCCTCCTAAGAGCCACCCCTTGCTTGTTTGTAAAAAGTTAACGTAAATTAAATTGGGGTAAATTAAGCCACTGTATTTTATTTCTTATAAACCTATTCCTCCCACGTATCATTCTTAAAGCAATGCATCTAATAAAACAAGTAAGTAAACACAGCGTAGAGGTCCAAATTTGGGTAAGACGATCACGAGCCAAAGCCACGAAATATTTAATGTATCAATTTTTCATAAAACTTGTTTTAAACGAACCTGGGGTAAAGAGAAATCTTTACATTTTTGGTGCGAGTGACCAGGATGCATTGCAAAAGAAAAAACTTTGTGGAGAAGTAGGTTTATTGCAGTACCGGATTGTCTCTAGGGTTTATGTGTAGGGGCGAGGAATTTCCTAAGTCCGGCACTGTACTCTGTTTATAAAATTCTAATCCATTTGATATTTTTTCGGTAAAACTTATGACGGAGGAAAACCTATGCAACAATTTAAGGCAAACCAACGAGGAAACCAAAACCTTCAACAAAAGTTACGGATACTCAAGAAGAAGGGCAAAAGTTGATTCAAAACAAAAAACTCCTTATGGGCCTTTAAAGAATGGATCTGTACAGGAAAATAAAATAAAACCAGGCAGCATCGAAAACTTAAGGTTTAACTTGAAGGAAAACAGGAAATGGGTGACAAAATTCAAATATAAAAATGAGATAAAATAATATTTCTTTCAGCGACTAATCTTTTTAGTTTTTTTTTAAGAATAGGGGCGAAATATACCGAGTGTATAAAATGTGGCCCAAACTCGGTTACCTTTATATTGGACATATGTCGGTACCACACATATCCCGGTATTCGCCAAATTGGTGATAGGGATCGCTTTAGATGCCATTGTACCCCCCCGTGGGCCCCCAAATTGGTAAACCAAGGAACCGTTAAGTGTGACTGATGCCTCTTAGCAGTCAGTTATTTGGAAGTAGTAGTGGTTTCTTGCATGAAGCCAGCTGCTTGGCCTTGTTGTCCGTTGTCCCGCAACTTGGTAGTGTAGCTAAAACTTCTTTTGAAGCTAGCTGCAAAACATCGCTGGGCGCAGCTGAATCACTGATAGTGGCAGCTGATTAAAGTAGTAGGGGCGCAGCTGAATCGCTGATAGTGGCAGCTAAGTAAATTACTAGGGGTGCAGCTGAATCACTGATAGTGGCAGCTGAATAAAGTAGTAGGGGCGCAGCTGAATCACTTATAGTGGCAGCTGAGTAAAGTACTGGGGCGCAGCTGGATCTTCTTTGAAGACAGTTTTGTGGTAAATCTTCGGTTTGTGGTTTTGAAACGACTAGTTAAACATCTTTTGGTGTAACTTAAAGAAGGGGTTTTAGGTGAAAACCTAGTCTTATTATTTTTCAGGCTTATTTTTAGTTTTTTGCTAAATTTAGTTTTAACTTTGGTGATGATGGTTAGGATAATGATGAAGCCGGTGAAAGGACGATACAACATATCCAATCTTAAGGCCTACTACCTCTAAAAGGCGAATAACGAGGAATCCCAAAGGGTGACCCGGGTTGTAACCTTACCACGCTAATCATATAGTTTTCTTTCAGCAATTAATTTGTTTATTTTGTTTTAGTTTAGAGCATAGGGGCGGGACTAAAATACCAGAGATGTTAAAAGTTCAGCAAGCCTCCCGAGGTCATTTGCCAAGCTTTTAAAGGGGCGTCTGTAATGGTTCCGAAAAAAAACACCCTGTATAGATTTATTAGAAAACATGTTATTATAATTTTATTTTTTGAATTTTAAAATAGGATTAAGCTATAAAACTTTATTTGAAGGCAAAGAAATTTTACAGATTTAGGTAGAAAATTTGCCAAACAAACAAGAAAGGTACGCGCTAAGCTGAAGGAAGAGTACATCTGGCATGCAGATTGGGGGAGGAATTTCCTTAGAGGTAAACGGAAAAGTTTTTTCGAAAAAGGGAGATGCGGTAGAAGCAGTTTGAATTCGATGCAGTACAGTTCGTTTTCTTTGGTAAAATTGTAAAAGTAAATTATTGTTCTAAAATCATTGTTAAAAGTGTTATTAGTGTATTCTACAAGGTTAGTTCTAATTATTTAATCTATTTAAATGTGTAGTAAAATTAACTAAACGTAATATTGTGCATTTTCAAATTGTTAAGCTTATTATTATATAATTATTGCTATTATGAGTATATTTACCCTTGTCTATTACGTTTAGCTGTATTTTACGTGATTTTAATCCTTTTCTTTTAGCTATTACCAACCCTATTCTCGCTTTTATTATTATCACTATAATTTTAATGCTTTGCTATGTTCAATGCTTGTGCCGCTTCAATGTAACCTTGTATTTTGTTTGTGCTTAACCCATCATTTTGTACCCTTTTTCTATAACGTGGTTAAGCATTGTTTTATGATCAGTCCAAAGTTATTAATGTATTGCGAAATTACTCGGTGCTTAACCAGGAGTGCTGACCGTTATTGTTCCAACTTTGAGTACTCCTTGTTTGTGTGCGTGGGCCTTTGTTGTATGGACTAATATTTTTCTCCCGTGAGGGGACAAGGTTGCCCTAGGTTCTCTAGGGTTGCTTCGCTTTTCCCCGACCCTTCAACTAAACTAGGCGGGTTGCCTCCCATATTGGGACCTCGTTACATTCTGGGCCTAGCCCGGCTAACTAACCCCAATATTCTTCAGTTTTAAATCTTTGTTTAAATGCAGTATCGAGCCATATCGCCAATACATTAATTTGTGTAATTTTTAAAGTACAATGCCTGACCGCGTATTCCTTTGCTACTTCATAGCCGACCAGGGTTTTTTCTCAGGCTCTTTTTCCCTGGCCGAACCCTCCTAAGAGCCACCCCTTGCTTGTTTGTAAAAAGTTAACGTAAATTAAATTGGGGTAAATTAAGCCACTGTATTTTATTTCTTATAAACCTATTCCTCCCACGTATCATTCTTAAAGCAATGCATCTAATAAAACAAGTAAGTAAACACAGCGTAGAGGTCCAAATTTGGGTAAGACGATCACGAGCCAAAGCCACGAAATATTTAATGTATCAATTTTTCATAAAACTTGTTTTAAACGAACCTGGGGTAAAGAGAAATCTTTACAATATATACAAACTGTTCACCTATTTGATGGGACAGAGGGAGAACTATTGGTTCCAGAATTCTTTCCAAGTATCGTAAAGCATTAACTGTCTCATGGACGAAAAGTACAAGTTCAGTACGACGGTCTATTGATATCCCCCCCCAAACTGTAATTGAACGACCACCGAAAGGTGTAACGCCAACCGTACAATCTTCTTCGTAACGTTCATTCACTCCGCCACACACGCAGGCGGTTGGTATCGGGATCCTCAGAAAACCGTGATTCATCTGTGAAAAGACATTGGGCCCAGTCATTTGCAGCCCAGTTTTGATGATTCAAAGCAAATTCCAGACGTCGCCTTTTATGCCCATGATTCCATTTTGGATGCCTAGCTGGCCGTCTGGAGTGAAGTCCACCTTCATGCAATCTTTTTCTTATTGTGGATGTTGAAATCATGTTTACGGTAGCCAGGTGCAATGCTCGTTTCAGTTGGGTAGCATTAGTTTTTCTGTTCTGCAAAGCGGTTCTAAGAAGACGATCTTCTGCTGGAGTTGTTACTCTTTGACGCCCTCCTCCATGTCTATATTGCGGAGAGTTATTGTTTTCGTATCGTTTCCAAGCGCGATTAACCATACTGTATGCAATATTAAAGCGTCGGGCTACTTCCCTTTGAGAGACACCAGCTAAAACCATTCCTATGATTCTTTCAAGAATTGCACCTTGTAGACGCGGCATTGTTATAAACAATTAAATTGACACATGTCAAAACATTATTACTTCCAATGATATCTCGATTTTTTACGCACATAGACATGAAGTGAAAGAAAAATTAATATCTTCCAAGGCTATTGAGGTGTGACCAAAATCCAAAAAAGCACGCAGAGCTAAGACGTAAGGCTCTATAATGACCTTAAAATAAATTATACAGGGTGACCCATTTACCTCCTGCACATTAATAAATTTAATGTTAAAATCATAGCTTTACAAATCACCCTGTAAAATTATTTTAAATCAGGACAAATGAATGCAGTCGTGCACACTTACTGCTAAAGAAATGCCCTTTCTAACAAAAAAAAAAATTAACAAGATACGTCCATCCATTCAAAAGTTACAACCTATCAAAGTGGAATAATTTTTTTGGCGAACCACTTCAAAAAACGATCAGTGTATATAAACGAGTTGCATACTATAGTTAATCTACGACGAACACAAAAGAGAATTTAAAGCCAATTTTATTTGTTCAAAATTTGACTGTCAACTGTCATCCAAATTTAACTTCACTTTTTGCCAATTTATAATAACTTCAGCTCGTGACTAAAAAGCTTAAAAGCCACTGTTTCTATCTTTAGTCCGTGGCTAAAACGCCATAAAGTCACAGCTTATGTTCTGTGGTCACAGCTTGTCAATGTAGAAGTAGATATAAATCTATATCTTTTTCTAAATTATTTAAATTTTGAAGAATAAAAAACAATATCTTTACACAATATATAATTATAATCTTATAATCTTTAATTTTTAATCAATGAAAAATATAAAACTGTAATTTACACAACTTAATATCTTATTACATTGTTTCATTTCATTTTTAAATATTATTAAATTATAAATTGGTGTGAAATAAAAATGTAATAATTTTACTTTAAAATTTTTAAAATTAAAAAAAAACTATTTTTCAGGCAAATTTTTTGGTAAAGTTGTTTATTTAAATTATATTTATTGTTTTTATTTGATTTCCAGAGATTAAAGTTTCTTAGAATTTTGATATTAGCACTAAATTCTGATTTTCTGATAATATTTATAGTACGAAATTTAAATATTAACCGTTGATTTATGCCCTTCTTACATCTCTTATCTAGGCAATTTATCTTGGCCAGAGATGCTCCCGAGTCGCATATTGCAAATTTAGTTCGGTTTATAATTCAGCGTATCATATCTGTTATTCCAGGCGATCGAGTCTAAACACTCGAGTAACTTATCTTAAGAATAGCGATGCCAAGTAAAACAACAGCTTAAAACATCTGCTATTGAAGACGATGATTTATATTCATGTATTATATACATTGTTGTTTATGTTTGGTACGTCAACGAATAGGGAAAATTAGGAGCTGTAAGATATGTTGGCTAATATAAATTGGTGTTGAAGATTAAAGTTTAAGATTGGGGGATATATTGTTATCGCATAAATTGGAATTGTAATTTTAGCAAGATAAATGTATATATATACAGGGTGTTCATTTTAAAACTTTCCACCGTTTTTGAAAAAACGACGAGACACGTAAAGTTTTATATCGAGGTGAACAATTGTTCATAGCAAAATTTCTTTATAATTTGATGATTTCAGAATGGTGTGTTATTTAATTGTGTGTATGTTATTTTTGTATTTATTTATGTAGGTATGTGTTAATTTTTTTGTTTATGAAATTGATTAATAAAGCAACATTTCTTATCAAAATTCTTTTCATTAAGTTTCTAAATTCCAACAAATACTTTTGTTACTGGGTCTACTAAAAGGTTTGTAAAAACAGGTGGGTAATTTAATATCAAATTAACCAAAAAAAGGTTAATTTTGTTTTTAATATCCCCGATTTTGATTATTAACGGTAGTTTTTCTTTTATGGATTTGTAAAAATCAAAAATTTTGTCAATTTTGCCTCTGCAGGCTCTTAAAACAACAAATATATCTCAGAGCATTGAGTAATAGCTTGTTTTAAAGGTCTTTTGAAGCTCTTTCGGATAAGTTAGCACATGATATATCTTTTTTTTTGGAAATTTCTCAAAAACACCATTTATAATTTTTTCTGAAAAAAAATATATTCTTTTGATTTATGTTTAAGTATGATATTTACCAGATTTCAGAATGGAGGAATGAAAAGTTCAGTTTAAAAACATTAAAACCTTGGAAACATAAAATTATTAAAAACCAAACATTATAGGGAATTCTAGTATTTGGACCATAAAATTCAATCTTTTACCAAAATTTATTAATGCTATGCTTGAGACATCCCTTTTCTCTTGTTTATAAAAATTCCAACCTTTTCTGCCACCTCTAGGTTGGTATATTTAAGAAAAAACCTCCATTTAACAAATATGTACATTGTATACAGGGTGATCCCCTATAATGTCGCCCCCCTTTAACTTTTTTATTTTAAGTGTCCAAAAAAATTTAAAAGTGTGGTTATGTAGGTACTAAAAATACTTTTTTTCTACGTATAAAGAAAATTGGAAAATTTATCAGTATACAGGGAAAAACAAAAAGTTTACTTTTTTTCAATGGATCACCCTATATGAGACATTCTTTTACATATCGTACGGATTACAGAAAACATATTTTTTCAAATTTTTAAAATTACTTAATTTTTTTTACAGCATCTTTTCATAAATTTAGCCGATCCCTATATCGGAATTTTTGCAGAAAATTTATTTTTCCAAAGATATATTGATTTAAACTTTTGATAAAATTTGAAAAAATGCTGAATTCTTTTGTACTTAAAATTCATTTTCTCCGGTTCTACTGATCGGATCGATTTCATTTTTTTTTTATTTTAAACCATATTACATAGTCTTTTTAGATAAATATTTAAAAAGTTTGTGTTTTGTTTATTATATGAAAAAAATATTTTTTTTTGTATAAACAGATTTTTTGTGTTTGCCCCCTCTATGAAAAAAAAATTAAAAAAATACTGTTCTATGCACTATTTATTACTCTACAAAATGAATTTTTCAGAAAAATGGAGACTTTTTTGGATCGGAAGATATTAAATATTTTCGAGCGCGTGACCAGTACAAGCCGTAAGGGGGCATCCATTAATTACGTGAGGCGTTTAGGGGAGGGAGGGGGTCAAGCCAAATCTCATCAATTCTCAAGTAAGGGAGAGGGGGGTTCTCGGCAAATATCACGTAATTTTTAACAAAGTATGTTTTTTTAATAAATCCAACAGAATCAAGCAGTTTAACGTATAAACATTAAAAATAAGCATTTTTTAAAATCTCACGTGAGATTAGGGGGAGGGGGTTGAGCCAAATCTCACGATATCTCGCAAGGGGGGAGGGGGTCAAAAAATCGCTAAAATTGACTCACGTAATTAATGGACACCCCCTAATCAGACATCTTCGAAACGCTAACACATTTAGGATTAGTGATGCCGCCGATACGAGAGATTCTCGCCTCTCGTCTCGTCTCGTCTCGACGAGACGAGAGGGAGATTTTCTCTCGAAAAAAGGCTCGAGACGAGACGAGAGAATGCCCTCTCTCGCTCTAGAATTTCTCGTTTCTCTCGATCTCTCTCGTTCTCTCGATTATTCCGGTAATAAGTAAACAATTTTTTTACATAAAAATTTTAATTTTGCTATATTTATTTGGACCAATGAGACCATTATTCGCATTTCATAATAAACAAAATTTGTTCCTGTATAACGTTTTATTATTTTATAACACAACTTAAGGTTAACCAAGAAAAAAATTACTTATAAAATAATATTAATTTTTAAAATTTACCCTGTATAAGCACATTTATGGCACTCCTTATACTATTAAACAACCCGTATGCTTAATAAGCATTGCTTATTCAATGAACTTATCAACAACATGTGGTTTTTGAGGGGCTGATTACAAATTTGATATCCATTTCTTCAAAAAATAAAATGGCTGATCCAATATGACGAAAATTTGTCGTTCGGCTTTAATGGTTTGGGTAAAATTTAGTATTTAGATATTTATGGGGTCCTTGATTAAGAATTTGATATCCATTCAAAAAACAAAATTGCGGATTCAAAATGACGGACATGCGCAGTAGGTACAAGATGGTTGGATCTATGTGGAGTAGTTACATCATATAGCCGCAGTAGTTTTCAGATGAATGGATGATTTGATCCATCCATCTGAAAACTACTGCGCCTATATACTACACTGAGAAAAAAATGGGACAAATAAACTGTGTAGCTAATCCTTTTATTAATAGTGAATATATTGTTTATTACCTCTAAATAGTCGAAATAATAACGATAAATATAAATATATATATATATAAATATTTTTTTTATTTAGGAGCAATAAACTTTTTTCTCAGTGTTACAGTTACATCTATATATATCTATAGTTACATCTATATATATCTATAGATGTAACTACTCCACATAGATCCAACCAATTGATTCAAATGTGCGACATTTTCGGCGTAAAAAGTCTTACTTTATCAGTGTGGTCTTGGCACAATTTTTTTTTATTTCCAGTTTAAATTTATATAGAAAAAATATAAACGAATACGTATTTAATTGCAAATAATTTTTGTATTCATACATAGGTACTTTTACCACGAGAGAAACGAGACGAGACGAGAGAAAGGCACTCTCGAGCGAGAAAAGAGTATTCTCGACGAGACGAGAGACCCATTTTCTCTCGCTGCACTAGACGAGACGAGAGAAGGACTTTTCTCGTCTCGTCTCGTCTCGCGGCATCACTATTTAGGATAGTGTAAACTCATACATCGTTTTAAAAAAATACCAGCGCTTTTTGTAAATTAATTCTGATTTTAAAGGTTTTCAATAATTTTAAATAAATTAAATTTTAAATAATACAAACTCCAATTAATGAGTAAATTTATTAACTGGCAGAATTGACATTTGCACAAATAAGTCACCAATTAAAAGATGTCGAATCATGGCACTCTTATACAAAATATCACGTCACCCGCCACATGCACTAATACGTTTGAATATTACGCGCTTGACAGTCCTGTCACGCGCTCGAAAATGTTTAATATCTTCCGATTCAAAAGAGTCTCCACTGTTCTGAAAAATGTATTTTGTAGATAAAGAAAAAGCGCATAAAATAGTATTTTTTTCCTTTTATTTTATAGAGGGGGCAAACATGAAAAACTAGTTTAAAAAATTAATCTGTTATTAACTCCCTATACCAAAAAAAAAAAAATTTAATTTATTTATTTGAAAAGCCTATTCAATAAGGTTTAAAACAAAAAAAAACAAAATCGATCCGATCAGTAGAACCGGAGATAATGGGTTTTATGTAGAAGAGAATTTATCGTTTTATCGCAATTCATAAAAACTTTATATCAACATATCTCTGAAAAAACAAATTTTTTACAGAAAACCTGATACACGTATCTGCTTATTTACTGAATAGAAGCGGTAAACAAATTTTCATGCGAATCCAAACCCTGATGTCAAAATAGGTGTACGATTTGTAAAAGAATGTCTCATATATGTATTTATTTTTCGATTCCTTGTAAAATTCCAAGCATATTTCATATAACATATTATATACCTAAATTCAACTGTTTCTGAAATATTAAAATTATTTTTAAGATAATAAGTTGAAATAGTTTGTCTTTCTCTGACTGAGTACGCCATTTTTACTTATTTAACCATAAATATTGACATAATGTAACTATAGTAATTTATTTTCAATAAAAGGGGGCTTCTTGATTTCTAACAGTTAAAAAAAAACATTTAATGATAACATTTCGAATGCGAATATTTAAGAAACGGTTGTTTAGGTATATGGTTTGTTATTTGAATTATGCTCAGAATTTTACAAGGAATAGAAATATAAATTCATATATAGGGTGATCCATTGAAAAAAAAATAAACTTTTTGGACTAAAACTTTCATTTTTCCTGAAATATGAACAATTCTCTCAAAATATCTTGAATTTTAGATATTTTATTAATATTGTGACATGAATAAATGATTTTTTTTTCATTAACTAGACCTATTTAAGTAAATAATTTTAGATAGAAGTTACTAAAATGACTGACTTAAGTTTATAAGTTTACTAATGATAATATCTTGATAAATATGAACTTTATGGAAAAGTTTATGGAATCCTTTTTTGTAGCGAATTTAATTTCCTACAAAATTGTTTCCACAAATTTTTATTAAAACCAAATTCTGTAAGAGATATTTAAAAAAAACTACAATTTTATCGAAAAATAAACTTCAACTGGCCGACGCGTCGGCAAGTGTTCTTATTTATGAAAACCAAAAAAAAAAAAAGGTTTTTTCCCCTCAGTTTTTCGTCGAAAGGAAGGATTTTTTTTGGCGTCGAAAAGAATTTAATTTTTAACGACCACCCTACACTGTTTAAAATATCTGTGGTGTAAAAAGTAATCTTAAAATGGTGTCAAAATCCAACACCAAGTGGTGTTAATATAACACCATGAATTATGATTGAAAATGTGTACCGATCGCGGCAAAGGCGGTGTGGATCACGTGATGTTCTTAAATCTCGCCTCTGTTGACTTACATGAAGAATATATAAACTCAGGTAATCCTTTGCTTTGATGTGACACTATAAGTTGTTCAAAACTAAAGAGACCTTAAATAGGTGGAAACAGCTGTCAATACTTGAAGTATTTTAAGTTAGTGCAACGCACTAAAAACATTATCTCTAGCGAGTTGAAGGTTCAATTTTCTGGAATAATACCACTGTTAATATACTAGTAATGCGTCAAGGAACTTTTCCTTTTTTTTCCTTTTTTCTGTGTAGTATGATTTAATTTGTCCACAAACATATAATATTTAACACTGAAAAGGAGTTAAATTTACACCAAGTAAAATTTATTTTAATACTGTGTGAAAGTTAAATTAACCCCATTTTAGTATTTGAATTTACACCGGACCAACGAACCTTATTTAACACCATTTTGGTTTGTATCGATATAGACCATGTTTGGTGTTAATTTGGTAATAAAATGGTCATGAAATTTTGAACAGTGTAGTGTACATAAATGTATTTTATGATTAAACGAAAAAATTATTAGACCGAAGGCGTGTTATAATGCACCCCAGTCAGCAGTCGGCAAGCGACACAAGCTAGAAAATTCGTCCCGAAAAATGACAACCTGTTCCCTTTATTGAAATCATATTTTCATCTGGCGTGGCAAGGCGGGACGGGATGTGTACGCCTGCATTTTAATAAACGCGAGTTCGTACAACTTTTTCTAGTTTCCAAACTTTTCCGGGGGAAAACGTTATGCGATTTCGTCGAGCTGAGATGGATTAAAAACTTAGCGTTTCGGGAAATTTCGGACGATGTTATTTAATTAAAGGATATGCCTCAACGTCAATAGTTTTTTAATTTAAATTTTTTTAAGATTGTAAATCAAAAATAAAATTTTATACCATCCAAAGCACACTTGCGACAATACTCACGAGTCGAATAAGGGTTTTTCCTATTTTTGGTAATATCTCTGTAAATATTTTTTATTGCAGATTCGGATCACACTGTTATAAAAATCAGAATTGTTAACATGAGTTTTTAGTTTGTTAATTTTATTTTGTAAAATTTTAACATAATTATTTTAACAAAGTAAAATATTTTACCGAAAGTTTTGTAAAGGTAATATGCATTTTGTTAATTTTAAAGGTTACAGATTATTTTGTTAATGATTAACAAATTATTTCGTTAAAAAGTACGTGATTTCACTATTCGGAGTTAGCTCGTGAAGTACTTGATCGCAATTTTAATGGTCGCTGGATTGGTAGAGCTGGTCCGGTTAGTTGGCCTGCTAGATCACCAGATCTTACTTCGCCGGATTTATTTTTGTGGGGCTCTCAAAGACCTTGTGTATCAGTCATAAATGACACCTTTTCACACCGGTTGATCGGGAGAAGAAGTTTCATAGAATGATCACCAGATCTTACACCTATAGACTTTTTTATGGGGATATCTAAAAACAGGGTGTTTAAAACAACCTGTTAATTTAGATGTATTACAAAATTACACAGTAAATTACTTAAGTGTCAGAAAGTGATTTATAAACATACAAGGTAAAATATAATGATATATCAAAAAACTAAACTTTTTATTTTAAAATTAATTAAAAATTCAAAAATAAACTGTTTTCAATAGGTTTATAAACCCTACTTATGGGGTATCGTCGCACTATCAACTTTCGATGAAAAAAGTGAGGTTGTTATTTAAGATAAATGTTCATAATGTGGGGGGGGGGAATTTAATATTATAATTATAAGATTTTAAATAAAACACTAAAGTTTATGTTTCATAAAAATCTTTTCTCATTGAATTAAAGTAGACTGTTATCGGACACTTATAGTTATTGGACAATTAACATTAATACTGTATAAACAAGAGTTCTATAAATAGTCACCTTAAAGTCATATCATTATAATGATATATAGATGACGCTGTATACAATTATAACTACCTCAGTCGGTAATAATATAGAACTACTTTATTTTGGGTCCAATTAAGGACAAAAAAGTTCGCACGTTACTTTGGTGGTAAGATTTTTTTTGTTAAGAGCTGTGTTTAAATTACAACAAAAAATATTTCTAAAAAGTATACAGATCAGTGTGGTATAAAAATGTTCCTCATGGTTTAAACATTCTCATTTTAATGCGTTTTAAGTTAAATTCTGAAAACAAACAGTAAAATGGCCAGTGTCCAATTACTGGTTGGTAAAAATGTATATTTCTATTATTATATACTCTATTTGTATCCCGGACATTTACCAGTCAATTCTTATGTAAAATTGTCCCCTGAATTCGAAAATACTATTAAAAACTATAAAAGTTAAGCATTTTTGAGGTATTCCATATTATATGTAAAATTGAATATATTTCAAAAACTGTTCTACTTTTATAACTTTTGACGACATTTTCGGATTAAGCGAATAATATTTCATAGGAATTGACTGCTAAATTTCCTGGATACAAATTTCCGATGACGAGAATTATTAGTGGCTGCTTTTTCGCTATGACATTTTTGACTAATTCATTTTTAGAGAGTAAGTAATATAGTGATTTCTTCATCACAGGACATGCAGAATAACAGTGATTTAAATACAGTGCATGATAGAGAACACAAAAAACTAATGGCAACAAAATTAATAAATTCGGAAAATACTTTTAACATACCATCCGAAAAAATATTAGATATATATAAATCATTCTGTTCCGGCCTAAACATTATAAATGCTTCACAAACCACACTTATATTATTTGATGTAAAGTTGTTATGTTTATATAAAAATTTTAACTATGGTCCATGTGTCCAATTACTATATAAAATGTCCAATTCCTATACTTTTTTTGCATGTTTTTATAAAACTATTATTAAAAATTCAAATATTCTTATTTTTAAGTAAACGAAAATAAAGTTTAAACAAAGAAATTATCCTTTTTATATATTCATAAAAAAACTAAAATCTTTAAAACAAAATTTTATATGCATTATTCATAAACTATCATGCTATTAACAACATTTATGTATACATAGATAGATTTCTAGAAAATGTTGCAACAAATACAAACATAACACTGTACCTATATGATTATAAATCTCAAACTCATTCACTGGAAACAATATTTGTCTAATGACGCCTTGGAGTTTTATTCGTTAATTGAAAAACCAAGATTTTATAAATTTATCTGATAAAAAAATAATTAAAAACGTGTTTCCTTTGATTTTTTTCAAGTACCACTTTAGATTTTTTATCGTCTATTATTCAATTAAAACGGGATTTGTCTGATGATATTGTTGATAATGGTTTAATTAATAAAAATGTTGTTTATAAATATGTGCAATAAAACGAGGTTTACAAATATAAAGTTTTATTTAATCGATACCAGGTTAATTTATTGAGATAATTATTATGCTTTATTAGCTTCTGCATCTTCATTTTCTTCATCATATTCTTCACCGCCATTATCCACGGTATCTTCAATACAATACAGAACGTCTTCAATGATATCAAAACCCATTTTGGTTACCTTTTTAATGCTGTTCAACATGCACGTGTCAATGGAGGTCACGGTCCTTAAATTCAGCTGTTGTATTTTGGCGGCTATCGTCATTACTTTTGGTGGTATCTGCAGGCTCTCGGAAATGGCATCCATAACTATGATTTGCATGCAGGTAGGGCTGAATCCACATTTTTGTATATCTTTTCCGATTATTTCTGGGACAGACATGAACGTTTGCGCTTGGTTTAAACTGTCGCTAATGACGTTCACCACCTCAGTCATCACTTTCTTGGTGCATGACTTCACCTCTTCATTCACTTGCTCTTCTAAAACATCCAATTGACCCTCCTCAATCAAGCAATCCACCACCACAGAGGCTTTGGCTTGCGCCAACTCCTTTTTGAAATTCTGGATTCTTTCCGATATTAACGCCATATTTTCCTCCACCACTGTGTCCGTCATATTCTGCATCATAAAACTGTAGCTTTTTATGTTCGCTTGTATATCGCGTACTGAGTTACTTATGCTTTCGTTTATTTCCTGTATTATCGATTCTTCAAACCCCCCGAGGTCACCTGGGGGCATCGTGATAAAGCCACCACAAGCAATCTGAAATTAAAAAAATAGTCAAATTAATCCAAGTTGTTTTTTCAAATACAAATATATATAATTTCATAAAATATATATAAATGGCTTACATTTAGTGCAAAAGCGAGCCCAATACTATACGTAATCATATTTAAAAAGAGGTTACTAACTTATTATCAAAACTAAAAATGTTAAGTAACTGCGATTAAATTTGCGGGACAAACAAAACTCTAGCAATTACTAACATATGTAATGTATTCATGATAAAAATAACTAATTAAAATATTAGATAATATTTTTTTAATTTAAGGTAATTTAAAGCATCACACTATTTTCAATCCTAAAGTATTTTTTTGTCCAAGTGCGATAATATGATAGTAGTGTTCCACATTAATCTAACTTTACACTTAAATATACGAGGTGTGTTCCGAAAATAACGGGAATTGTTAAATTTCGCGGGTTCGGAGGGTCCGGTTGTCATAAAATTTTATTTATTATGTTGGTATACATGCCCCCGAAGTATGATAAAAACTTTAGCTGTTTTCATTGTTTACTTTGTTTGTGGCAGCCGCTAAGGTTAGACCTGTTTTATGAGCTCGGCGATTTTTCGTTCGTTAAAAGAAATGGATCAAAGAATTTGTATCCAATTTTGCTTAAAAAATGTAATAAATTCTGTGAAATGTTAACAAAGGCCTATCGTGAGTCTGCTATAAGTAAAACAAGAGTCTACAAGTGGTATAAGAGTTTCCAAGATGGCCGTGAAGACGTTGAAGATGACGAACGCCCCGAACGCACAAGCACATTAACAACCGATAAAAACATGGAAAAAGTGGAAGAAATGGTTATAAACCATCATTTAAGTCGCTGATGATATTGGTATATGGATTGTCTCATCCCATGAAATTTTTTCGAATGTTTTGGGTATGAAACACGTGGCAGCAAAACTTGTTATAAAATTCTAAAATTGGTGACTTTTTCCTATTCCCAAAAATAAAGAGAACCTTAAAGGGCTGTCGTTTTGCAAGCATGGATGACATTAAAAGCGCATCGCTGAAAGAACTAAAGGCTATCTCAAAGATTGAGTTTTAGAAGTGTTTCGAGTATTGGAAGAAGAGCTGGCACATGTGCATAATATCCAATGGGGACTATTTTGAAGGCGACAACATTAATGTAGACAAATAAATAATAATTTGTTTCAGAAAACGAAAATTCCCGATATTTTCTAAACACACCTCGTACATTTAACACTAGCCAAGCTCTGGCAGTGCACATTGGTGAAAATATGCAATCGGGGGGTGTCCAGTTGACAAAAACGCAAACTTGTTTCGTTCATTGTTCTCTCAGAATTTTCGTTGGAAAAATACCAAGCTGTTTAGTTGTGGTTTATAATTATTAACTAAAGTTAAGTCAATTTCAAAGTATTATTACTCATCATGGTTTATAATGTCAAAAATTGCGTTTTGTTTTGGTTCATAAGGTCGAAAATCGCGTTTTGTTTATTGTACAGACAAATTTTAAGTACAGTTCTTTCAATAGCTCAGTTTAATGTACATAATAAGCAAATCAGTTTTTAAAAATTTTTTTTCCTTAGAGTAAAACATGTCCATGATGCCAAGTTTAAAAACTTTAAAAGTTTAGCCAAACCCTTAGCAGTACAATATGATTTTATCATGACAACTTCATCACTGAATTGCAAAGAAGACCTTCAAAGTTTTATTTTGAGATTATCACTGCAAAAATTTGTTATATATATATATAGAAGAATTTCCCGATTCAATAGAAATTTTAGTCACAAAATGGGTAAGAATTGGTTACCTGTATAAAACTACGAGATTTTAAGCTTGCTTTCCAAAGAGCCATACAATTTACACCAATCTAACAGTGTCAATTGGTACTTTGTGCCAAAATATTATTTGGTGTTTTGAACGTATTTATATTATAAGTAATTGCCAAAGATTAGTTTAATATTTTGTAGCGTAAAACTTACAATGGACTGTATTTTTATATAAATATAAATTTTATTTGTTTTATATAAACATAAATGAATATAAAAAATTAATAAGAGCAGAATCATTGCAAACCTCCATTGTATAATTTTTCAAGCGTACAATAATTTTTATATTTTTATCGACATTAAATGAATTTTTTGTATGTAACTTTAAGGGCGCACTGCAGACACCAATCTTATATAATATTGGTGTACAATTTTTAAATCTATTAGTGTTAGGATAAACACATAAGCACTATTAGGAATAGCATTCATACTAAAAGTGAACTTTTATTTATTTTATTGCAAAAGCAGCGTAATATGCATTTTAATGATGTCAAACAATACACAAAGTAGAAATATTCATTTTTATGTCAATTTATATTTTTTGTAAAAAAATTATAGCTCACCTGTATTGTAAGGCCTAATCCAACAATATACGCAATCATATTTAACTAACGTATTACCAAATTAAAAAATGTTGAATAACTGCGAGTAAAAATTGCGGAGCAATGAATTAAATAGCAAAACTCATGCCAATAATACAATAAAAAAATCTTTATTTTGTTGGTAATCTTATCGCTAATACACATATATTATAGTAATTCATCAAATTCGTATAATATATTTTATGAATTTATTGAGTAGACAATAATGATTTTACAACCTAAATCTTTAAGTTTTATGTTTATTGGCAGTATAACGTGGATTTAATGTTGGGATTTAGGGTTAAGATTATCCTTTGGCAAATAAGATTTAGAATTAAAAAAACAGAGATGTTTATAAAATGCTTTAAACAAATTTGGGTTTGTTTTAATATATATTTTTTATACATTTGTCTTTAAAATGACATTGACCCCACATTTTTATTCTCTCAGAGAGTCAAGTAATACATTTTCAAACATGAACATAAACTTAGTATGGATTACCACAATTTGCACAGTTCCCTTTTTGGGGACCCTTCCAGGAATTGCGCAGGGCCGGACTAAACGCCCTGAGGGCTAGGGGAGCTAGAAATTAAGGGCTGAAAAGTTAGGAGGCAGATATGCGCAAGTAATTTACCCCACTGTGCGAAACCATTACTTGTCTTCAGTACCAAAGTATTGCCGTCCACGTACGTTTGTTCAAAATAAGCAGCTGGCTTCAACAAAGATTTAGCTGCTCCTTCAAAATACTGACTTTAAAGAAGATTTAGCCCCATTCAGCCAGTCGTTATTATACTATGCTAAAAATGTAGCAAACAGTTATACACAAATTATTAAATATTTTATCCCGATGTGCAAATATCGTTAGTTTGTCATTAAGTCTCTTTTTTTGAAGATTTAAATAAACTGCGCACCACTCAATGTGTCGCGACCAAAAAGTTTTTTGTTTCTTGAACTATTTTATTTTGGTCTGTGTTGTCTGCTAGCCTCATCCTCTGGCAATTCATGCTATATTTATGAAGCTCACGGTGAAAAATTTCAATAACTTCATCCAAGCCCCGTTTGTAAAAAATAATTTTTTTTTCGTTTTTACTTTGTAATAATGAAGTATTATGTCTTACCTTGAAACGTTTTTCAAATTTTTCGAATTGGAATCTTAGCAACGAAAATATGATTTTTTTAAGTTTAAGGCTTTTTTTTTAGGCAATACACTCAGTCTTTTAAGGAACAAGAAGATAAGATGGTGAAAGAATGTTCCCTAAATTATTCTGAACAAGCGACAAGCAACAAACTTCCATTATTTTCAGAGGGCCTAAGCAAAGACCACTTTTTCAAAATAGCATTTTGGTAAAAATTTGAGAAAACTAAACCTAAACCGATATTTACGTTCGTGACATGTTTTATTTATAATGTTGACCTCCTGATTGTGATTCAGTTGTCAAATTTAAGTTTCAGATAAAACCGAAATCACCAAGAATCAAAATTCGAAAAGAATTCGAAATCCGATTGCTGGCGTGTTTCTTGCATATTTATGATTAAAATGCCATTTGGGGATTCATTTTTTGGGCGAAATTACTGCAATTTGTTTGAGTGGTTAGGATAATGTTACATTTAACTAACATTTACATTGCGCTCTAGTGATAACTTATTATTAAGTACCTACCTAATTGGTAATAAAGTTAAATAAAAATATGTTTGTTCATTTTGGAAAATTTTATGCAAAGATATAATCATAATCAAAACTACAACATTCAACAGAAAAATGTAACAAACAATAACACGAACGTAAATATCGGTTCAGGTTTAGTTTTCGAAAATTTTCACCAAAATGCCATTTTGAAAAAGTGGTTTTTGCTTAGGCCCCTCTAAAAATAATGGAAGTTTGTTGCTTGTCGCTTGTTCAAAATTATTCTAGGAACAATCTTTCACCATTTTATCTTCTTGAGAATGAGTGTATTGCCCACCAAAAACCCTTAAATGTGCTCTTTTGGAAAAAAAATCATATTTTCTTTGCTAAGATTCCAATTCGAAAAATTTGAAAACCCTTTCAAAGTAAAAACGAGAAAAAATATTTCTTTTTTCGAACGGGGCTTGGATGAAGTTTTTCACCGTTTTACATATCACCCTGTACGAAATTTACTTGAAGAACCGTGAGCTTCATATCTATAACATGAATTGCCAGAGGAGGGAGCTAGCAGACATCGCAGACCAAAATAAAATCCTTTAAGAAACAAAAAAGTTATGTCGTTTGGAAAAAGGACGAACTTTTTAGTCGCGACACATTGAGTGGTGCGCAGTTTAGATTATGAAATTCTAAATTTAGCAATTTGCACAAGTATAACGTTTGGGATGATAGTTTTGAGTAGGTATTGTTAAATTTAAAAGTTCGTGATTTAAACATTTTTATTTTCACAATAGCTATTTGTGTATTAAGAGCGCTCGAATTAAATACAGCATTTTTCTACAGCAGGTGTTTCTATAAGAATAATTGGTAAAAATTAATAATTATTGATAACCACAAATTTGACGTTTGTGTCAAAAGTCGAAAATACACTAAACGTTTTTTATTATGGTTTCCATGGTAACTAAGCGAGCGACAAAGTAACTTTGTCGCTCAGCGATAAAGTAAAAAAAAACGCTCGCTCCTCAGAAAAGTGCAACTTTGCGCTTTCTTTTGGAGCGCAAATTTTTACTTTTCGCGTGGTTGTAAAAAAAATATTTTTTATCTTTATGAAAATTATTTTGAAAATGCTTTTATCTATTTTGCGTTCATAATGACTTCATTATAACACCGCTTTTGGTGCTTTAATGAGATACTTTATCCCATCCAAATATTTGATTTTATAGGTTGGCTATTAACAGCATAATATTTTACATATTGGTTATAATATTTTTATGATTTTTCTAGTACTCACGAGACTTTTCTTGCAATAAATTTTATTTAACATCAAAGAAAATCCTTTTTTTCTTCTTTAACATTAATAGCCGCTTATTGTAAATAAGTAAATTAAGGACGGCATGGCGAATCGATTTTGACATTAACTGTCAAACCAATGACTGTGATACCAACCATCTAAAGTAAAATTTGACCAAAATAAATTTAAGGTATAAAATTAATTTTTTTTATAGAATTTTTGCAAAATAGATAAAATAGCATAAAGAACTCATGTCATAAGACCTTTTGTCGCACTCGTCCATATAAATTGTCCGCGTGCGACAAAATGACGTCTTATGACGGATGGATACATAAATAAATATAAAATAAAAATTTACATATATCGACACTTCTTTACACTATTTGTAAAATAACATAAAACAATAACAAAGAAAAAATTCGACCTTGAAATTAAATATTTTGAACATTTTTATGAACATTTATTCTATTTATAAACACTTTTTAATTTTACGAAAACCCCATTAATTTTTTTTTTAATAAAAATATAAAACATCAAAACATTATTAAAAACTATAAATTTTCCACTTTTAATAATTAATATCTCCAAAACAATCAGCCCAAAAGGTAAATAATAATAATAAATGAACATATTGCTGAAATCACAATTTTATAATCTATTCAAATCTTTCCAAAAAAAGAGGTGATACAATTTTAAAAAAATTAAAGAAATTCTACAAGAATGGCTGAAAATATGACAATTATACATCAATTCGTCTAATTGAAAGACAAAATCAACCTATTCAAGGATATTTTTGAGAAAAAAATCCGAATTTTTTAATGAATTTTTTCGATATTTTTGCCGGTTGCCTCACATACTATGCAAGGCAGTTTATCAGTAGGTAAAGATTGAGAATTAAATTTTGCGTTTTTAAGCTCTGGTACTTATGGGTGAATATATTGAGATGTCCCCCAAGTGAAAATGATTATTTTTTATTTTTGGTTGTTTCACTGTTAGTCTAGAATGGGGTTTTTGGGAAGCCACCAGGTCTAGTAATAACATAACATAAGTGGTTCTGCACTAATGCAAGAATTTTAAGAAATCATACATTTTGAGCATTAGAGCTTCACGGAAGATAGCTTCACGGAGGTTAGGATTTCGTATTTTTTTAAAAAATACAATTGTACATACATAAAATATTTATTAAAAAAATCTACTTACTGATATATTACACTTCACGGTGGATAGGTTTTTAAATAGAAAATTAATGAACTTTTGAATTATAAAACAGCAACACTCTCATCTGCATATAAATTCTAACTGACCTTCAGGAATCACATGCATCTATAATGTCGTAAACAGAGGTTTTTGCTTATTTAAAATGATTAAAGCGCCATCCGTTGCATAAAATTTGAAGCAAAAATAGATTCACGGAGGATAGAATTAATTTTTTTAACACCTACGTAAATGGTTATAAAAATTATTTCTTTTAATTTTTAATAATATTTTATATTTCATTCGATTGTTTTGGATGTGTTTAATTTACTTAGTGAATTGCTATTTTTAGTATGCTTTTACTACCTCAGATACTTGAAAACATATTGGTTAGCCTAGAAAGAGTTACAGTCACGGAGAATAGGTTTTTTTAGATGATTTACGGAAGCGCTCTTGTAAACGTCTGCCTTCTTCGAAAGGTCGGTCTAGAAATAAAAAAAAATGGAACCACAGAAATACTGAAATCAGTAATAAATTCACTAAAGTATATTTATTATCTTTTGAAGAAGTCTTAAACACAATCTAACATGTTCCTTTTGTTCATTAAATGCAAAAAGTACACCTAAAACGAATTTAAACAACATAATATTATTCCGGAGCAGGCTCCAGACTACTTCATATTTTCAAAGGAAATCAAACATTATAAGGCTCGACACGTTTTGAGACCGAATGTACGACTCGAGTCACAAGTTGTTTCTTTTTTTAATAATAAAAATTTAGCTGCTGCAGATCGAGGGAATTTCAAATGTACCGGTTTAGAGCAAATTAAAAGAAAAGAAATACTGTTCATTTGATTTTGTACGAGCTCTATCAAAAAGTTAAATTGTAAGTTATGGCCAACAACTTTTCTGGAGTAATTTGGGTGAGCTGATTCCAAAATGATTGGTATTGCATTTCCTACACAAAATTAACCTGTTCAACAGTAAAGCTTCACATTAGGCTTCACTAGAGAACACAGTTATAGCTATTACACAGTAAAAAAATCAACTCTAAGCAACACTAATTAGAAATCACACCGGTCCACACTAAATAGTGTTGTTTTATAACTCTACAATTAGAGTAAGTTTTCCCAAGTAGGCAGAGTAATTTTACATTGTATTATAGTGTTAATTTACCTAAAATAGTGTACTTTTACGCTTTCACTGTTAAGTGTAAATTAACACTGCTTTGGAAAAGTTCTAATTTTAGAAAGGTAATTTGCAAACTTTAAGTAAAACTTAAGTTTATTATTGGTAATGAATAAAACGAAAAGTTAGAGAAAAAGAAACATTTATTTGGAAAAAATAAACATCTATAACATATTAAACAAAAGTAATTCTTACGTCGCCATTTAAAATATAATTTTATATTTTCGTACAATTAACAAGCTGCTTAAGTAGTATGGATGGCTTAAGCAAAATGGTTCCTTAAAAACAGTGGCGTAGCTAGCCTCGAGGGGGCCCCGTACCAAAAATCTGGTAGGGGCCCTTATACGGGAAAAGCTGCTGGCAAAAAAATTTCTAGGTGTCACACCCAAAGTCTATTTTGGGCAAACAAAACCATTTTTTAGGGTATCATTTTTTTGCAAATAATTAAAAATTTGCTCTATTGAAATATTTTTATTTTTAAATGGTAAAAAAATCTGGACTAGAACTGCAGCAGGGATTCTTGCCCCATTTCCAGCAATTACTTTATATAAACACGTAAATACAGTTCATTGTAAGTTTTACGTTATGAAATATAAAACTAATCTTTAAATTTCTTAAAATATATACGTTCAAAACACCAAATAATATTTTGGCACAAAGTACCAATTGACACTGTTAGATTGGTGTAAATTGTATGGCTCTTTGTAAAGCAAACTTAAAATCTCGTAGTTTTATACAGGTAACCAATTCTTACCCATTTTGTGACTAAAATTTCTATCGAATCGGGAAATTCTTCTATATAATTATATACCAAATTTTTACAGTGATAACCTCAAAATAAAACTTTAAAGGTCCTCTTTGCAATTCAGTGCTAAAGTGGTCACTATAAAATTCCATCTGCTAGTATCGCAGTGCTAAGGTTTTGGCTAAATGTTTAAAGTTTTTATTAAACTTGGCATCATGGATGCACACGATTTTCGACGATATGAACCAAAACAAAATGCAATTTTTGACATTATAAACCATGATGAGCAATAATACTTTGAAATTGACTTACCTTTAGTTAATAATTATAAACCACAACTAAACAGCTTGGTGCATGTTTGCATGTTTGTCAACTGAACACCCCCTGATAGCATATTTACACTAATGTGCAATGTCAGAGCTTGGCTAGTGTTGAATGAATACTTAAGTGTAAAGTTAGATTGATGTGGAACACTACTTTCATTCCATCGCACTTAGACTAAAGCATATATTTTAGGATTGAAAATAGTGTGATGTTTACAATAATTTTTTCACTCTACAACTTTCACCTGGGAGAACACTAAAATATTTTTTTACTGTGTAGGATTTTTGAGAGAGAAAAAATTATCGTTTTAGGGGTTTTTGGGTACGTCAAATTCAGAAACTCACTGTATATTAAAAAATGGCTTGCAGAAAGAAATAATAAAAAACAATGTTGCAGAGCAAATTTGCAATGAAATAACAACAGATTATTTTCCATTTCCTCCATGATAGGTACTCTTTTATTCCTTTTAGGCATTGTTTTCTCGTTTAATCGCACCTATAAAAATAATCCTGTCAAACCGGGGCTTGTCTTTAAGATAGGAAAGTCTAAAACGTGTCGAGTTTTATAATGTTTGATCCCTTTTAAAAATATGAAGCCTTCAGGAGCGCCATGGAATAATATTGAAGTTTTCCTTCAGTGAAATGTATAGGTAGGTAAGTTTTATCGTTGAAGCATTGTTTGCATAAATTACGTTAAGAAAACCCTTTCCAGTATTAATTACGACATCGTGAAGATACCGTTACCTAACCAAACACAAACATACTACAGAAAGATAATACTAAACCTCTAAAAAGTTGGTTTACTCGTTAGCCGCCTTTGTTAAAATGACATTACTTTATGTTAAGTTTACAACCAACTACTCTCTTAACTAATTGAATAAGAAGTTTGTAATTATAACAAACATTTTGTAGTTTAAGGGCCGTACACAGTTAAAAAAAAATCAACTCTAAGCAACACTAATTAGAGTTCACACAGGCCACACTAAATAGTGTTGTTTTATAACACTATAGCATTGAGGATAAAGTAATTTTACACTGTATTAAAAAGTGTTAATTTACCTAAAATCGTGTACTTCTACACTTCTTGGGTAAAATCCCGCTTTTGTTCAGTGTAAATTAACACTACTTTAGAAAAGTTCTAATTTTAGAAAGGTACTTTTACTCTTTTAGTGCAACCTTCTAGTGTAAATTAACACTATTATTTAAGTAAAACCTATTGGTGGTAGTGAATAAAACGAAAAGGTAAATAAAGAGAAACATTTATTTTGAACAAAAATCAATGACAATTATCAAAATCGGTGCCTTTTAAAATATAATTTTATATTTGAGTCGTATGGCTGACTTAAGCAAAATGGTTTCTTAAAACGTAAAAGTTTTAGATCAATGCAATGTTTTACTGGCTGTCAACTTGTAAGCAATGAATTATCTTGAGAATTCATCAGTAATCCATTTTTCTGTTAAAAAATGGGTGATCCAATTGGTAGAGAGGCGTCAGGCGGCTGTATGTCGGGGATTTACTACACGTGTACAAATTTTTCATAATATTAATAAAAATGTAGGTAAAGGTTAATATAACAACCATTAAGCTTGAAAATAAAAAGTAAATCAAGTGTGTATGTATTTATATTATTAATGTTACAAGTACTCGACCTACTGCCGTAAATTATTGATATATAATATAGGTCGGGTATGGACATCCTTTTAACATATTGGTATTTATTGAGTATTAAGGCTTAAAGAAAAAGGAAGTATAATACTTACCAAAAAATAAGAATGTCCCCTTATGGATCCACCGTTATTAAAATCCAACTAAACCAAAATGCCACACTTCCACAACGCGGTATCTCCGGATATGCACTGCGTAGGTAGATAATATCTGATAATAGACTGAAAAAACTGGTAATAACCGAAATGCGTTTTAAAATGTTTGGTTGGTACATATTATGTACCAACCAAACATTTTAAAACGCATTTCGGTTATTACCAGTTTTTTCAGTCTATTTTGCCACTATTGGTGTAATTTAACTTTACTTGTGATACAATGTGCACTAGTAGTGTAAAGAAAAAAGAGCTCTTAATAACATCAAAACAGACAAAGAAATTGGCATGCACTGTAATGTACATTTTGTCACTATTTAACACATTAAGGGGTAATAAACACTCGCATTGAGTTTTTCTTCCCTCTTGATTTATTTTAATAATAAATAGTGTGAATATACCAATGAATAATGTTCATATTCTTTAAATGTGTTTAATAAAGTTAATAAGCACTAAATGCTACCTAGTGTATTTTGTAGTGTAACTTTTACACTTACAAATCAACTATAATATTTTTACCCCTACACTAAAAAATTTACATGGGCAAAATTTTTTACCGTGTATCAAGCATTAACTAACATATGTTTTCCTCTAGAGTTTGTTTCTTTTTTCCCTCTCGGTACGAAATAAAATAAAGTAAGCAGAAACATAAGTTGCAGACGCTGAAGTCAGTTGAACTTGTTGATGCGGATTGTCAGTGGGAAATATTTTGATTGACTGCCCGAAATCACGTTTACTTTTTCAACAAAATAATCTGTAACCTTTGAAATTAACAAAATGTTTATAAAACTGCATATTACCTTTACAAAACTTTCGGTAAAATATTTTCCTGCAAACTCATGTGGTGTCTTAAAAATGAGTTATTACAGTTTTGTTTTGGAGTCGGAAAATGGGTTAACAGTATCAGTGTTGCTTGTCTTTTCTGACAGTTCATTCAAAACCACATAGAACGTTTAGAAAATGTGTCTGTTTATTAGATATTCATCAGATGTGCTATGAAATTAACTTAGGCCAGCCTTGATTAGACAGACATGATCTCATGTATATACATATTGCAATCAGGCCTACCAACTGCCTATTTGGCTGGATGGAAATTAAATTTTCAGCGACTCGAATACAGACTACCACTTTGTCACAATCCGTAAAATAAAGTAGAGTTTACTGATAGCGCATTCAAATTTAACACTAACGCAATTATTTTTGCAGGTCATTTAACAAAATTTAGAAAGAATGATAAATAGAACTCTACAATTTGAAAACCTGAATGAAAAATTGCTGCTAAGATTAATTTTAGCTGAATTAAAATTAGACATTTAATTTGTTATAACGGAAGCAGGGAAAAGAAAAAGGCAATAAGGAAAATGAAATCCCATTAAGAAAATATCGTCCGTTGTCATCTGTGTCAATACCAATCAAAGCTTGATTGTCTTGTGCCTGGTTCTGTGAGCATTTCTGTTTAATAATTAATAATGGAAAACCGTCCTGCACAAATTAATAAATGCAAACTCCAAATGCCAATAGTAATAAAACTCGATTTGGTTCTCTCTATCTCTTTTTATTGTGAACTAGGTAAAACATGTTCCTCAAATTAAATGGATATCAGGAGACTAAGCCTCGGTTGATTAAACTGGATTGCCCCAACAGGAACAAAAATGTTTAATTTTAAAAAGCACAGTATTTTAATGAAATTCTTCACCATTTGTATTATTCTGTCAAAAATTAATCGTAACATAAACATGAAAATCATTTTAAGTTTTTTGGTCGTCTTTTAATAGAATTGTGCTACCTGCCTTTCGACATCTTTCTCTGTTTTCTTTGAAAAGTTAGGTTAGCCAGCTTTTCTGAATTATGTGAGCTCCTACACAGTAAAAAGTTT
Source organism: Brassicogethes aeneus (assembly GCA_921294245.1). NCBI lineage: Eukaryota > Metazoa > Arthropoda > Insecta > Coleoptera > Nitidulidae > Brassicogethes > Brassicogethes aeneus. Next base: position 65,206,108 of record OV121134.1, read on the forward strand.
TAATCAAATATTAACCAGATTTTATTTTGTCATTATAACACCATTTTTTAGATTTAAAAAATCGTAAAGAGTAAAGTGCGAAAGAAATTGAGTAAACAAATTAGAGTTATTTTTTTGAGTAAGTTTTTTGGAAATTATGCTCAATATTTGGTAATTTTTAAAAATTAACTAAATAGTGCATTAAAATTTATTTATTTACTCATTTTGCATTTAACCTAAATCATTTTTGAGTATGCAATAATTATTTACTCTACGTGAAGTAAAACTCGAGTAAAATAGCGTTACACACATGCGCATACCCAGGGCACTGTATTTCGCGGGCATATGTTGGCTGCACTGCATGCATGGTGTTCAATAGGTTAAACTGGCAATAATTGTGTAATTCCTTGTGGTAATTTATCAGAAACATATAACTATAGTTAAAATAATGTTTGTGTTTGTGCTTGAATTGAAAAACCACAAAAAGTGGGCAAAGGCGTACATCTCATCTTACGATAATTTGTTGATATTTGGTAAGTACCCCAACCCCAGCGTACATACATACTATTTAATTTTGGGAATTTGAGTAGGTAAGTGTACTCCTTATTATGATGGCTTTATTTATAAAAATAATAATGAATGTTAAATCCTAAAATTTTTCTACAATAACCGGCGTCTTCATTTACCCAATACTTATCGAGTAAAAATTACTCTATACTTTGATTGAAATTTGATTAAAAAGTTGCAATTTTGTATTTAATTTTTATCTTCTAACATAATATAATATTAATATTATTAGTCTCAACGCAGTCTTTAGAAGTTATTCCTTATTGTAATAATACAATAATAACACTATTTTGCCTACATAGGTACACATTAAAAAATAGAATGCCAAATTGGCAATAACATTACACTATCAATAGTGCCAATTTTTTTGTTGTTAATTTAACTTAAAATTTTTGCTGAAATGGCATTTTTAACTTTAATAAAAGTGTCAAACACATATTTTGTTAATATATATTTAAATATTCTTTTGTTTACAAAATTTTAAGGTAATTTTTTTAAACTTTAATTAAATATATTATTTACAACATAATTTGTATATTTAATAATAATAAATGTAAAACTTACTTTAAAAAAGTGTTACTTTTACATTGTTTTAAAGCCATTTATGCGTTATTTTATAGTAAACTACAGTTTTTTGGTAATATCAGATAATAACCAATTTTTTTACAGACAAACGTTCCTTTTAACGATATAATAACAAAATTTGGACTCTCCGACAAACCCTTTTTAATTGCTGAGTATATGAATACTTTGTCATACCAAAATATGTTTTTTATAATGTGCACATAATGTTTTGTTCATTTTTTAGTCTAAGGGCCAGTTTCGAGGCCAGTTTTGTATCCCCTATAGTTAAGATTAACCATCCGTTGTTTTATTATTTATAAATATACTTTATACATTGTTTTGTTCATTTGTTCCCATGGAGTTTCAAATAAAATTTATTTTCTCTATTTTTTTTTTATTTAACCTGGCTATAACCCCTATAACCACTTTAATTTAATCAATTGCTGAGTAATTGTAACACTTTTTAAAGTTGAAAGAACACCATTTTAAGTAAATTTAACTAAAAATTTATTTATATTTAATTATGCTTTAAATCAAAATATATTAAAATTTTACTCAAATTTGACTAGAATTCACTCAAAAGTTGATTAAAATTTACTAAAAATGTTTAGGACTTTAGTATATTAAATTAGGATTTAAATCAAAATGTATTACAATTTTACTCAAAAATGACTAGAATTTACTCAAAATTTGTAGGACTTTAGTACGTAATTTGATAAACATATTCACTCAAAAAGAAAATAGTTTACTAAAACACAATGAGTAAAAAAAATTAATCAATTTGGTGTGGACCTATATTAAATACATTTTGATTTAATTTTGAGTAAAATTTTACTCAAAATTTTTTACTGTGTGTGAGCTCCTACACAGTAAAAAGTTTTAATCAAATATTAACCAGATTTTATTTTGTCATTATAACACCATTTTTTAGATTTAATAACAAAATCCTACATCAATAATTCAACCATAATTCTTGTAATTACCAAATGGACCTTATTTTTACAAACCTTTTTGTAGGCCCAGTAACAAAAGTATTTGTTGTAAATTGGGAAAGTAAATGAAAAGAATTTTGATAAGAAGTGTTGCTTTATTAATAAATTTCCTAAACAAAAAAATTAATTTACTCTCTTAAAATGAATTAGTTAAAAATAACTAAGTCATATTTGACTAATTTTCATAGCGAAAAAGCAGTCACCAATAATTAGTCAAATTCTACTAAATGAAATAGTCAAATTTAAATTTAAAAAAGTTTTGACCCAGTCGGGGATTGAACTCAGGTCTGTCGCTTGTCAAGCTGTTGTCATAACGAATGTGGCTATCAGTCACTCTTATAAAAATCATTTTTATTTGTCAATAAATATAGTTCATAATATTTTAAAGTTGAATATATTATTTGTGTTGCTTTTTTGAGCTAAACTTTTTGCATCTTTGTTTGTTTTTATGGGTTATTTAATCATGGAGCCTTTATGCATTTATTTCAAATAATACTTTGTTGTTGGCCGCAAACGATTAAAGTTAGTTACACAGTAAAAAATTTTGCCCGTACAAAATACATTTAAAGAATATGAACATTATTCATTGGTACATTCACATTATTTATTATTAAAATAAATTAAAAGGGTAGAAAAACTTAATGCGAGTGTTTATTACCCCTTAATGTGTTAAATAGTGACAAAATGTACACTACAGTGCATGCCAATTTCTTTGTGTGTTGTGATATTACTAAGAGCTCTTTTTTCTTTACACTACTAGTGCACATTGTATCACAATTAAAGTTAAATTACACCAATAGTGGCAAAATAGACTGAAAAAACTGGTAATAAACGAAATGCGTTTTAAAATGTTTGATTGGTACCTACGCAGTGCATATCCGGAGATACCGCGTTGTGGAAGTATGGCATTTTTGTTCAGTTAGATTTTAATTACGGTGAATCCATAAGAGGACATTCTTATTTTTTGGTAAGTATTATACTTCCTTTTTTTTAGGCCTTAATACTCAATAAATACCAATATGTATATATATTATATATCAATAATTTACGGCAGTAGGTCGGGTACTTGTAACATTAATAATATAAATACATATAAACTTGATTTACTTTTTATTTTCAAGCGTAATGGTTGTTATATTAACCTATACCTACATTTTTATTAATATTAAGGAAAATTTGTACACGTGTGGTAAATCCCCGACATATAGCCGCCTGACGCCTCTCTACCAATGGGATCACCCATTTTTTACAGTCAGAAAACAGAAAAATGGATTACTGATGAATTCTCAAGATAATTCATTGCTTACAAGTTGACAGCCAGTAAAACATTGCATTGATCTAAAACTTTTACGTTTTAAGGAACCATTTTGCTTAAGCCAGCCATACGACTCAAATATAAAATTATATTTTAAACGGCACCGATTTTGATAATTTTCATAGATTTTTGTTCCAAATAAATGTTTCTCTTTATTTGCCTTTTCGTTTTATTCACTACCACCAATAGGTTTTACTTAAATAATAGTGTTAATTTACACTAGAAGTTTGCACTAAAAGAGTAAAAGTACCTTTCTAAAATTAGAACTTTTTCAAAGTAGTGTTAATTTACACTGAACAAAAGTGGGATTTTACCCAGGAAGTGTAGAAGTACATGATTTTAGGTAAATTAACACTTTTTAATACAGTGTAAAATTACTTTATCCTCAGTGCTATAGTGTTAAATCTAAATCATACTTGCTTACTTGGGGAAAATTACACTACAAATTAACTATAATTGTAGTGTTATAAAACAACACTATTTAGTGTGGACCTGTGTGAACTCTAATTAGTGTTGCTTAGAGTTGATTTTTTTTTACTGTGTACCTTTACAAAACTTTCAGTAAAATATTTTCCTTTGTTAAACCATGGTTTTTTACAAAAAAGTATGTAAAAATTTTACAAAATAAAATTAACAAACTACAAACAAAAATCTGATTTTTATAGTAGTGTAGTAGTTCCACACATTTAAATACGTAAGTAGTTCATTTCACTGCATAGAAAGTCTTAGTTGTATGTTTCACCGTTGTCCCTCGTCGCAGTGCCACTTGAATTTTTTCATTAATAGGGAAGTCACTTTTTCTATTAAAATTGGGCAAGACCTGTTTGTAAGACCGTGAGCGTGGCGTGGCGTGGCGTGACACACATTTTTTCTTTTTTATATGTTTTTTATTTCTTTTTTGTGTTAATTTTAAAAATTATATTGAATTTAAAAAATTCCTTCGTTCATTGTCTTGATTTTTTTAACATTTAAAATGGTAACTTAATTTTATTATAAAACAATATCAACTTGAAAAAGCAGTTATTAAATTTAAAATACCTTGGCTCGGTGTATATTGAAATATTTGAGATGTTTGCGAGATAGAAAAGGTGGTACACAAAACGAAAAAATATTTGTAATATAAAACACAAATAATCTTGCTTCCATATAGGATATTAAATAACTCATTCATGGGGAGAATAAAGTAGCTTGAAGTAATATAGTTTTTATTTAAAATGGTATATTATGTAACAAGTTTTATAAACCCCAGAAAAGTTTATTTATAAAACGAGTTGTTTTATAATTTTTAGAATTTAAACCCAATTTTATTTGTGAAACACTTGACATATGACCTCTGTCACAAAGTTCTAACCTCACTTTTTCCAAATTTATAACAAAGCTTACTTCAGCCAGTGACTAAAGCCCAATGCAACGCCATAAAGTCACAGCTTGTCAATGTGGGAGTAAATAATAGTACATTATAGACCAGGCGGAGAAAGCATTGGATTGCCACTGCCGAGGCGATAGCCAGAGCAGTAGATTGTGTAAGAGCACGGCGTGGTGCGAGGCAATTAATAAGCTTTTGCCGCCGTGTTTTATATTCTATTTTTTTTTCAAGTATTTAATTAAATAATTTTTAAAGATTCTGCCACATCCTTTTTAGGTTAGGTTCAACTAACCTAATGACATTTTAGCTTTATATGACTTTTGAATTAGTATTAATATAAAGTCTTTCTAGATTTATGGGCGTACACGGAGAGAAATGTATAGTAAATTTTAAAATTTACTTTAACAAATTTTTAGGGTAACAATATTATATATTCGTGAATGCAAAATTAAGATTGTAATACAAAATACTATTTTTATTATACAATTTTAGTAAAGATTACAACACCAATATTACTAAATCATAAAGGTATAATATATATTTTAATTTTTAATATTTTCTTATAGTAAATTGATTTTACTATCTACAAATAGTAATATTTACTATATGATTTAATCAAATGTAAGGTGTACATCTAATATAATAATACCTATATTACACATTAATAAAATATATAGTAAAAATAAAGATACCTTTATGTTTAAGGTAAATAAACAATATATTTAAATATAATATACAATATAGTAACTCATGACATTTTAAACATTCAATTTTCTTAGTTTCTTCAATAAACTTTCTTGACCCATTTCTGGTAATACTTATAAGAAAGAATTGAACCTACTTGGTTGCATAGCATGTACCGATTGCGGCAAAGGCCACGTCACGACGCGTCGTTAGACGGTGTAAATCACGTGATGTTCTTACATCTCGCCTCTGTTGGCTTACCAACCATGTTATATAAGCGCAGGTATTTCTTTGTGTTGGGTGTGTTCCACTACTACAAGTTGCTAGACAGTGTCGTGTCGACACTGATGATACCCAATATAGGTCAAAACACCTGTCTGTCGGTATTTAAAGTTGATGGAACGCACTCAAAACTAAAAACTTTGGCGAGGTGTGGGTTCAATTCTTTCTCATAACATTTTTGTATATTAAAAAGTACAATAAATATGTTACAATTTTTAATTGTTAACATAGGTATAAAAATATTCGATTTTAAAATATTTTATATTTAAAATGGCAACATAATATTTTAAAATTTAAGGTTTAACATACATGGATATTTAAAAATTACTAAATATGTACTCGTATAGTATCTGGCAATATACAAGATAGTTGTCCCAAATAGTAATATAAATTATAGTAAAGGGTATTATAATTATGGTAATCAGCATTATACTTTTAGCTAAAATGTCATCATGCTAGTTGAACCTAACCTAAAAATGTCGTGACAGAATCTTAAAAATATTTATGCAATATATTATACTAACATTTAAAACAGTTTTATGAAAAATAAATAGATTTATTTTGTAAAAAAGTAAATATTTTCAGCCCATATAGTAAACCATATAAACCAACTGCACCCATTTCTCATAGCGTTATATTACAACATTTTACCGTATATTAAACACAAAAGCAAACAATGGTAGGTAACACTTAATTCCCCTTTCAAGAGAATGTATAGAACGCGTAAAATCACAACTTCTAAGTACGAGGTTTATCTTACCTAAGTTTTATGACGCAATTAATCTTAAGAATTTATCCCTTTATATTCATCTTTCTTAATTGGGAAATAAATGGCAAACATAAGTTATCACTGGAATAAGTGTCGAGGAAGGTTTAAAGGAATTTAAAGAATTTTTGTGCTTAAGTTTGTTAGTTATAACTATAGTTTGCCTTTTAAAAAGTTATACCCAATTAGAGAAAAAGTGCAGTTTTTTTGTTATAACTTTTTTATAATTTTTCATTATTCTGGTGTGCTTTATGCAAAAACTTTATTAATACAAAATCTGGTTGATTATTTTTTTCTGATATGCAAACTTTTTATAAAAAAAATCATACAGGGTGTGTGTGTGTGTTTGAAAGGGCTGCGGGTTGACGAGAAATTTAATTTAATTTTATTGATTCAAATGTCCCCACAAAAAGAAATCAATGAGTGATAAATCCAGTAATCTCGCGGGCCATTCGATGGCACTTCTTATCTCAATCTATCATCCAGGAAACATTTTCTCTAATGTATTCTTAAAAAAATTCACTTGATTTAAGTATAATTTGCTTAGGCTACGAATACATTAATTTTTTTTTAAATATTAACCTATCCTTAAATTTAAAAGATTTTATCTTAGCTTAAAATCAAGTACAGTTGAAACAAGATGATTGCCTGTTAAATGTTAAGAAAGACTTTAAATGAAATAATCTTATTCTTAATTTAAGGTTAATAATTATAATCGATTAGACCAAATTTTGGAAAATTCCCTCTATTCTGTTCTTAAAGACTAAACTATACTGGATATAAATATAATTATATTTATTCTAAGATTAGTAAATATTGGTACGACTGGCCTATCCTTAAAAATATCCCCCACTTACGAAAGTGTTGGAAGTTTTGGAAGATTGTTTCTTGTGTTAGTTAATATTTGGTTTGGAATTATGAAAGAGCTGCTAAATTAGTGGAAGCGTCACAGTTGCTTGTGTGATAAACGACATGACGAAAGGTCGAGAAGGTAAGGACTTAAAAAATTAAATGATAATAATGCAAAAAATCTCATTAGCGATGCAGTATATTTGCTTAGCTACTGTGTCGCGCATTGGAGGGAGGCGAGGCCACGCCCCATATATATATATATATATAGATATATTCGGTTTTAGTCTGAACGAGCTGTATATATAGTCCATTCCATTTAAGAATAAAGGAGATGTCGCTGCAAAACGAGACCGGTTTACACAGGAGTACGCAGCAAATTTAAATATAATAGCAGATGTCGTTGATAGAATATTATTATATTACAACAAATATATTTGATATTCATATTCATATTCCATATATGGACAAATCATAGCAACGTTGAATGTATTATACCATGAAAAAATAATTTACTATACCAATTAAGACCTTTAGACACAGAAAAATACATGTATTATATTATTTTCAGAATATAATAACAAATAAACATTAATTTGAGCAACATAACCTCAATTATTTAACTGCATTCCTTATTTAAATGTCAGTTCATTTTATTGATGTGTAAAATAGTACATATTTTAATGGTTTGATAAATTTTTATGATATATAATATAAAAATTTAGTAATTAACAAATAGACCGAGTTTTATTAAACATGTAAGAAAAATTAAATGGTAAATGAACAGGAAAAATTATTTTTTTCTTTGAGTGTTGGCATACATCCATGGATTTGAAAAGGGCATTTTTTAATATAAAGTATACATATGTCCGCTTATTACGAACCCGGTAAAGCGAACTTTCGGTTAAAACGAACCAAGTTGAATAATATCTACGAACCAAAGGCCTATATGAAATTTGTTAATTTTTTCCAAAATAACTAACATCGAACCATCGTTCATGGTTTATTACGGTTCGTTATAAGCGATTGCTATTCCAACATTATTTGCTAAGGAATATTTAATTAAATTGATCGAATGAAATTAATTAATCTATTATTTATTCATCGATTTATATTTTAACGTATAATGAAATTTGGGTTAACTAAATTAACTGATATCAAGAAAATAAAATAGATATTTTAAAAATTTGGATTTGGATTTGTTTACATTCATTCTAAACAACTTACATAACTATCATGAAGTCCCTACTTACCTCACTGAAAAAAGTTAAAAAATTAAATCTATTTTCTAAAGTAAGGCTTAAATAAAATACAAATTTAATTAATGAAGGTTTTATTAAAAAAATTTTTACGAATCACGTCAAAATGACCTCCTAATTTCAACTTGGTTATAGAATTTAAATTTAATACATCGTTCGTAATAATTAATATTCCATTAGAATATATTTTTTAATTTGTGTCGCCTGCATTGATCCAAGTCTCATCCATGTAATATATTTTTTGATCCTGTAATCGGTAACTCCTGATATTATCAATATATTTTCTTCTCCAAATTACTATTTCACTTTTTTCAACCAGTAAATGATTCCTACCCCTTTTTTCATACTTGAAGCCAAGTTTTTTTAAAATTCTCCATAAATTTGTCCGAGAAATTGGTGGTAAGTTATCATCATCCTTTACAGACTAAAACCCATTTTTATTATTTGACAGCACCTGGTACACCAATCCCCTATTTTATTTATTATTTACATTAAGGGAACATTTTTCTAATCAATTATTAAACATATTTCAATAACATAATTACTTACTTGATAAATTTTACTTAAATTTGGTATTTTATTATTTATAAAAAAGTTATGAACAACTTTTCTTAGGCGCTTCTTTTGTTCCTCACTCAATTTGTTATATTAACTTGCCCGCTTTCTTTTCTTTAATGGGGATGTAGCCTTTTTGTCATGTTCCATTTGTTTGATGGTAGACCAAATGGTACTTTTTGAAATACCACTTTCTTCAGATGTTAATATTAAACTGGCATTTTTTGACTTTCCTTTATTAATATGTTTTTTACCATATTAAAAAGTATTATTCTTTGACCGTGTCTTATATATTGGCCAGATTTGTTTTTTAGGACAGAGGGTTGGTTTCCCACATTGTCATTGTTTATATTGTCAATATTATCAATATTGTCTCTCAAAAAAATAAAAATATTTTTCTTTGGTTATGTTAAGCGATTTTAATGTAATTGACTTGCCTGTTTTTTATTAACAACGGTTAATACGTTAAATAAAGCCAAAAAATCACAAAACATGTAATAAATTAAGCCAAAAAATAACAAAACATGTAATAAATTAACAAAATATACACTTTGTATAACACCTGATGCAATCGAATTGAATGCTACGTTGCCAATGTGCGATAAATCCAACCTTTTGAAAAGATAAATTCTTTCTATAATTAAAATATTTTTGACAAATTGACGACAAAAGCTAATATAATATAGTTTTATAATTTAAATATTATAAGAACTCTTGCTGGTTTATTGTATAATATTATTATGTCAGTTTGTAAATTTGTTTTTATAAGCCATGGCAACGCTGTATAAGAAAATATTAAGTGTATCAGAACTAAGTTATATCCACAATGGATTGTGGTTATATCCACAATCCACAAAACAAGGTCTGTTCTTTAGCAGTTCACGCAGACTGAAAATCACAAAATACTTGCCGCCATATTGTTTGTTTACGTTTTAAGCGGGTAGATTTTGATTTGGTTTAATTTTGTGCCTTATTTGCCTTAATACAGACTTATAAACGTTGTTAGGTGTTTGAACCAGTTATTTAGTTGTTTATTTGTGTTTTGACGGTACTAGTGTACCTTTTTGAACCTCAATTGTGCAAATCTTGTGTTTAACCAGTAAGTAAATTCTAATTCTAAAATATTAGGACGTTTTTTATAACTCTTGGTATAAAAAGTAAAAAAGGGCAAGTAAAAACCTTAAAAAAGTTTAAATTAACTGGTAAAATACATAAATATATACTTATTTTTAATTTTGACAGATTAGAGGTTATAATTTGTTCCATATTTTGTTTCTATAATAAACCATAGAACCTATGAACAAACAAACTATAATATAATAATAATAATATAATAACTATAATTTCGGGGAATTTAAACTACGATAACGGCCGGTATCAAACTTCTATTTCGGGGATTTTAAAATACCCGCGACAAGATGGCGGCAAGTGTTTGATGACGTAGGCGCGCACAACTGCACCGATTTTGGTTTAAATTTTTAAGCTAAAGAACAGACCTTGTTGTGTGGATTGTGGTTATATCAACATCCAACGTATTAAAAAGAGATGGGTTATAAATTTTCGCCTGTGTAAAAAAAGCCACAATTTTAAGCGTCGTGATTGGTCTATAATAAATCCTATTCAACTCAATGCTTTTTTCTTAAATGGAATGGACTATAGGTAGAAACGTATATAGGTATTCGAAATATTGTAAAAAAAGTTATGTAATAAAGATAATGCTATAGACCAATATAATTTTTTTCAGGTTAAGTTAGGCAATAATTGTTTCAAATATTGTATATTATTTTTTTAACTTTTGCTCGACTTTAAAGGTTAGGATATAATGTTTATTTTAAAAGGTACAGAGTGGATTTCTATCTATTTTTTTCTGTCAGTCTTAGAAAAATGAGATAATCCACTCTTTAACTCATTATATCCTAACCCTTATTTAAAGTCGAGCATAAGTTAAAAAAAGAATAGACAATATTTGAAACAATTATTGCTTAACTTACATAAATATTCTTTATATTTAATCCAAAAGTAAATATTGTATCGCCAAGAATTATAACATTTGTATCAAAAAATACTTATTCTTAAATTAAGCATAGTGTATACGAGGTGTGCTCAGAAAATAACGGGAATTGTTAAATTTCGCGGGTTCGGAGGGTCCGGTTGTCATAAAATTTATTTATTATTTTGGTATACATGCCCCCGAAGTATGATAAAAACTTTAGCTGTTTTCATTGTTTACTTTGTCTATGGCAGCCGCTAAGGTTAGACGTGTTTTATGAGCTCGGCGATTTTTCGTTCGTTTAAAGAAATGGATCAAATAATTTGTATCCAATTTTGCTTAAAAAATGAAATAAATTCTGTGAAATGTTAACAAAGGCCTATAGTGAGTCTGCTATAAGTAAAACAAGAGTTTACAAGTGGTATAAGAGTTTCCAAGATGGCCGTAAAGACGTTGAAGATGACGAACGCCCCGAACGCACAAGCACATTAACAACCGATAAAAACATGGAAAAAGTGGAAGAAATGGTTATAAACCATCAGAGTTGCTGATGATGTTGGTATATCGATTGGCTCATCCCATGAAATTGTTTCGAATTTGTTCTAAAATTGTTAAATTTTTGGCCAAAAACAATACTGATGTCCCAGCCTCCATATTCGCCAGACATGCCTCTGTCTGACTTTTTCCTATTCCCAAAAATAAAAGGAACCTTAATGGGCCGTCGTTTTGCAAGCATAGATAACATTAAAAGCGCATCGCTGAAAGAACTAAAGGCTATCTCAAAGATCGAGTTTCGAGTATTGGAAGAAGAGCTGGCACATGTGCATAATATCCAATGGGGGACTATTTTGAAGACGACAACATTAAAATACTAAAATTCCCGATTTTTTCTGAACACACCTCGTATTATATTTGAGGGTGCTTGCATTTAAAATAATATGATAGTTTTTCTTGAAAGAATAAGTTTACCCTTGCAGCTAATATTAGTTAGTTCTTGCATTCAACAAGGTATAGGTAAAGGGTAAAGTTGGACACTCTGTATAGTTTTATGTTAAAGTAGAAGGATATGTGATCTCATAATGCAAAAAGATTAACTTTAACATAATTACCACACAAAACCAAAAGTTTTAAATGAAATCTGAAAGCAACCAGCTTCTCTTCTCCACCCTTAATTATTTTCTTTCCCATTTAAACTGTATTTAGTGGGTTGCGTTTAGCATTTAATTTATATGCTAAAGTTAAACTGGAGTAATAAAATAGCACATCCAATCTTAAAGTGCTATTAAATTACCTGCGTCTTGGGATGGAGATAAGCTGAAATATTGTTCTCTTATTTAAAAAAGAAAAATCGATTATGTTTAGCGTTCGCTCCGCAACAATGGAACATAAACCGAAACATTGAAGTTAAATGAGATGTAGTCAAAGATTGTCTGCGGTTTTTAATGAAATTTTCGGCTTTTGTGTACAAGGAATGTTGTGGTTAAAGAACAAAGACATTTTATGTTATCAAGAAGAATTATTTGAAATTTGATTAAAGTTTAAAATCATTACCAATAAGATGCGGAACTTTAAACAGCATATACATAGAGTAGGGTTTCCAAAAAAATAGTTTTTAATTTAAATGATTAGCATTTAACTTTGTTCTACAACTGTCAAAAAAAATTATTAATTTCAACGAAGTGCTTGTGCGGTGTAAATGTGGACTGTGGAAGAAACAGCGAAATTATGAACAAGTTCTTCACCTTTAAAACGCCCTTTATCGTACATGTTTCCATGACAAGTTGTAACTTTATAGCCTTTTAGTCACGGGCTGAAGTTAGCAACAGGTTTTTAGCAGTTGTCAAATATAACGCAATCGTTAAAATAAAGTTCCCCAAATGTAAAAATTATTTTATTATCTCAAAAAAAAAGTATTAAATAGTTTCTCAAGGCCAATATTTGAAAATTTTATATTTTCGCCGGCAGTAAACTAGACTTAACTTAATTTCAGGTGAAGACTGCTTTGTAGAGTGCCCATAAAACATTTTCTTCACTTTCACTGTGAAAAACTGTTGTTGGTCCATTTTTAAGGGATAGATTTCAATTTACACATAAAAATTTTACATTTTCACCTGCACGTCGCGACGTTAATACAGATTTACAAGAATTTTTACTCTATTGTTTTATATATGTCGCTTTATACAAATATTTAATAAAAAATAGTATATTATGTATCAAGTTTGATAAACGCCATTTTATACACGAGCGATCTTGCGAGCGAGTGCTTAAATTAATGAGTGTGTGGCACAACTTTAACTTAAATTCGGACACGGACTCCACTGTAAAGTGCTCATAAAACATTTTCTTTACTTTCACTGTGAAAAACTGTCAATTTTCAAGATACATTTCGATTTATAACCTTTATAATTGTGTTTATAAAATGTAAAAATGTGAATCTGAATGTGACATTTTACAGTTTCCCCTGTTGTTTCATAGATGGCGCTATATACAAATTTTTGATTTAAATCATTTTAAGATAATAATAAGTATTTGTCGTAGAAAAAGTATGCACCTCGTTTATAAACTTTTCTATACATTCATTAACTTAAATTTGTGTCTGAAATGGCGTTTATTCAACTTGATACATAATAGTATATTATGTATCAAGTTTGATAAACGCCATTTTATACACAAATTTAATTTAGGTACGAGCGAGCTTGCGAGCGAGTGCTTAATTAAATGAGTTTATAAAAGAAGTGCAAATTATTTAAATTAAATTTTTGTGTCCCTATACACTGTATAGGGACATCCATACCAATAAACATTTGTGACGTAATTTTCACCATTAACATTGCCCGTTATTATTTTAATTAAACTTAACAATTATTGATATTTTAAAATATTGCTATAACTTTAATTAAACTTTAAAGTATGTATATGTTAAGAACATATTTTTTCTTTGATTTTTTTATTACTATAATTATTACTATAATATTATCACAAAGTATTAAAAATTCTAAAACAGGAAATTTTAATAGTACAAAAGTTGTATTTATTGGAATTCCCGTTAGAATTTCGAGTCATCCGGCCTTAAAATTCCAAATTTTTTTGTGAAAATCAAAATTTATTCCTTGAAAACAGACTAACAATCGATATACGATGTGGAAGCAGTTTTTTGCAGTAAAAAAAAGAGAATGTTTTATGGGCAATAAACGAAATTTTTTTAAAGCTTTATTAGTGAAATCTAGTTAACTGCACTACTACGGCGAAATTAAAAGGTCAGTACAAACGTTCATATAATCTCTTCAAATATTGACTTCAAGAAACTATTTAATACTATTGCATTTTTGTATTGAGATAATAAAATAATTTTCAAACCTGTTGCTAACTTCAGCCCGTGTCTAAATAGTCAAATAATTTTATTTATAAAAGATCTGTTTTAAAAATAATAGGCGTTAACTGTGGACAGAGCATTCTCATCAAAAATGACTTACAGTTTATTTTGCTTATCTTACTAGACAAGGATTGAAAAAACTCATTCAATTTATATAATCGCCACACCCTTATTTAAAACCGTTCTCTTTTCGTTCAAGGTTCCACCATCACCGGCAATAATCAGCAACAGCTGCAATCGGCTGCAGCTTTGCAGGATGGCGGTCAGGGTGGACGACAGCAGCAGGACAACGGATTCTCCTATCAGCAGCTCCTGCAGCAGCGCGAAGAGGAGAATCGGCAGGAAGTCGAGCGGCTTACTGCGGAGATACGGGCGCTGAAACTTCAACTGCTCCAATTTACGACCAGTAAGTTTATATGGGTCTACTAGATTAAGTTTTAAACTTTTCTATCACGTTTTACGCGAGTTTTTTTGACTTGTTTCCTACGTGTTTTGTATGCCGGTCTAGTTTGTAAAGGTTTTGAAACAACATTATAATGTATACTCTGTTGTTCAAGTTTTAAACACAGTATTTACATGAAATTGAGTTGTAGAGTGTAAAAGCTGACATTAAACAGGAAAAGCCAGTCACGTTAGGTTATTCTGGAGTAAGGGCAAAGTAAAGGTAATTTACGAAAAAAACGTTAATACTGATATGCAAAAAAAAATTTTTTTGATAACAAACAGTCAAACTTAAATACATTTGGTCAAAACAAATATTTAAATTTAAGTTAGTTGAAACTTGCCAAATGTCTTAAAATCGTTAAAGAAAGTGCCTTTCTTGAAATAATACACTGATCTTCCAGGGTTATTTTACCCCCTTTCGGTTCTCCTACGTATCCCGCCACTGCACAGGTAAATTTTCCCTAGGAGATCGTGGATGACAGTGTCGATGGTTAAGGCCACTCCCGGAATGATGTTGCCGGGCCGGGTCATACGCCCGATTTAGGCTAGTGGAGTGCGGAACAAGGCGGTACAAAATTTTGGTTTTGGGGGGCATTGAACTGACCCAAAACTAAGTGCAATCCGCACTCTCCTCACCCAGGGTTTTAGTAATAACCTCATTTAATTGGTGTTCATGAATGAGGCTTGGTTTATTAGTAATTTGCTGGGACATCCTTGCTGGTCTTGTATTTCATCTGGGTAACGGAAATTTCAATAAATACAACTGTCACTTTTTGTACCTTCAGTATATCCCGTGTAATAATTTTTAATACTTAGTGATAATCAGTGGCGGCCCGTGACATTTCATTTTGGTGAGGCAAGGCAGGGTTTCGCCCTCATTTAAAGGCGAAGAAATTTTTTTAAACCCAACTTAAAAAGACTGACGTCGCAGTTCACATCCTATACTTAAAACTAAGTAAAAAACTTAGACTGTGGTGGGGAAGGAATCCTCTACTTTGTCAATGAAATATATTTTATTGTAAAAATTACGTTATTTTAAATAAACCTCATTTTCGTCTAATTAATATTTCATTGTTCAGCAAGAAGTAAAGGTCAACAATATCGGTACAATTTCTCACCGTAATATCCATAATGACTAAATTCACATAAATCACCTAGTTCAATTAACTAAACCCACAGAATAAACCACTTACAAAAGAATCATAAAATAAACAAACTCATAGAAAAAGAATAAACAAAATATTGCGTAAATAACCACAGATTTGTTTTAAACAGTTCAGATTTTTATACACAAAAAAACCCAAAGAAGGAATCTGTATTAATTTATTGGTTACTGTGATGGCTACAAGATGGCGATAGTGTTAAAATATGTTTATTTTAGAATAGAAATATAATTTCGATTAAATCGATTTATTATAAGAAAAATAATACCATTTATTATTGAATTTTGAAAAACGTGTGAAGTATAATTTATCATAGTGTTAAAATATGTTTATTTTAGAATAGAAATATAATTTAGATCAAATCGATTTATTATAAGAAAAATAATACCATTTATTATTGAATTTTGAAAAACGTGTGAAGTATAATTTATCTAAAATTCCGCAACAGTGTTGCCACAACCTGCTTATTTCCTGGGATGTAGGCGTGCCTGCCTCGCGTATACGCTAATACGAGAGAAGGAGACAACTATGATATTGCATTGTAATAGAACGAGACAACAAGGCTAACGCCAATTGTGAGTCTAAAATAGTTCAGGCATGCTTCTGAGCCAATCATCTAGCTATAAATATTAGTTTAAATTGCGGTCGTTTCAAATTCAAATAATTTAAATGTTGCTGGGTATTCCACGTATAAAATCACCATTATAGTATTAAAAAAATCATAACATAATTACATAACATAATCATATTTTAAACTTATTTTAATATCAATAATTGTTGAGTAAAATTATAATGGGCAATGTTAATGGTGAAAACAACTTTAAAAATGTTTATTGGAATGGTTACTTTATTTTCGTATAGATTTCGCTTTATAGAAATATTTAATTTTAATCATATTTTAAAAAATATTAATTTTTTGTCATAGGAAAAGTATAGTAAGCAACTAAAGAATTTAAGAAGAAGAATATTTTAGCATTTCGGTAAAAATATGAAGAATTTTAGAACCACAACCATTATAAAAAGCGCCCATTATTTATCGTCAAAATTTTATGACAAAAAAATCTGCATATATGGCGGGACCAGATGAAAATTATAACTTAACATTATGTTGTTGACAAAAATATAATTGTAGAGATGACAAAAATATTTTTGTAGGAAATTTTTAGAATTCTCTAATTTTTGTTTCATTGATGTTTTAAGTTTCTATTGCGTTTTTTATTTGTTAAAACAAAGCATAAGGATATGTATGTATACATATATAATAATAATAATAATATTTATTCGTGAATTAAATTACAAATTTTTTCACACGTCAGGTACATAAGAATAAGAATATAAGAAATACAAATTAAAAGTTTAAACATACAATACACTACTACATTTAACTAAAATAGGCACTATGATACAAGTTCAGTGCAATTAAAATATTCCTCAAAATTATAAAATGCTTTCTTTAGGAGAAATGTCTTAACAGTGTTTTTAAAATCTTTTATTTTTAAATCTTTTATAATGCTAGGTAGTTTGTTGTAAAATTTAGGCGCATAGTAGAAGAATTTCGAGATTTATTTAATCTAAGATGATCCGCGATCAATTGATTTTTGTGGCGTGTACTGTAATTGTGAATATCGCTGTGAGATTTGTATTTGTTATTATTTCGTTTTTCGTACAAAAGGCATTCCAGTATATAATCTGATGGAATCGTTAGTATTTTAAGATTAATAAATGTTTGTCGGACATCATCTCTGTAATTCAACCCTGCTACTATTCGGACTGCTTTTCGTTGTAATGAAAAAATTCTTTCTGAGTGTGGGGAATGTCCCCAAATTAGTAAGCCATATGATAATATAGAGCGTATATTATTTAACGCTTTGACTAAGTTGATGTAAAAGAAAGATATTTTTTGTTAGCTTGTTAGATATATAATGTGTATGTTGTTCAAAAGTTAGATGTACATCAAGAACTATTCCTAGGAATTTGGCATTTTGTGGATTGTCACCAGTAATATTTCTGAGTGAAAAAATAATCTTCTCTGATTTTGTTTGATTTAATGAAAGATGGTTTGTTAGAAACCAATCATTTACACACTCTATACTACTTTCCATTGACAATTTTGTCTCGCCAATATTTTGACTTTTGCATAATATTGTGGTATCGTCTGCAAACATTATGAGTTCATCCGCTGTGTCGATCACCCGAATATCATTAACATACACCAGGAACAGGATAGGTCCCAATATGGAGCCCTGGGGAACACCATGCCTGACTAGCTCTCTCTCAGAAGGCCCATCCTTGTTATATGTCTGTTGGTATCTATTGGACAAGTAGCTTGATAGCAATCCCAGGCCCATCTCAACAATCGAAGGCCTTGCTGAGATCGCAGAACACTGAGCCAGTGTATTGCTTCTCCTCAAAACCTCCGGTTATCCACTCCACCAGTTTCATACATGCATAATTTGTAGATCTACCTACCCTAAAACCATATTCAGGGCCTGATTAGGAGTTTTAGGGCCCTGGGGCCGACATTTGGTGGGGGCCCTCAATATTTTAAAAAATTTTGACACTTGGGAAATTAAAACTCGGTAAATTTTTAAGCTAGATGAACTTTATGTGATTTTTTATTATCCTTGAATCATTTAGCGTTTTTAAGCTATAAATAAAAAACTCATTTTTTTTAAACGAAACACCCTGTATCTCGATAATGAAGCATTTTCGGACACGTGTTTATAAGAACCTTTTTTCATATTTTGATGAGAGAAATTTCGCCTGGGCTTTTGTCACCACAAGTCTAAATCACCCTGTATATTTGGAATAATACGAACATAACCTTATATACATTTTACCCAAGTCTGAATAAATTATAAATTCGTATGCAAAACTATAAAAACGTAGAAAGTAGAATAGAATTGTATTCACAATTCACAAAGTGTTTTTATATACTTTATATTTTATATATTTTGAATAATACGAATACGAATACATTTTAATCAAGTAAAATATAAATTGATCTATGTTTTGTTTGTATTTTTAATACATACCGCAAACTGAAAAAAGTGCATCAAAGATCGTATTATTTGTCTGTTTTTCATACAAAATCAAACAATAAATTTTATTGAATAAAACAATCTTTTGAACAAAGAAATGCACAAAACAGTATTTTGAAAACACCGGAAAATATTCCACAACACTCCAATGTACCAATAAAAATCTGCGACAAAAACTAACTTTAATATTAGATTATAAATAATTTACTTTTTGCCTGTATTTACAAAAACGTTACAACAAGCACTAAACGAGCAACTGCTTAAAATTGTTATGAGTCATAACTTATGACTATAGACTTTATAAAACGTCTTAGCGCGACAAAACTTTGAGTATGATAATTTACATTCTGATTTGCAAGCGGATAAGCGATAAAAAATCCGCGAAAAATTAGAGTTAGGTCTACGAAAAATTAATTGAAAATAAGAGGATTCTCGCGGTATAACCAATTTTTTTCATATTTGTTTCATTAAAAAGCTACATATTGCATTGGTGGGGGCCCCTAAATGGTGGGGGCCCTAGGGCCGTGGCCCCGCGGGCCCCGTGCTAAATCCGGCCCTGACCATATTGGTTATCCATAAATAAGTTATTTTGTTCAAAATACTCTATAAGTTGCGATTCTAGCAGGTACTCAAATATTTTTGATATTGTAGGGATTACTGAGATGGGCCTGTAATTGCCAACATAACTAGAGTCCTCTTTTTTATATACAGGAATAACTTTACTAATTTTTAGACAATCTGGGTATACTTGATTTATTATGCATTGGTAAAAAAGCTTAGTAATCGGTACTATAAGTAAGTTTTTTACTCTTTTAATTAAAATGATATTGATGTTATATACATGTATATCGCGGCTGGATTTGTTTTTTATGTTATTAATCGCATCTCTTACCTCATTAAAGGAAAACTCTCTAAAAGAGAACCCATCGGTGTATGTATATATGATTTTTCATTGATAACTTGACAGAATAATTTTTTGTTAATAGTAATTAATGTGCATGTTTAATTTAGCTATAAAATTGTTCCTACTTAAATTTTTCCAGTAAAATTTAGTATAGAGTCGTATTGAGGGGGGTGAATGCAGTGCCGTGCATGGATTTTTTTTAAATCGTTAATATGACTTTTTTTTTTTTAATTTTGACCATTTTTATTTAAGAAAGGGCATTTTTTCTTGTTTTTTTTTACTTTTTTTTTGATTTTTTTTTTAACATTTATATTTAAATTTAATTGTAATAATTATGGTGCAATAATTTTAAATAAATATAATTTTAACAGCTAAAAAAAGTTTTCTTTTTTAGGCTACCAATATATATTTTTTCTTAACCTTTAATTTTGACTTTAAATACGTGTCCAGCGGGAAAAAATACAATATTTAAGTGTGGTTTGTTTCTTGGTACACACAACTTTTTTTATTATGGGCCTGTGTTATGTGTTATACTATGTTGTTAAATTTAAAATTCAAGTTCTTGTTAGGTTCTTTTCATGTATAACTTATTAAATTAAAAATATTTTCCATAAAATATCAAGCACAAACTTTACTTTAATGAAAATACGAAACTTTTGCCCGTTATGTACACTAAATTAACATAACAAACTGTCTAGTTTCAAACACAATGTAATTATTAAGTTATAACTCATGTTTCCATTAGCCGAACATTTATTGCTTCAACAAGCATTTACATATATAAGTTGTATATGTTGGTACTTTGTTATAATTATAAATTGTCAGCTTTTCTTGTAACACAGAAAAATTTTAATTTTTTTTCGAAAAATAAGGTTTATTTTACTCCCATTTCATTTCTTATCTTTAAACGGTGGGCGAAATTTTACGCCCACGGGCTGAAATTTGGAAAAAAGTGAGGTTAAAACTAATTGACAGTTGTCAGATGTCAAATAAAATATGCCGTTTTGAAAGTTGGTAAAACAGATTCCTAACATCAATTTGGATATTCTATTTTTGTATAGATAAAGAAATATTTAAATTATTCAGTTGTACATTAATTTTTAAACCTAATAATATTTGTTCACTGTATTAGTTTATCGTTTATAAGCTTTAGTATTGTAATAAAACACATATTTATAAACGTTTTTGAATAGTTATCATTATTAATAACTTAAAATATTGCCGCGACTGATGCATATATTATTTTTTATTTTTGGTTGTTTCACTGTTAGACTAGAATGGGGTTTTTGGGAAGCCACCAGGTCTAGTAATAACAGTGCTTTTCTAATGCAAGAATTTTAAGAAATGATACCTACATTTGGAATATTAGAGCTTCACGAAAGATAGCTTCACGGTGGTTAGGATTTCGTATGTTTTTTTTAAACATCCCTTTGTATATTTGAAATGAGTTATTGTATGTTTTGACACCTTAATATTTTAAAAAAATAGAATTGTACATACATAAAATATTTATAAAAAAAATCTACTTACTGAAATATAACACTACAAAGTGGATAGATTTTTAAATAGCAAATTAATTAACTTAAACTTTTGAATTATAAAACAGCAACACTCTCATCTGCATATAAATACTAACTGACCTTCAGGAATTACTTGCATCTATAATGTCGTAAACAGAGGTTTTTGCTTAGGTATTTAAAATAATTAAAGCGCCATCCGTTGCATATCATCAATTTTTGTAACACCTACATAAATGGTTATAAAATTTTTTTCTTATAATTTTTAATAATATTTTATATTTGATTCGATTGCTTTGGATGTGTTTAATTTACTTAGTGAACTGATATTTTTAGTATGCTTTTACTACCTTTAGATATTTTAAAACATATAGGTTAACCTAGAAAGAGTAACAGTCACGGAAGATAGGTTTTAGACTTTTAAAACATTGTAAAAAATAATTAATTGCGGTTAAAAATCTGGAACCTGAGATGTAATAACTACTTAATTATGAAAGATTAAAACACAATAAAAGTGTAGGTCAAACTCATTTAGTTTTATTAAATATCACGGGGTAACACCATCGGGGGACATTTCGTGAGATTCACCCATATACTTCGTTTCTAAATCTTGACACGCACATAGAGATAGAAAAACAACATTTTCGTTCTTTCTCGTAGCACCCAAAATCAGCTAGTTTACCTCCTTCTCTACAGAATTTTTGCATCCAACCTGAGCCAAAAATAATCGGTTATCATCATCGGATATATGGGTGATTCTACCAAAGTTGGGAAACTTTTGACCTCATTTTGTTTATATAGTTTTCGGAGAAAATTAAACAGTATTTTGTTATGAGAACATAGATAATATAATAAATATACTGTTCCAGACCGGGCCAGTCACTTTTTCAAACAGTTTCTGAAACATCTGTGTTTTCTAAATTTGAATGCAAGGGAAGTAACGAGTATACCAGGGTACTAATAAAATACATAATTTATTGGAAAACATAAGATTTATTTCAATTTTGAGCATATAATACATTAAATATCTTAAAATCAAATAATACCACACATCAGTGGCGGCTGGTGGATTTTTTGTATACCGATATCTCAATTATTAGATATGGGACCAACACCAAATTTATATGAGTTTATAATGCCATTAAATAAACAAGTTCTGCGCAAGCAGAATTTAAATTGAAGTTTGCGAAAAAAAGATAAGCGAAACATCGAACATGGAACTGACGACACGGTACTGATGAATGGGATACAAATTTGAGATTATAATTAGGAATTAAGTATTTTACTGATATTTTTTATTAGTGGGTGCTACTTATTAACAAATCACATATAGCCTTATATAAATTACAATGAAATATATATACGAAAGAAAATAACTACCACAGTACTGAAATTTTGACTGGCACTATACGTGCATTCACCACAACTTCGTCGCTTGCATTGTTTTCAAGATGACTGTCGTGCAAAGGGCGGGCTCTGTAGGTAATTTTTTACCAACACTTGAGTTAAAACGAGGTCTTGACGTTTAAACTTCAATATTTCGCAGGAATTCTGAATTTTAACATTGGACACAGAACTGACGGGTAAAAGTTAGTACAAAGATTATCAATTTTTTTAAAATTGCTATTTTTGAATCTATGATAAAATATTAAAAATACATTATTTAATGTTTTATAGTTTGTAGTGAAATTGAAAAATTTAAGATAAATTGAATATATTTTAAAATAAAATCACTCAAATATTTGATTCAGGAGTTGTGACACGCCAAGGTACTAATGTTTTGAATAATTATTATGTTTTTCTACAATGAATACTTGAATACTTCCAATGAGCAATTAAAAAAGTCCAAATCAAGGTTGTTTGCATCAAAGCATATTCTGCTATAGGCATGAATTTAGCATATTCTGTTCTGTACTTTTTTATGTGAAATAATAATGTGTTACGCGTTCGTCTCATCGGAGTATTAAAATTAATTTGCGCTAACAAGTCGGGGCAGTTTATAAAGTTATTAAGCAATTTAAATAGAAAAATAACTTCTATTTCTGTTCTCCTACGACTTGGTAAATTCAGTTGAATTGCATTTCTTACTAATTCTAAACTATATTTACACTCAATACTTAATTTAAATCCACAAAATCGCAAAAATTTGTTTTGGACTTTTTCAATTTTTATGGAAGAATTAACTTAGAAAGAAGACCAAATTACACAACAATATTCTACACTGTAAATAATTAACACAAGTCTACACGCCCCAACACCACTGTGTTATTCCAAGTCTACAAGAAATCGTGTAAAATTTTAACACAGCATCAGTGTGTTGATTTGTTTTTTATATCGTGTAATAATTTACTCGAAGAATAATTAAACTTTAACACATTGTTTGTGTAATTTTTACACAACTTTAGGTATTAAATTTAACACCAGATGGTGTTATTGTTTAATATTGTAGCTTATTAAATTTTACACTAAATTGGGAGATAAATAAAAATTACGTTTAAAAAAATACTTTTATAAAAAAAATATTTTATAATTTCAATTTGACAAAATATTATATTATAATATTTTTATATAAAATAAAATATTAAAAACATTTAAAAAAAGTAATAAAGGAAACAAGATCATTTTAATTGTTTAAAACTTACTTACCTAAAAAAGATAAAATGTCATGTGGTACTGGCAAATTTGCCATTACGCACTATGTTTCCTGAAGTCAAAGTTTAAATTTCATATTACATATAAAGGGGTAAGAAGCAAACATGCTAGCCAAATGTCACTTTTTTATCAAAGTATCTCCTTGCTTGTTTTTCTCTGTGCCGCAGGTTCTAGGACACCCTGTATAACGATGTAGCGATAAGCTTCATTTTAATTAAAACTTGTTGTTGCCTAGAAACATTGATTTTACCTCCACTTGCACGTCTACATGTCAACCAGTCGCACAATTTGCAACTTAGCTGGGCAATTTAAAAATACAGTTTGTTTTTAGGCCCCTCCGACAAAATGAAAGGGTTAATCCTCACCCAATTTTTATACAAAAATGTAGCATAAAACTTTTTCGTTTTTGGTAAATCTATTATGTGTGCGTCCACATACATCAATGTTATCCTCTTAAAAATAATCTGTATTATATAAAGCACACTTTAAATCAAAGCATTTTGTTGCAAAAAACATGTTTAAAGCATTAATGAAAAACTGGAATATACAAATACAAATATCTCAAATAAAAGTTATACAATAATTCGTGCTCCATTAGAAGTTTCTGGGGCACGGAAAAATATATAGATTTGAAATTTAAAAAACGGTTATAATCCACTTAATTTTGAACAATGACAGATAGATACCGTCAACTCACCCGTTACAGGTTTATTGATACAAAATATTATTTAAAATTTTAGAAAATGTTAAATATCTCTAAAATAATTAACTTTGGGTATAGGAAATAGTAACATTAATTAAAAGGTTTTTTAATTTACAATTTAATTATGTAAATACACTTTTAAAATAAAAAAGTTATTAGCCTAATTTGCCCTGGGTTTTCTCAGGTATTTGTTAAAAAATGTTAAAGAATTGACATGGAATATTTTATACAATGTTTTAAGCTTTTAAAATTTTAAATCGATATATTTTTTTTGTTTCTTAGAAACTTCTAAAGGACCACGAATTTTTAGCTCTTTAAATTAAATGCTCAACATTATTTCCATTATTTTGTAAGCAATAGTAAAGTCTATTATCAAATTCCCTTCGAACAATTTGAAATGTGACCACAATGAAAAACGTCTATATCTGGAGATCTGGGAAGACATTATATTGGTCTTCTTCCTACCCCCCTAACAGATACTCTGCCCTACTATGGAGAAAGGCAGTAACTGCTAAACAAGAAATAGTATGCATAAACTCACGGCAAAGTATTAATCTAAATGCCAAACGGAGTAAGTTATTTAATTGTGTGTATGATATTTTTGTGTTCATTTATGTAGGTACTATGGTCCACACCTCAAAGTCCCACCACGTACGAAACGCAGTCTTTTGAAAATTTGGCATTTAAGGCTTTTCAGGTTATGTATCTGTCAAAGTATATTCAACGAAAGAAATAGTATTATGTTTAGGCGTTAAAAATGTATAAATCTTTATAACATTACAATAACAATGGATGGTTTAAGAATTTAAGAATATAAATACTGCATTTAATGAAATTTTAAAGTGTATGGTGCCAATTAAGTAATATTTTTGTGCATTTGGTCCAAATACCTATCTGGTTTTCTCCACAAAATAATTTTAACTAAACAGGATTTATTAAAAAATATCTAGCTTCTCTATTAATCTGTATTAAAGGTACGTTAATATATTATAACAAAAATATTATCTAATTTTGTAATTTTAAGGTTAGAAAAATTCATTTTGACTAAAATAAATAAGTATTTTGGATTATTTAAAAGACTGTATAATATGGTATTTAAAAATGTGGTTTTTCTTATCCAGCTTAAAGTGTACCTACATAAAGTTTTGTCAATACAAATAGTTAAAAAGCTTCGACTAAATTTGATCTACATTGAAACATCATTATAACTTTAAACATTTTAATAAATCACATGTCATGGGAGGATTAAATATTTTCACATTGCAAGTTTCTCTAAAAATTGTTTGTTTTCTTTAAGAAAATTTCTTATAATCTAACTTAAAGTAAGTATGCCGAGAGGTTTGCACAAGTGTTGTCATTAGAAGTATAAAAGCTTCATTTTTATTTGAACCATATTCAACAATTATTTAGTATACCTATATTTATTTATGACCAAATTAACACACTCTTCCAAATAATCCACTTATTTATTTTGGTCAAAATAGTTTTTCTAACCTTAAAATTTTTTGTTCTAATACATTAACCTACCTTTGATACAGATATTCTTATTTCATAATAGAGAAGTTAGATTTTTTTTAATAAATGCTGTTTAGTTAAAACTATTTTATGGAGAAATGTAGACCCAATGCACAAAAATATCACTTATATTGCACCTTACACTTTGGAATTTCATTAAATGCAGTATTTATATTCCTAAATTCTTAAACCAACCATGTTATTGTGATACTATACAGATTTATTAACTTTTAACGCTTAAACATAAGCGGTAATACTATAAATATGATTTCTTTCATTGGCTATACTTTGACAGATACATAACCTGAAAAGCCTTAAATGCCAAATTTTCAAAAGACTGCGTTCCGTACGTGGTCACGTGGTGGGACTTTGAAGTGTGGAGCAAAGTACCTATGTGATAATTTTTTTGTTTAGGAAATTGATTAATAAAGCAACATTCCTTATTAAAATTATTTTTATTTAAGTTCCCAGTTTCAAACAAATACTTTTGTTACTGGGTCTACAAAAAGGTTTGTAAAAATAAGGTCCTTTTTGAAAATTACAAGAATTATGGTTAAATGTTTGTTATAAATACAAACTACTTATTTAATTAATTTATTTTTTTAGTTTGTAATTTCCCTCGCAACATTGTTCGTTTTTAAATAGACACCCTGAAAATAAATATTTGTTTTTGTACCAAACTTATTTAAAGAGTAAATCAAGCAATGTCAACAGCACAAATGGAATAATAAAAATACCGAAATAACAATCTTGACATTCAAATTTTGTATCCATTTGTTGTTGAAAAATGGCCGTGAAGCATATTGAATTACCCGCCGCACCATAGTTTATTTATCCGCCGGGCGTCGGGAATTTCCTTTAGGGTGGTAAATATCATTCCGATGTTTAAAATATGAGACTAAAGTCGAGCCGAGCAGATTTCGCCGCCGAGATATTGGTTTCTGTACATCGAAATAAATCATATCGCTAACTTTCTTTACGAGACGCAATAAAATTTCACACCGTGACGCCTCCAGTGTTGCCGTATTGGTGTTGTAATTTAAGACAACCGAGCAATTTTTTTACTGGTAATTTAGTTTAAAAAAATACATTTTGGTAACGCTACCAAATTTTTAATTATTTAAATACACTCACAGGCAAAATAATCGATCCACACAAATTTTCGATGAATTTCAATCGCAAATAACTTTTTTTTTGATTTCGGATTTAAACAAATATTAAAGAATATTGTGGATACATTAATGGAGAATCGCTCGCTTTTTAAAAATTACTAAAAAATACACGTACGTTTATAATATACAGGTTTAAACAAAAAGATGTTTTTACCATAAGTTTAAGATACTGTAGAGTGTCAAAACCGTATATTGTTCTAAATTAAGTTTTAATTATCAAGTCACATCTATTTTTAACAGTTTTGTTGTTGGTTCACCTTTATATTTTTATTTTTGTGAAAAATATGAATTTAAAAAAAAACATTGCAATTTCCAATATTTTTCCTGTATGAAGAACTAAGATTGCTATGGTCCATCCATAGCCTATGGAGGATGACAGTGACAGTTTTGTTGAATGATCCCATATATACATGTCATATACAGCTTCAGGTACTAAATTGTTTTTTGTAAATTAATGTGTTCTAACATTCTCCATAGCCTATGGATGGACCATAACAACCTTAGTTCTTCATACAGAAAAATATTGGAAATTGCAACGTTTTTCTAAAAAATCCATATTTTCCACAAAAATAAATATATCGAGGTGAACCAAAAACACAACTGTTAAGAATAGATGTGACTTGATAAATAAAACTTAATTTAGAACAATATACGGTTTTGTACTCTACAGAGTGTCTTAAACTTATGGTAAAAACATCTTTTTGTTTAAACCTGTATATTATAAACGTACGTCTATTTTTTAGTAATTTTTTAAAATGTGAGCGATTGTCCACTAATTTATCTACAATATTCTTTAATATTCGTTTAAATCCGACATCAAATAAAAAAGTTATTTGCGATTGAATTTCATCAAAAATTTGTGTGGATCGATTATTTTGTCTGTGAGTGTATTTTTTTGTTTTTCGTTGTTTTTTAAGTAAATAAATTATTAAATTAGAAGAATACTCAGCAAATTGGCAACGCTGTGTTTTTAATAGGCTGAAGTATTATACTAAGTGACCTTTTATATACACATTGACAAGTTGTGCCTTTATGGCGTTTTAGTCACGGGCTGAAGTTAGTTTTAGGTTGTTAAATGTCATACAATCGTAAAATAAAATGCCTATCTTGTAAAATATTACTAATCTTATCAAAAATACAAAAGTGTCAAATAGTTTCTCAACGCCAATATTTACTGGCAGTACTCTAGATTTATCTAATTACGGGTGAAGATTCCACCGTGGAGTGCATATAAAATATTATTTTTACTTTCACTGTAAAAAACTGCTTTTATATCGGATTTAGTTAGTCCATTTTCAAGGGATAAATTTCGATTCACACGTAAAAATTTGACATTTGACATCCCACACAGAACACAAGTTAGAATGGTTACTCTATTGTTTTATAGGTGTCTCTCTATACAAATATTTAATAAAAATCATTTATATTTTATTTTTGAAACGTTTCTATTACAGATTATATACAACATAAAAAAAGATTTACTATGCATGCAAATATGCATAAAAAATGTTTAATATATTTAAGATGTGTAAAAATATGTAATAATATGCATAATTTTTCTTATAATAATAATAGTATTTAAATTCTTTACATGGCTGGTTTACTTTTCCAGATTTTATGTTAAGGTTCTGCCCCTAACTCTTCTTTTGGAATGTTCGACCCCCCTTCCCCAAATCAGGTTGTCACAAAGTCTTAACCCTCCAAAACTCACGTAGGTACCTACTTTAAAGGCGACCAATTTTGCCTTAAGATTTTTTGACATACCAAAATATTGTATTTGCATTCAACAATGCAGGTAGTAAAATATGCCAAAATAACAAATGAATTTGCATACATTTACATATAATCCGGTCTCTAGTTATTATATTTACCACCGCAAAGTAGTCGTATTCTCCTGAAAATCAGTATAATGAGGTTTTTGGGGTCGCTGATCCAAAATGGCGGACATATTTGTCAAAAAATTGACGTAATAAATTGAAAATCACCCTACAGAGGTTTTTGTGGTCGCTGATAATAAATCTGCAATCAGAATTCCAAAATTCAAAATGATGGACCTCAAATGGCGGACATTTTTATCAAAAAATTGTCAAAATAAATTAAAAACTCGTAAGAGGTTCTTTTTAAAATGTAAATTAAAGTTTATTTTATAAAATAGCTTAATTTAGTTTATTATAATTACATTTATATGATATTATTAAACAATCTCCGTAACTGGATTCGCTAAAAAATTGTCAACACAAATAACCACAATTGAAATTTGACATTAACACACTACAATGCGCACCTACAAGAGGTGGGTTAAATAAGTAAAATCATTGTTAAATATCGACAAGAACGATTCACGCAAGTGAAAGTCTAGACACCGATGTTGTAATAAACGTTTTGAGTTAAATCCGAGTAAATCGAGTAAACTTCATGAACGCAACCCAGAAATAAAAAAAATCTTATATTTTGTAAAGCAAAAACACAGATACGCGCGACACATAGGCTTAAAATCTCGAGGTTTTTTACCACAACCGTGCCTGAGCGCCCAAGAACATGTAGTTTTAGAGTCGGGGGCAAGTTGGGGCAGATAATTTATTGATGGCTTAATAGACAAAACTCTAAGCTATTTAACGGATCTTGAACTGATGCCTTACAATTCATTACAATTTTTGTAGCTCCATTGTTCTAAAAGCTCGATTCAAAGTTTGCGATTTTAACAGACCGATCTTGTCGGTTACGATAACCCGTTGTACAAGCAAAATCTACTAAAAACAAATACATATCTGAATTTTAGATACCTTGAAGATCACCCTTCATCAAACCGCATAACAATCGGACACACCAAACACAAGTTATTCACTTTTAAACAATAAACAATTTTCCGCAGCGATCGCGTCAACTGAAAGCGTCAAGTTTAAACTGATGTACAAGACAAAATATACGTATTTTATATAATTTTTTTTCAATACAGAATGGAGACAGGTATTAACTACCCATCTAACTCAAAATTTTCCTTATAAAAAATGTCAATTTTTGAGGTTTTGCTGATATTTTCGAGAATTGTCACAGTTACAATTGTTGACATAATTGTAACTGTGACAATAAAGTATTGAGTAAATTGAGTGGAAGGTGAATATACTGGCACTAACAGAAATATTTAAATCCAATATGTTTTGTATAAAAATATTTTTTTTTAATTTATGGAAATTCGATTCAGACGGCAAAAAAGCATTTTATCATAAATTTTCCAGTAGGATATTTTCCAATAAAATTATGGTATAATTTCGTATAGCAGTTAAATTATATTATATGTTTAATATTAATGTTGTTTTTTTAATTATTTCCTTTTTATTATATTGGTTGATTTTAAAATTATAATTTGGGATATTTAATTTTGAAATATATATTTTATTTTCCATCCATTGTGTATTTTGTTTTAATTTTTGCATATTTTTAAATTCTTACTTATACAAGGTTATTTGTGGTCCTATAGAAGTTTCTGGGAAACGAAAAAGATATCGATTTGAAATTTTAAAAGCGTTTATAATCCATTTAAATCTATTTTTATAAAATATTTTGAAAAAAATACAACTTCCAGTTTTACCAGCAGTGACATCAACTTTGTTATTTCAAATATAACAACCCATATAATTTTATGAGTGAAATTACTATACCATGTCTTATACCTAAAGTGAAAAGTTTTCGTTGTTAATTTTTTTCGTTAAATTTGAGAAATGGCCGTCAATCAAAAATAGCCTATATATTTTTTCTTATTAGGTTTGTGTATATAGGGGTGGAATTTTTGAAATGGTAAAACATTGTTTAATAAAATTTTAGATTTAATTTTGTATCAAGAAACCTGTGACGGTTTCCACTTAATATGTCATTCATAGAGCCTACACAAGGAGTCCGAACTGCATGTAAACAAGAATCTTTCTAAGATAAAAAGGCGGTGGTGTACGGTTGGTGAAAAAAAGACTTAATTTGTGCAATTTAGAGGGCAGGTTTTGTCAATTTCCCCTATTAAGTTCAGTATCGATGATGTGATTGTTCAACATTTACGTCAATTTTTTAAGTCGTTATAAAAAATTTGTTAACTAAGTTTTTTGTTAACAAAATTACTGAAAAAAAAATTGCAGTCGGTAAAAAATGACAAGCCAAACATTTTTAAAATTTTAAAGTAATAGAAACAATATTTGCTAATTTTGAAAAAAATCCACAAAGCTGTAGGATGTCAGCTAGATAAAGCACTAGCACATTGGAGACCATAAAATATCAAATATATGTAAACCAAAAGTTTTTTATAAGTCACCTGTTAAAAATTATTATACTACTGTTATGTAATTGCTGTAATAAATTAAAATACTGAATACCTTTTGACATAAGGTGTAACGAAAAATATTTTTCAAAAGATAAAGAAAAAATAAAGATTAGAAGTTTTTTATATTGTTTGTGATACTCCACTGGTTACACACTTGTGTTCTGTGAGTACATATACGAGGTGTGTTCAGAAAATATCGAAAATTTTCGTTTTTTGAAAAAAATATTTATTTATTCGTCTACATTTATGTTGTCGCCTTCAAAATAGTCCCCATTGGATATTATGCACATGTGCCAGCTCTTCTTGCAATACTCGAAACACTGCTAAAACTCGATCTTTGGGATAGCCTTTAGTTCTTTCAGCGATGCGCTTTTAATGTCATCTATGCTTGCAAAACGACGGCCCTTTAAGGTTCTCTTTATTTTTGGGAATAGGAAAAAGTCAGACAGAGGCATGTCTGGCGAATATGGAGGCTGGGGCATCATTACAGTATTGTTTTTGGCCAAAAATGTTGTTCAAAATTTAACAATTTTGGAACAAATTTTGCTGCCACGCGTTTCATACCCAAAACATTCGAAAAAATTTCATGAGATGAGCCAATCGATAAACCAACATCATCAGCGACTTCTCTGATGGTTTATAACCATTTCTTCCACTTTTTCCATGCTTTTATCGGTTGTTAATGTGCTTGGGCGTTCGGGGCGTTAGTCATCTTCAACGTCTTCACGGCCATCTTGGAAACTCTTATACCACTTGTAAACTCTTGTTTTACTTATAGCAGACTCACTATAGGCCTTTGTTAACATTTTACAGAATTTATTTCATGTTTTAAGCAAAATTGGATACAAATTCTTTGATCCATTTCTTTTAACGAACGAAAATCGCCGAGCTCATAAAACACGTCTAACCTTAGCGGCTGCCACAGACAAAGTAAACAATGAAAACAGCTAAAGTTTTTATCATACTTCGAGGGCATGTATACCGACATAATAAAGAAAATTTTATGACAACCGGAACCTCCGAACCCGCGAAATTTAACAATTCCCGTTATTTTATAGTTGTAACAAATTGTTACTAAAAATTTTTCTTGCAAAAATAAATAAAAACTCAATAAATACAAAAGTTTTATGCCCTTAAAGCTCTAATACGCTTCTGTATTTATTTACTCATCCAGCTATTAGTTAAGCAATGATTAGAAAATTTAGTACCTGTTTTAAAAAATCCATAACCACAAAATTAATTTTTTCATCGGTTTTTTCTTCCTGTTTACTCAGATGAAATTGGGACCAGTTCACAGGTTAAACTTTAAACATTTAATTTGTGTAAATAAATCCAAAAGCACTTCCCTTAGTTAAGATATTTACAATTTGAGCACATAACCTAAAAGTTTCCAGATTTTGTTTGAATTTACCTTCATTACAAAAATTACATAACAAACAATAGATAAAAACTCCAAATTAAAAATTTGCATTGTTGATTTTGTCATTTTTGTAATAAAGCTAAATTTAAACAAAATTTGGCAACTTTTTTGACAACATCTGGAAACGCCGGTTGTTACCAACCATAACATAATAAATTAAATTAGGCAACCAGATTAGCCTATAGGCTAATCTGGTTGCCTAATTTAATTTATAAATTTATAAAGTTCCTAGTCAAATTATATTTAGTCTTTAGAATTTGGAAAAAAAAGTTTCACTTGCTTCCTTATGGACCTTAAGGAGCTACCCATTATAATATATGTAGTCAACATTTAAAATGAAGCGGTAATCCAACACCGCAGCTCGCCACAGCGAGGCAAATCTGCAAGACAGCAGATTTGAGTATCGATGAATGAATTTCAATAAATAGAGGACATTCGATCATAGCTTTTTGTGGTGTGAACACTTATTGTAAAATAAGTTAATATAGTTTCTGTTTTTAAAATTGTGCATTCTTTTATCACTAACCCCCAGTATAAAGACTTTATATCAGAAGTGGGATTAATAAAATCCAAATAAACGCCCCTAATTATAGACTAGACAATAAAAAACTTTTATCGTGTGTGTTGCTAATTAAAGCAAAATGAACAGAAGTGAAAGTGACACTGGTCCTGGTGACCCCGGAGAGGGTAGCAGCTTGCGGTCCGAAACACCCCCAATTTCGCAGCGCGTGGTAGAGACAATGGCACAAGAATTGACACATTTAAGAGAGGTGGTAAGTGCAGGCTCAGTGAATGAATTAGTTAATACAAGAACAGCGTCCGTTCCCACTTGGGTATTTTTTAAAAATGACAGATTGATCTCTGATTTTGACCCTCAGGGGAATATTAGTGTAGATGATTGGTTAAGAAAAATTAATCAATGTGCATGCCTTTATCATTGGGATGAGGTGACAACTATTTATTTAGCGTTAGGGAAACTTAAGGGGTTAGCACGTATTTGGTATGATAGCCTTAAAAGTAACCAATATTCTTGGGATGAATGGCAAATAATGCTAAAAAACACTTTTCCCCCTAAGGAAAGGTTTTCAAGTCTTTTTTACGAAGCAGCCACGTACAAGACGGAAAATAACGTAGATTTAAATACTTATTGTTTTATTAAGCTTTCTAAATTAAATAAGCTGCAATTAAATTTTACAAATGATCAAATCATTGATTGTATAATTGCCGGAATTACAGACCGGACAATTCAGTTGTCAATGAAGGCAGCAAATTGTAAGACTTTTACTGAATTGATGGAGTTCGTCACTAATTTTGCCACTGCCAGCAAACCAATTACAACCGGCCTAAATATTCCGGGCTCTAGTAAACATTCTAATCAACCACCTAATCAACCCAAACGAAAATTTTCAAATTTTAACAGTACTTCAACGTTTAAAAAAACTAAAAATTACGAAGAAAATCCAAAGTGCTTTGCGTGTGGGCAATTAGGCCATAAACGCTTTGCTTGTCCACAAAATCAAGCTAAGATTATAAAATGCAATTTCTGTAAAAAAATAGGTCATATTGAAACTGCATGTAGAGCAAAATCCAAAACAGTGAACTTTGTCGGCTACAAGCAAACGAAAAGTATTTACATAAAAAAATCTAGAATAAATAATTTTACTATCACCTCCTTTATTGATTTGGGAAGTGACGTCACCTTAATCCGCGAGTCGGTAGCCGCAAAGTTAAAGCTAAATAAACAACTGATTTGTAATAATATTAAATTATATGCTTTTGACGGGTGTAGTCATATTACACCTAAATATGATTGCAATGTTAATATTACTGTAGACGGTGTAACTATAAATACTCATTTATATATCGTCAGGGATTGTGATATTCAATACGACTTACTTATAGGGCAATCATTTACTGAACACTGGTCTCTCATTATAATTAAAACAAAGAATGCTTTAAATTTGTCGCAGTTACCAATATCTCCTGACACAAATTTAATTAAGCGGTTTTCAATAAACAAACTTGACACTATAAATAACATTGAACTTGATACCAATTTTAATGATTTGGAATGTGGCAATATTTCTAGTAAAGAAAATAACCAACTTAAAAATCTTTTGTGGCAATATAAAGATTGTTTTTCTTTTAGTCTAAGTGACTTAGGAAAAACTAACACCGTAGAAATGAATATTGAATGCGTCACAGACAAGCCGATAGTTTACAGACCTTACCGTTTATCGTTTTCTGAAAGAGAATTAGTTAAAAGCATGATTAGTGAATTACAAAAAAATGAAATAATTAGGGCATCAACATCGCCATACGCCAGCCCAATTTTATTGGTCAAAAAAAAAGATGGCACCCCTCGGTTGTGTGTAGACTTTAGGGCCTTAAATAAAATAACAAAGAAGGATAAATATCCTTTACCACTTATAGAGGATCAAATCGACCAATTGGGGGGGTATGAGTACTACATAAGCTTGGATTTAATGAGTGGGTATTATCAGGTACCTTTAAGTAACGATTCCATAGAAAAAACAGGATTCATAACGCCTGATGGGCATTTTGAATTTTTGCGGGTACCATTTGGCTTATCAAATGCTCCGGCGGTTTTTCAGAGGCTGATGAATGTGGTTCTGGGAGACTCCGCTCTCGTCTACATTGATGATATTATCGTCGGTGCAAAAAGTTTTGAAGAAGGGATGGAAAAATTAACGGTAATTTTTGAGAAACTTAAGGCTCACAAGTTAACCTTAAAACTTTCAAAATGCTCATTTTTTAAAAATAAAATTGAGTATTTGGGGCGAGAAATTTCAATAGATGGTGTAAAACCTGGTAAAAATAAAATCATTGCTATTCAAAATATGCCTATGCCACAAAATGTTAAGCAAGTCAGGCAAATATTGGGTCTCGTGTCATATTTCCGGAAGTTTGTATACAATTTCGCTGTAATTGTACAGCCGTTAACTTTATTACTAAAAAAAGATTGTCCTTGGCACTGGACAGAACTCCAAAATAAGGCAATAAATCAAATTAAGGAAATGTTAACAAGTCGACCGGTCTTAGCGATATTTAATCCCAAACTTAGAACCGAAGTTCATACTGACGCGAGTAAAATTGGTATAGGAGGGATTTTAATTCAATTTGATGAGGACAATAAACGACATGTTGTAGCATATTATAGTCGTCAAACTACCCCCTTGGAACAACGATATCATTCATTTGAGCTTGAGGCGCTAGCGGTAGTAAATTCTTTAAGATATTTCCGCGTTTATCTAATAGGAGTAGTTTTTAAGTTAGTAACAGACTGTAGTGCCCTTAGATGCACCGCTGAAAAAAAAGATATAAATCCCAGAATAGGACGATGGTGGCTTGAAATGCAAGATTATGTTTTTGATGTTGAGTATAGGCCGGGAACAAAAATGACTCATGTAGACTGTTTAAGTAGAAATCCGCCCACGGAAATAAGCATTTGTAATGTAGTCAATATAACTGAGGCTGAGTGGTTATTGGCGGCGCAATTACAAGACGACGAAATTATTAAAATCCGCGATATATTATTGTCAAAAAACAAAAATTCAGAAACGAAACATTTATTTGAAAATTATATTCTTAAGGAAGGGAAAATTTATAAAAAATTATCCGATAAGTCATTTAAATGGGTGGTTCCTAGAGCAAATAGGTGGCAAATATGCAAAATGTGTCATGATGACCTGGGCCATTTTGGTCTTGAAAAAACATTAGCAAAAATTCAAGAAAACTATTGGTTTGCTGGCTTGAGAAAATTTGTGACCAAATACGTAAAGGCTTGTCTTAATTGCTTATATTACAAATGCCCATCCGGCAGAAAACCCGGGGAAATGTATCCCATTGAAAAAGTTTGCGTGCCATTTCACACGGTTCATCTTGATCATTTAGGTCCTTTCATTAAAACAAAATCAAACAAAACCCAGTTGTTGGTGATAGTTGACGGATTTACGAAGTTTTGTATCATTGAGCCTGTACCGAACACCAAAGCGAAGTACGTAATTCGCGCATTGCAAAATATGATAGATATATTTGGGGTCCCTGTTCGTATTATTTCGGATCGTGGTAGCGCGTTTACCTCAAGTAGCTTCAAAAGTTTTTGTTCTGAATATGGAATTAAACATATATTGAATGCTGTGGCCACACCTAGGGCAAACGGACAATGCGAACGTTTTAACCGCACGATACTTGGTTCGCTCGCAGCTTTGACGGGTGGAATAGAGGACGATCTATGGGATACTCAGGTCAAAACTGTTCAGCGTGGACTTAATGGCACTGTCCATAGGGTGATGGGGGTAACACCGGCCGAAGCTTTGTATGGAAGTAAACCACGTAGTACCTCGGAGTCCATTTTACTTAGTGAACTACAGGATGAGATGGAGAGGTTAAATCTTGGAGATTTACGAAAAATCATTCAAGATCGAGTGGGGGTGGATCAAGAAAAACAGAGACTTAAGTTTAATCTCAAAAGATGTAAACCAACAAAGTATAAAGTGGACGAACTTATCATGGTTGCGAAAAATGATTTTCAGGCAACAGGTCAAAGCAGAAAGTTGTTGCCCAAGTTTAAGGGGCCCTATAAGGTTACCGCTGTATTACCTAATGATAGATATGTGGTGGTGCCAATATCAGGTAATTACAGAAAAACTCCAACTATTGTGTGCGTTGATCGAACAAAACCTTGGATAACCTTACGAGAAGATGTTGTAAGTATGCTTTGTTTAACTTACTGATTTTTGTAATGTTTCGTGTGTAAAGCATTCGGGATAAGTTAAATATCCAAAAATGCTCGAGGCACACCATTTATCAAGTCGTGTGTAAAGCGTTCGGGATACTTTAAATATCCAAAAATGCTCGAGGCACACCATTTATCAAATGTTGCGTGTGTAAAGCGTTCGGGATAAGTTAAATATCCAAAAATGCTCGAGGCACACCATTTATCAAAAGCCGTGTGTAAAGCGTTCGGGATAAGTTAAATATCCAAAAATGCTCGAGGCACACCATTTATCAAAAGCCGTGTGTAAAGCGTTCGGGATAAGTTAAATATCCAAAAATGCTCGAGGCACACCATTTATCAAAAGTCATGTGTAAAGCATTCGGGATAAGTTAAATATCCAAAAATGCTCGAGGCACACCATTTATCAAGTCGTGTGTAAAGCGTTCGGGATACGTTAAATATCCAAAAATGCTCGAGGCACACCATTTATCAAATGTTGCGTGTGTAAAGCGTTCGGGATAAGTTAAATATCCAAAAATGCTCGAGGCACACCATTTATCAAAAGCCGTGTGTAAAGCGTTCGGGATAAGTTAAATATCCAAAAATGCTCGAGGCACACCATTTATCAAAAGCCGTGTGTAAAGCGTTCGGGATAAGTTAAATATCCAAAAATGCTCGAGGCACACCATTTATCAAAAGTCATGTGTAAAGCATTCGGGATAAGTTAAATATCCAAAAATGCTCGAGGCACACCATTTATCAAGTCGTGTGTAAAGCGTTCGGGATACGTTAAATATCCAAAAATGCTCGAGGCACACCATTTATCAAATGTTGCGTGTGTAAAGCGTTCGGGATAAGTTAAATATCCAAAAATGCTCGAGGCACACCATTTATCAAAAGCCGTGTGTAAAGCGTTCGGGATAAGTTAAATATCCAAAAATGCTCGAGGCACACCATTGATCAAAAGTCGTGTGTAAAGCGTTCGGGATATGTTAAATATCCAAAAATGCTCGAGGCACACCATTTATCAAAAGTCTTGTGTAAAGCGTTCGGGATAAGTTAAATATCCAAAAATGCTCGAGGCACACCATTTATCAAAAGTCTTGTGTAAAGCGTTCGGGATAAGTTAAATGTCCAAAAATGCTCGAGGCACACCATTTATCAAAAGTCATGTGTAAAGCGTTCGGGATAAGTTAAATATCCAAAAATGCTCGAGGCACACCATTTATTAAAAGTCATGTGTAAAGCGTTCGGGATAAGTTAAATATCCAAAAATGCTCGAGGCACACCATTTATCAAATGCTGCGTGTGTAAAGCGTTCGGGATACGTTAAATATCCAAAAATGCTCAATGCAAGTAAATGATTGTGTTGGATAGATTTATTTAAAGGTTGACTTTGTTATAGGATATTAATGACCGTATTGGGGACAATACGGAAAGTCAGGATGGCCGAATGTAGTCAACATTTAAAATGAAGCGGTAATCCAACACCGCAGCTCGCCACAGCGAGGCAAATCTGCAAGACAGCAGATTTGAGTATCGATGAATGAATTTCAATAAATAGAGGACATTCGATCATAGCTTTTTGTGGTGTGAACACTTATTGTAAAATAAGTTAATATAGTTTCTGTTTTTAAAATTGTGCATTCTTTTATCACTAACCCCCAGTATAAAGACTTTATATATTACATTAATGACATAACATGGCTTTAATTAAAAACTCAATTATTTTTGACTTTTTAAAAATTGCCACATACACGCCACTGGTTTTCTCTAGGGAGAGAGAGAAAAGTAAAGCTTCTCCATGAACGACGATGAGTTATTTTGAGCAATCATCGGGAAATTCGACTGGAGAAATTTATGTCCGCGGCATTTATCAACTTTTGCGGTCACAATAGCGCCGACAAAGCAAACAGCCATAAAAAAAGTTTGCTGATAGTGTGTGCGCAGAGTTTGTTAGGTTTGATTTATTTATTTTTTCCAAGCACTATAAAAATTGATAGTTTTAATATTTCTTAGATTGTATGGATAAAAAGCAAATTTGTTTGGTGGACAGCTATTTTTTTGCCGAAAATAAGGTGCCTTGTTTATTGCTTGTGGATGGAATTCACTCCAATATTAAAGAGGTACATAATTATAAAAAGTGTCTTTTACTCACAATATGCAGATATGTTTGTTAATGTAACCTAAATAGCAAATTAATGAACTTAAACTTTTGAATTATAAAACAGCAACACTCTCATCTGCACATACATTCTAACTGACCTTCAGGAATCACATGCATCTATAATGTCGTAAACAGAGGTTTTTGCTTATTTAAAATGATTAAAGCGCCATCCGTTGCAAAAAATTTAAAGTAAAAACAGTTTCACAGAGGATAGAATCAATTTTTGTAACACCTACATAAATGGTTATAAAAATTATTTCTCTTAATTTTTAATAATATTTTATATTTGATTCGATTGCTTTGGATGTGTTTAATTTACTTCGTGAACTGATATTTTTAGTATGCTTTTACTACCTCAGATATTTGAAAACATATAGGTTAACCTAGAAAGAGTAATAGTCACGGAGGATAGGTTTTAGACTTTTAAAACATTGAAAAAAATAATTAATTGCGGTTAAAAATCTGGAACCTGAGCTATAGTATCTACTTAATTATGAAAGATCAAAATACAATAAAAGTGTAGGTCAAACTCATTCAGTTTTATTAAATATTGTGAGCTTTACCCATATATTTTTTTTATCTATTTTTTATTAAAACTACACACCATTACATATAATGTATGTTTGTAACATACCTATTAAAGAGGATAATAAAATCCCAAGTAAGCTTAATTTTTTCGAATCATTTTTAATTAAACAAACATTATAATCTTTTTAAAAAGATTAGTCCAGAATTTATGGCGCCATAAATTTAAAAACCTCTCATGTACAAATTAATAACATTTACATAAAACGCATATGGAAGCGAAAAAATTCAATCAAAACAAAATTACGGTAAATTATGGTTTAATTAAATTTTTACACTTTGCAACATTTTGATTAGTTTTCTGGACCTCGTTTTGTACTTTTCCAGTTTGTATCAATAAAATTCGTACTTAAATTCATCGTTTAGATCAATCAATTTGATCCTTATTGCAATAAATATCCATCTAGATGACTAACGCCCAAGCACATTAACAACCGATAAAAGCATGGAAAAAGTGGAAGAAATGGTTATAAACCATCAGAGAAGTCGCTGATGATGTTGGTATATCGATTGGCTCATCCAATGAAATATTTTCGAATGTTTTGGGTATGAAACTCGTGGCAGCAAAATTTGTTCCAAAATTGAACAACATTTTTGGCCAAAAACAATACTGTAATGATGCCCCAGCCTCCATATTCGCCAGACATGCCTCTGTCTGAATTTTTCATATATTTTTTTAATTAAAAATCCATACAAAATAGATTGTTAACCAAAATTCGATCTACTGAAGAACATACGAGGTTTGTTCAGAAAATATCGGGAATCTTCGTTTTTTGAAAAAAATATTTATTTATTCGTCTACATTAATGTTGTCGCCTTCAAAATAGTCCACATTGGATATTATGCACATGTGCCAGCTCTTCTTCCAATACTCGAAACACTTCTAAAACTCGATCTTTGGGATAGCCTTTAGTTCTTTCAGCGATGCGCTTTTATTGTCATCTATGCTTGCGAAACGACGGCCCTTTAAGATTCTCTTTATTTTTGGGAATGGGAAAAAGTCAGACAGAGGCATGTCTGGCGAATATGGAGGCTGAGGCATCATTACAGTATTGTTTTTGGACAAAAATTTTGTTCAAAATTAAACAATTTTGGAACTAATTTTTCTGCCACGCGTTTCATTCCCAAAACATTCGAAAAAATTTCATGAGATGAGCCAATCGATATACCAACATCATCAGCGACTTCTCTGATGGTTTATAACCATTTATTCCACTTTTTCCATGTTTTTATCGGTTGTTAATGTGCTTGGGCGTTCTTCATCTTTAACGTCTTCACGGCCATCTTGGAAACTCTTATACCACTTGTAAACTCTTGTTTTACTTACAGCAGACTCGATATAGGCCAACAAATTTCTTTGATCCATTTCTTTTAACGAACGAAAATCGCCGAGCTCATAAAACACGTCTTACCTTAGCGGCTGCCACAGACAAAGTTTTTATCATACTTCGGGGGCATGTATACCAACATAATAAAGACAATTTTATGACAACCGGACCCTCCGAACCCGCGAAATTTAACAATTCCCGTTATTTTCTGAACACACCTCGTACCTTGTTTTCGTGTACCATGGTTTGGCCTATATAACAAGAAAATATAAAAGACCTGTATGTTTGTTTAAATAAAAAAACAAAAAGTGTGTTGCATATGTATATGTTCGTACAAATATGTACGTACGTATACGCGTGTCAACAGAAATCGAATATCGATGAATTCTGACATAATTTACCCTTTCAATGCATAGTGATTTATTGGCTTCCCATATTTGAATCCATCCGCGGCGATATATCGGCCATATTTCATAGCTACAGCCACACAACACAGCGCAGAGCAGCCGTATGTTTGTGTTTATGAAGCGGGTTTTTAATTTAAAAAATATACGAATATCGAAAAATTTTACGAAGCCATGAATACAAATGAGTTGCATTCGTGTATACGTATGTTTACGGGTAAACGGTCAAAACCATTAATACGGCCATTTTCGGAAATGGAATAGGTTTATGTGTCACGCGTAAAATACGTTTTATTAAATTTTATGTTCGAGAGGTTTGATTAAAATTTCTTTATTAATGTTAAAAATATGTTTTTCTACTCCCACCTTTAAAACGCCCTTTATCGTACATGTTTCCATGACACTAAATACACATTGACAAGTTGTGGCTTTATGTCGCTTTAGTCACGGGCTGAAGTTAGTGAACGATCCACAATTGTCCGGACTGCCAGAAGAAACCGAATTTTTACAGCTTCAAGGATTAACAGTTTCTTCAGGCAAGCTACTGGAGTAGTGATTTCTTCTCAAACTGTCAGAAGAAGGTTGCATACACTGAACGAGCATATCATGGAATAGAATGGCCAGCATGTTCACCTGACATGAATTGCATTGAACACGTTTGGGCCGAAAAGTCCGGGCAATTCAATCGGCTTCAACAATCTCCCCAAACATTGCAACACTTGGGCAATGAGTTGCAAGCCATCTGAAAAAACATACCTCGAGACTTTATTAAGTCTTCCAAACGGGGTAACAGCATTAAGGCGAGCCAGGGGTGGTCCTACACGATATTAAACTTTTATACAGCTGGTGCGAATACAAGCAATACAAAAACTTTTGTTTTGTTACTTTTCTTATACTTGTATCTTTTACTTTAATCACACGTTTTTTTAAATTTTTTTCTTGTATCATAACGTCCATTAGTAAGCTACAATTATAATTGAAAATTACCAAAACAAACATTTTCTAACTGTACAAATATTTCGATAACATTTATTATAATTATAATTTATATGCGGTTGTCATAAAATTTTCTTTATTATGTTGGTATACAATGGATCAAATAAATTTGTATCCAATTTTGCTTAAAAAATGAAATAAATTCTGTGAAATGTTAACAAAGGCCAGTGAGTCTGCTATAAGTAAAACAAGAGTTTACAAGTGGTATAAGAGTTTTCAAGATGGCCGTTAAGACGTTAAAGATGACGAACGCCCAAGCACTTTAACAACCGATAAAAACATGGAAAAAGTGAAAGAAATGGTTATAAACCATCAGAGAAGTCGCTGATGATATTGGTATATCGATTGGCTCATCTCATGAAATTTTTTCGAATGTTTTGGGAATGAAACGCGTGGCAGAAAAATTAGTTCCAAAATTGTTTAATTTTGAACAAAATTTTTGTCCAAAAACAATACTGTAATGATGCCCCAGCCTCCATATTCGCCAGACATGCCTCTGTCTGTCTTTTTCCTATTCCCAAAAATAAAGAGAACCTTAAAGGGCCGTCGTTTTGCAAGCTTGGATGA
The DNA here is from genome assembly GCA_921294245.1 of Brassicogethes aeneus. Lineage (NCBI taxonomy): Eukaryota > Metazoa > Arthropoda > Insecta > Coleoptera > Nitidulidae > Brassicogethes > Brassicogethes aeneus. The sequence continues at coordinate 65,250,274 of OV121134.1, forward strand.
CATTAAAAGCGCATCGCGCTATTTTGAAGGCGACAACATTAATGTAGACAAATAAATAAATATTTTTTTCAAAAAACGAAAATTCTCGATATTTTTTGAACACACCTCGTATGTTCTTCAGTAGGACGAATTTTGGTTTACAATGTATGGATTTTTAATTAAAAAAATATATGAAAAATCAAAGTATAATTTTTACGTTAAATGTTTTAAATAAAATAAAATATCCTGTTTTAAAGCAAATATAAAGAAAGAAATAAAAAGTATTAAGTTACAACTTTAACATTGCTAGAAAAATGTAAAAAAACATATTATTCTAAAAAAAAATATTATAAAATCGTATTAACAAATAATTGCAATTTAGTAGGTAGTATAGGTACCTATTTTTTTTTATTTTAACTTTGACAATGTCAAAAAGTTAGGTTTAGTTGACAAATAAAAACCTTAAATTGACAAATATGGAGCCTACATTGAATAAAACTAAACTTGAGCAAATGTTTCAATCCTCTAAATAGCACACAACGTCTTGAAAAGGTCTTTTGTATGTCTGTATTATGCCTGAAAGTCTAAAGATCCAAAAAAGACGTCTGAAAGACGTCTTTTGATAGAAGTCTTAAAGATATCTTCATTTAATGTTCTAAAGACATCTTATAAATACCTGATACCGCCGTTTATTTTGTTTTAAATTTTTTGATAAATTAGTGAATTTTGACAAGTCAAAATCAAAATTATATCCCATAATCAGCCATTTCATAGTAAGATATAATTAGGTACCATCTTATTTTGGTGTAGTAGAAACAACATTACTGTAGGATTTTAAGTTTTGATAACGATGATGGGTAGGGTAACTGAATAAATATATATCTGACATTCTTGTGGATTGGTTATTTTTCCTACAATTAATAATATCCATTTGTAATAAAAAATTATAAACAAACATGTTTTTTAAAAATTAAGTATTAAGACAATATAAACGAGTCCGACATTTTTAAGATATCTTTGCTTTGATGTCTCTGTGCTATCTGGTTCATTAACAGCAACAGTTTGAGTTTCTGTTGTGGAATGAATTGAAGATGATTACTGTCCTCGTCTTGGCACATTTCCTGCACAATGCAAAAAGAAAGATTTAATTTTGATTTATTTTGATTTATAAATTTTATTTTATTTTTTACACTGCAGTACATATACATTTAATTGATTTCTTAGCGTTTGAGTTTCGGTTACAGGCTTTCTTCAAAGATCATCATATGCTTTCTAATTTTGTCCTATTTCTTGTATTTCTTGTACACTGTAAAAAGAACTATAATTTATATTGTTTTTTCCAATTTTTTTTAATTTCTTACAAAATACTTGATTTCTCTTTTGATAGAGCAGCTGTCAAATGTAAAGTTGGAACCGTATCCACTTTTAAAGACTTTTTTATGGGAATGTAGTTTGTACGTTTTTTAGATCCAATTTTCCTTCTTATAGCAACTATCTTCGAAGTAAATGGAACAAATACGAGCTACAAAACAAACAAAAGTATTAACCTAAATTATTTTTTATTTATATACCTATCTGTTACAGATAATCTGTGTATACAAAAGAAAAGTACCTCTAAAAAAACTACTGCTATTTAATTGTTTTTAAGTGCACTTACTATCTTTTTTCAAGGCTTGAAATTCAAGCCATATTAAGAAAATACATAAATACAATCTTCAGATGTCATGGCAGCTCTTAAATGGTTAAATTAACTTTTTATGTTTTACAATTATTTTCAATAATCTGCAAAAAACGATTCTTAGCACAAATCGTAGTTAAAATCGGGTTATATGTTATAATATAACATAATATGTTGTAGTTATACAAATTTTAGTCTCACTGCTGATAATTAATAGCTATTAATGTCTTAGTACTTGCCATGGATGCAATAGTTATAAGTTTGTTGGATATTTATGTCTCTAGTGGCGGACCACTAAAATTAATAAATACTCAAACATAAATCTAGCCGTCCGAATTTCTCAATGATTGCTCGATATAAATCATCTCAAGAATCTTTTCTGCAGCGTGATATGAAATTTTATCGGAACTCTCTTTGGTTCTTCCATTACATTTTACCATGATGGATGTTCATACGTTTTAAGTTAAATTGCATATGCACATAGAGTAGGAAGGTCTAAGAGTGCCTACACTGAACGAAGATTTCTGTGCTGTCATGAACAAAACAAATAAACAAAACCTATAAAATATTATTTCTTTAAAGTACCTATTCATTTTCTAGACTTTACTTACTAAAAAAAAGTTATATTACTACAGTAGCAATTTTATTCAGAAATATTGCTAATGGGTGAATCTCACGAAATGAGTTTGACCTACAGTTTTATTGTGTTTTGATCTTTCATAATTAAGTAGATATTACAGCTCAGGTTCCAGATTTTAAACCGCAACTAATTACTTTTTACAATGTTTTAAAAGTCTAAAACCTATCCTCTGTGACTGTTACTCTTTCTAGGTTAAATGTCAAATATATGAGGTAGTAAAAGCATACTAAAAATATCAGTTCACTCAGTAAATTAAACACATTCAAAGCAATCGAATCAAATATAAAAAAATATTAAAAATTAAAAGAAATAATATTAATAACCCTTTATGAAGGTGTTACAAAAATTCATTATATCCTCCGTGAATCTGTTTTTGCTTTAAATTTAATGCTACGGAAGGCGCTTTAATCATTTTAAATAAGCAAAAACCTCTGTTTACGAAATTATAGATGCATGTGATTCCTGAAGGTCAGTTAGAATTTATATGCAGATGAGATTGTTGCTGTTTTATAATTCAAAAGTTTAAGTTCATTAATTTGCTAATTAAAAACCTATCCACCGTGAAGTGTTATATCTCAGTAAATAGATTTTTTTAATAAATATTTTATATATGTACAATTGCGTTTTAAAAAAATATTAAGGTGTCAAAAGATACAATAACTTATTTTAAATATACAAAGGATGTTTAAAAAAAATATACGAAATCCTAACCTCCGTGAAGCTATCTTCCGTGAAGCTCTAATATTCAAAATGTATAATTTCTTTAAACTCTTGCATTAGTGCAGAGCCACTTATGTTATGTTATGGCTTCCTAAAAACCCCATTCTAGACTAACAGTAAAACAACAAAAAATAAAAAATAATCATTTTCACTTGGGGGGCATCTCAATATATTCACCCTTATAGTAACAAATGTTGCTTATACCTGAGGCAAAAAGCGCCTCTACCGCGCCTTGACAATAGCGATTTTAACAATTTTTCTTTAACAAGCCCATTTTTCCATTTGAAATTTTTAAGTTGATACTGCCCCTTTGACATTCCTTGATTCCTTCTATACTTGGTTAAAATTGCTGATGTCGAGGCAAATAGGTCCCAATAAACTCGTATTATTTTGGTTTGAACTTAAAAATTCTGTCTGGAACGCCCTATTGCGATTCTAGACAATTTAGCAGATACCTTATGAGTCATTCTATCATTTTTCATCAAATTTGACAAAAATTGAAAGCTGACCTTATTGGATTTTCTTAAAACTTTTAGGGTGTGAAGGCCAATACTTAGGATGAACAAAATCCAGAATAATTATTTATATTATATTTTTTTATTTAAACACCCTTAGGAATTAGGCAGGGCCATGTTGACCGGTTTGCATAAAAAATTACCAAATCGGTGTCTAAGAAAACCCTTTATAGCTAAGTTGTTTATTAATATTTTGTATCGGGTAAAATTTTGTTTTAACCATAAAACAATGTGATTTTTAAATATATGCCTAAAATTATACAAATGTTTTTACAAATGCAGTTTTTTAAGTGCTAAATTTACGCTTCTTTTAACTAACTATTTTTATTAAAAGTAATTATAAATATTGATTAAAATATAAAATGCCAAATTATAAAAAAGTACCCAAATTTCAGGAAATACCATTTTTATTAAAAAAGCCTACTACATAATATCAATGGTATCAATGGTAGAAAAATCACTTTTCTGTTAAAATAAGCGTGATTTTAGCACTAAAAAAACTGCACGTAAAAATATTTGTATAATTTTAGGTATATATATTAAAAGTACATTGTTTTATGGTTAAAACAAAATATTAAGCGATAATAAATATTAATAAATAAAAAAGTTTCAAAAGGATTTCTTGTAAACCGATTTGGTAATATTTTATGCAAACCGGTCAACAACACCAAATTTTGACAGTGTTGAAGTTGAAGTTGAAGGTTTGAAGTTTCAGACACATGAGAGTCATTCCATGTAATTTCACCTAATGATAAAAGCTCGACATCTCAGATTAAACTAAAAGTTTTAGGATTTGAAGATCAATGCTTGGGATGAACTAAAATCACAATAATATTTTTTTTATTTAAACACCCTAAGAAATTAGGCGGGGCCATGTTGACTCATTAGGTGAAATTACATGGAATGACTCTTATGTGTCTGAAACTTCAAACCTTACTTCAACACTGTCAAAATTTGGTGTTAGGTAGTGCGCACATTTGCCCGATACCATGATGTACTTATTTCTAAAGAGCAGCAAATGAAATACAGGATACGGAAATGCTTTGGAGAGTTGAGTTTCGCTCTAATTAAAGGCCGTACAAGTTTAAGTTGACGGATTTATGTGAAAGCCGCGAAGAGAAGACCGTGTGCAATAATTGCATGCAGCTACTAAATTATTGTTTAATTAAACCGATCTGATTCGCATTCATTATGGCAATTATACACGAGCTCACACACACACAAGACCCACCGAAAATCTAATTGTTTCCCAGAAAATATATTGTGGAAATTAAATTGGCAACAGGAGCAAAGCAGCGTTTGGCTCACCAATTAGTAAAAAGATTTAAGTTTGATATGTTTATAAACGTATAAGTACACTGAAAAAAAAATATTCTTGAATCAAATAAATTTATTTGATTTAAAACAACCTTTGTCACATATATAACGAAGAGAATAAATTCTTTAAAACAGTAAAGTATTTCCTTAATTTACGTTGATTTACTTCAAGAATCTTTTCCTAATAAATAAATAGAATATTACTTTTAATATGAACGTGAGTTCACTGGTGAGTTATGGATTATAACACACTAGTGTGTTATTTGATAGTTTACTGGTAAAATTACATTAATAATAACAGTCATAATTGTCATATGTTGGATAAAATATATTTTAAAATGTGTTTTAACATAATTAACTTTGACTAACTATTTTCTATCTTTCTTGCAGATAATAATGGCTTGCAACATTCCTCACACCACGATTCCAACTCATTCTCAGTCAGCATAACAACAAACTCATCTTACTCCAACCCAGCTCCAATCATCACCAACGCAGAGTGTTCAAACTACATCAAGAAACAAATATTCTCAGCAGAAATATTCCATGGGACCCCACTTAACAACGAGTACGAGCTAATACCATTCAACCATTTCACTTACAACAGAGTGTACCCTATCGATTTGGGCTTGGGAAAAAGGGTTGTGGAGAAGCCCATCGGCTTCAAGAGAAAAGATTTGATGGAGGCGTTAATGAAAGCATTGGAGTCGTTGAATAAGAATGTTACGGAGAAGATAAATAAGTACACTTTGGATGATTTCTTGGAGGGGTTGTATAGAACGGAACCCACCACTGGGACTCAGTACGAGTTGTTCTTCAGGACTAAAGTTGTAAATAAAAGTAGTGTTAGTGGTGGTTATACGAAGATTGTGTTGATGAGGCCGTTCGCACCCATACAGAGTATCAAGACGGAAGCTTTAATAGGACCAAAGGATAAGGAGTTAATACAGATTATTCTTCCGCTATCAGGAAGAACGGCAACATTCCAGAGCTTCATGGATAAGTTCGTCAAAATCGGGCTGAAGAACGACAAAAAGGTTCATCTAACTGTCGTGTATTTTGGCGAGGAGGGTCTATCAGAAGCGAGATCCATAATGTCCAGGGTACTGATGACGAAAAACAGCGGCGGCAACGCGAACAATCTGCGCCTTCTAGCTCTGAACGAAACCTTCTCGCGCGCCAAGGGACTGCGCGTCGGTGCAGAACGAGTCTGGGATTCCGACGGGACGAATAAGAAAGACGTTCTGCTCTTCATGTGCGACGTTGACGTGGTGTTTAGTGCGCGTTTTCTGGACAGATGTCGCTGGAACACTAAACCCGGTAAGAAAGTGTACTACCCCGTTGTGTTCAGTTTGTACAACCCCCACGTGGTGTACACTTTGCAGGGGAAAGAGGTACCCCCTGAGAACGATCAATTGGTGATTTCAAGAGATACAGGGTCCTGGAGGGATTTCGGTTATGGCATGACATGTCAATACAGGTAAATTAATTTACTGAATTTTGTTTTTTTTTCGACCAAAAAAAGGTTTTTGATATCGTTAAAATCGTAAAGAAAATATATTGTGCTTGAGATTTTGAAAAAATGCATGACATTTTTAATAAAGCTTTAAGCATATTTAAAGATTTTTGCCTTGACACTTTATTTTGATTATTTCCCTCATTATAATATGAACCAATCAAAAGCCTTGAATTTTCAAATAAATTTCGTTTAAATAAGCGATTAAATCACTAGAACTATTTAACAGCGATTAAATTTTAGCCTCCATATTGGATTTTTGTTTACGATTTTATGGTGTTATTAGTTTTTTGTTATTAGTTTTAACAAACATTTTTTTAAAAACAATAAAAAATAAGTTATCTAGTTTACGAAATATCAATTATTACTTATTACATACCTTAAATTAATGGAATTTTCTTTAAAAAAATATTTATAAATTTTGACACATACGTCAGATTTTGTGAATTGTCAAATAGGTTCCTTTAATTCGAGAAATAATCTAGACGTATATCACTAAACCTATAAATTTAATCTGCCAAACTATGCTCAGTAAGTTTTTCATTTAATTTTTCTTTTTGGAAAATAGTTTCATGCAAAATAATTAAAAATAAAACCCCTCGACCGCTACGCGGTCTCGTGATTTTATTAAATTATTTTTCATTCAACATTTTCCAAGAAAAACCAAAAAAAAACTACTGAGCCTAGTTTAACCGATTAAATTCATAGTTCTCGTGATATAATATATGATTAAAATTAAAAATGACAGTTAAACAAAATTCAATGTGAGGTGAAAATAAAGGCTTAAATAATACAATGTTTATATATAAACTTAATTGTTTTCCTACTCTATCTAAAACGTACACTTTTTTGGACATTTTAGACATAATATAATTACAGTGATTAGAGAAAATAACACCTAAATATTTTATTTCTTTTACTCTTTCCAGACTAAATTTATTTGAATAGGTATCAACATTTTTTTATTTTATTTTTTGTATTAAGACTTCACACAAAAGTAGATAAATTGATCATCATTTAAAATATCTATCATTTCATTAATATTATTTCCATAAAATAGTATCGCACTGTGGGCCAGGATTTTATAAAACATTGAAAAATATCAAAGTCAACCAATGTATCAAATTTCATAGTGTTATTATCAAAAACAAAGAAATATAAATTGATTTCACTTATAAACAGCTACCCAGACAAGGAAAGATTGTGGGACCAGAGTATTTTAATTAAACGATATTTAGCTATTTTGCAAACTTTACCCACAAGCGCGAAATTGTAAAACTTATTAAAGATCTTGTGTTTTGTAATAGAAGATATAGGATGTCAAAATGGAAATAATGTCACAAATAGAACTTTAATAGCCTATATAGTATATAGTCTATATATTATTTCTTTTTTAACAGTGTTGAAAAATAATATAGATATAGACATCTTATGGCCTCAAAAAATATACAGGTACCTAATCGAAACAAAGCCGAAGGTATAAGATTGAAAATTTTAGTTTTGCGGAAAAATTATTTAAATTAAAGTCTTCAATAACAACTATAGAACTGCAATAACAGAAAATAATATAGCTTATAGTTGCCCAACTTTCTTTGTCGGAATCACTATCGAAGCACAACTATCTTCAGTGCCTCTGGGCAAAATTAATAAATATATTTTTTATTTCCAATAAAATATTCTTCTATAATAATAATATGTGTTTATTGTGTACAATAATTTACATAAATTTCATACACAATTGGAAAGAGTAGAAATAAACAATAACATTTCCTGTAGTTTATAAAAATATTTTATAAGCTATAAATTGTCTCTTAATAATTTAATTTTGCACTTTTCCCTAAATTTATTTTCAGAAAAATGTAAAAATTCAAATACAAAGTTTAATAGCTATTTTGTTTTTTAATAATAAATGTTTCTTGTTCTCAGGGTATTATAAAATTACTCTGCCAATTTATAGGCACCACAGCTCAAACTATTGAACACAATTTTAAAAATCCATTAAAACCACTAAAATTGCCTTTAAAAATGACATTTCGAAAATACGTCAAAACTTTAAAAATGATAGATCACATATTCAAAAACTTTTTTACAATCTAGGCCTAACCCTTCAACTAATAACCGAATAGAGCTTTAATTTGAATCAAATTTTAAAACCACACAGAAAATCTTACGTTTTCTTCGAGGTTTTTTACTGGATAGACAAAATTCGGCATAAGTTTTTCTTTCGATAATAAAGCTTGAGTACTGGAGAGTTTAAGAGCATCAACAAAAACGTGTAGTTCAGTGTAGATCTTAAAATATCTCTGGTGAAATATCCAAGTAATATTTTAATTTTTGCTTTTACATGCGTTCACTAATTATTATTTTTTTTCGAAACTTCGCATAAATATCTATAAAATTTATATGGTATAAATCCTTGAACTTACCTGCATCTGGCCCACTCATAGTGTATGTCAAAAAGTTAATTCACCTCTAACTGTAATGTCTTAAACTTAAAGCGATTTGTTTAAACAAAATAAACCATTCAATAAGTATTAAATTTACCGACATTTGTCAAACCCGCGTGTGTCAACATAAAAACTCACAGGCATATTTTTGGTATATTTGTGAGCTTAATGGCCTACTTGAGAAAACTTAGTGCTCCATCATTACTAAAAATTGACTTTTTCAAAGTTTAGGGAATTTCTGGCCCACGGTGTGTCGTCAGCAAACATTGAAACATTGCACTTACTTACATAATTAATCATGTAGTTAATATATACAGTGTGTATTAAAACCAATATATACACTTAAATAAAACAAGTGTCAAACCCCGCCCACTGTGGTAGGGATTGAATTATTTTCGTTATTTTAGAATTATTTTTGTTTGAGAATTTATAGGTTTTATTTTTATCGAATTCGTTTGTTTTGTTTTAATCCATTTCTGCAAATAAAAACTAAGTATTGTTTAAAATCCATTAAATTCCAGTTAATGGCGAAAATGTATTTCTTAAAAACTATACACATTTCCCTACGACAGCGTCGGAACTACTGAACACAGTAGATCAAACTGCATGCCCTTGTATCTGGCTGCATGACGCGCTGTTGCCATATGCTATTAATGTTTCCTAAAAGGGTTGTTTTTCTTATTTTTTAATATTAAAAGTAAGAAAATTAACTAAATCAAAGAATTTTTGACATATTATTAATTTTTTTGTTATTTTTAAAGTTTCAAACAAATAAAATTGATTTATTTATTAAATAATAATTATTATTAAATAATAATTATTTTAATCGTTCTCTTCTGATTAAAAACAACCTGGCAACTATGGTTCGTAATTACGAATGGCTTGGTTTAAACCACGCCCAATTAAAGTTTGTTTCTTTTTCTTTGATCAGAATATAATTTGTCATCCTTGTCTCCAGCCTTACTTACTTGATTCTATATATACAGTCTGTAAAATAAAAATGAACCTAAAACTGTACCTTGTGGTACCCATTTTTAACAGACATTTTTGGTTCATAAATGTTTAATAAACTTTAAATTTTGAGTTCTATTTGAAAGATATGAACTAAACCACTTTATTTATTATTTCAAAAACACGACGAAATTCCAAATATACGTCAATAACTACTTTTCCTCTATCCAAAACATCAAACCAGTTATTACAAATATTTAAAATAACAGTTTCACATGAATGTTACAAATAATTCCAAAATCTTTTCAAATGTACACACTGTATTTATGGGTCTGAAATCCTCACATAATAATAGTGGCATTTTGTTCAAAATAATTTAGAAAAATATACTTAAATGGATTATAAACGCCTTTTAAGTTTTAAGTCGATATCTTTTTCCTTCTATTGGACTACGAATGTAAAACAGATACTTCCTGAGCATTGTGGTACATTTTACTTTAAAATAGTTGTATATTTAATACACTGTGCTTTATTAAAGCGGTTTTACATTTTATTATAACCTTAGCCGTTTATTAAAGTTATTCTGTAAATGTTTCATGAGATTTAAGTCTTCAGAGAGAATACATTTTTAAATATGCTGCAGCGGTTATAAAATAAGACATTATATTTCCTTTATTTAATTTTCTTTAAATGAATAATTAAAATTTAATTTAACCGTGGTCGTAACGTAATAAAAAGCATATTATATTGTGTTTCATAGCATATTTTAAATTAATATGTCACTTTTTGCAGTTTTGGATAATGGGGTAGTTAAATTTTTCCTGACCTATACTTTTTATGGTTTTATTCAAGGCGTTTTGTAATATTAAACATTTCTGTGAAATCAGAATTTCAATTGAGTTTACCGTTTTCGAGATATTTACAAAAAATATAAATTTTTATGACGTCACAAACCTCGCCATGTGACCAACATTCTAAGATTTATATTGGTTGAAAATTACCCTGTTGTCAAGTTGTCTTGTTAATGATTTCATTCGGTTATGTCAGAAAATACCCGAAGAGGTTATGTACAAATACTGTCACTGTCAGTTGAGTGAAAGAAGAAGAGGTTAAAGAAAATTCTGAAATTAAAAGTTTTATTGATAGGTTTACACATTGAAACACCGTGTGAAACCTAATAAAATGTAATAAATAGGTACCTAATAACTATCTAAAGCAGAGTTTAAAATATTTCATAGCAAAAAGTGGCAAAATAAAGCTGAAAATGAATGAAATAAATTTACAAAAAATAACAGTAAATGTAAGTTAACAATGGTATTTATGATATTTGTGTATAGTTTTTATAAAACTTGCATCCCTGATGATGAGCATCAAAACCTTTTGTAAGATTAAAAAAATGTATGACAAACTTTTGGAGTGTTCGAAGATACTATGCTCTAGAGTACATTTTTGTACTTTTCATCTTTTACTTTTTTTACTTTTCGACAATTCTGGTTTAAATATTGCTGCAATAACGTACATGGTAGGTAAAGATAGTGCAGGGTCTACAAATAGACATTTTGATTAAAATTATTCAAACTGATGGTCACCAAATTCATTACCTATCATATTCATTACCTATCTTCAGTACCTATCTTCCTTATTACGAGGTATCATATTACTGTTTGATATTTTAGAGTCCAAGATATATCTAAAAGAATATAAAGAAATAGGCATTATACTAATAAAATGCATTTACAACAAAATATGATTATAATTATAGGTACTTACTTTATTTGTTTAAAAGCTCCAATGTTCAATGTAACCAACCATTCCACAAGATTCCTCTGCTTTGGAGTCCGTTATCAATAATATCAATTACAAATAACATAACAATAACATTGATTTTCAATAATCTAAATTAAAAAAAAACATAACCCGAAAAAAAGAAACGTCAAAAATTCAATTCTTCTTCTTAAATAAAATTATAGATCAAGTGGTTTTAAAACTAAAATATTATAACGTGGCGCCATCTATCGTAAGAATCTTAAACTAAACACACTGGCAACCATAGAAAAAGCTGGCAACGTTGTCAATAGCCTAGTGACGTAATTAGGAGTTTTTTTTTTGTAAATATCTCGAAAACGGTAAACTCAATTGAAATTCCGATTTCACATAAATGTTTAAAATTACAAAACGCCTTGAATAAAACCATAAAAAGTATAGGTCAGAAAAAATTTAACTACCCCATTGATAGGTAATACCAATATAGTTCAACGATTGAGAAAGATGTCCATTTTCATGAGTTGAACACTGTACTTTTCCTAATGTCATTAAAGAATTTGGTATGAAGGGCCTTCATTGAAGGTCTTAAATCATGCCAGAAATGGATCTTGTTATTAAACGTTTATCATTTGTTTTTCAGATCTGACTTCTTGAAAATACGCGGTTTCGATGAAGACATAGTGGGCTGGGGCGGCGAGGACGTGATGCTGTACCGGAAGTACGTCCGGAGCGGGATGAAAGTAATTCGCGCCACGGACCCCGGAATTTTCCACATCTGGCACCCGAAGGTTTGCTATTTCACATCATGATTTACGATCTAAAATATACACGGCTTTCAATCAAAAAGTATCCACCCTTAATAACCTTTGAGTTTTATTAAATATGATCTTGATATGAAAAAATCAAGTGGCGATAAATCTTGACATCTTGCCGGCCATTATTGAGCACCTCTTCTACCAATCCATTTTTCTGGAAACACAATCTTTAGAATTTTGTTTTAGAATTGAAAAAAAATAAAACATCACGGTGTGGTAACGCATTTTTTTTAGATAAAGACCCTTTAAACGAAAGGATCGTCCTTACTAAGGTAAATTCATGTTCCTTGTCTGATAAAGCTAGGCGACTCATTTTATAAAAAATACAAATATTTTTTATACGTTGTATAAGACTATTGGGATAAATACAAATATTTTTTATACGTTGTATAAGACTATTGGGACAAATTTGTCCATAACAGAAGACTTTTGGGACTTATATGTCCCAGGGCGATTTTTGTACAACCAGAACCTGTAAAACAAAATATATAAGGACTACTCTATGTATTACCTTTCTAACAATAAAGTAGACTCAGTAGAGGTGATAAACTATCGATAGTTATATATATTAATACATACATAACGTAAACAAGTATAGAAATTATATGTTATTTACGTTATGTATGTATTATGTATGGAATATGTGCAAGACTATAATAAGTAGTAATTTTATTTTAGTGTAAAAGCAAAAACCAATATTTTAAAAATATAAAATTTAATCGACATATATGGCCCGCTAGTACTGAAAGGGCTAAATAGAGTGTTTTTGCTCAAGATCATATTAATCCTGGTGCATTCGCCATTTTTGAAAGTACCTAACGACTGAAAGAATTTTGATGAAATTTGGTATTAGGTCTTCGAAGGGGACGGAAAGGGGATAAACAAAGATTTTTTTTTAACTATTTTAATTTAGAACAACGCAAGCCATGCTGTAGGTTTATATGCAACTGCAGCTTATTATAGTACAATAGTATATTATTATACGAGAGATAATGCAGCCTATTATTCAGGAGGAGACTTAAAGAGACTTAAATAATCCGAGTGAATAATGCGCATAATCTGGAGTGTAATACTATACTTTATTCACTTTAATAAGTTGATAATGAAATGATTTTTAAAAATAAATAAATAAAATCTGACATCTGTATCGCTAGTAGCGCCACCACTCGGCAGTTATTATCGTAACAAAAGTATAACTTTTAATAATCAGCTGTCAAACGCTTATCTTACAAACAAGTGTTTTTGAGAATAATGCCGGAAAATGTTAAAAAATATCGAAAAAAACCGTGGAACGATTTGTTGTGTTGTTGGGTGTATTTCGAGAGGAAATCCTGGGTTGAGCTTTTACCGGTTTTCCAATAAACAATGTTAATCCGAATGAAGAAATAAATTTCATACAGTCCCTGTAAATATAATTGTATTTATTAGATACAATAAATACACATTTTAGTAATGATTAACGTGAAAAGTTTAAACATTTTAATTCAGTAAAAATCGTCAAACAAATAAGTCGTCTAAATTTAAACAGCATTATTAAATTGGTTGATTAAGAACTCTTTAAAGTCTCCACTCAACGGTAAAATACCATTATATTATGTATTATTTATATAATATTATGTTGCCATTCATAGGAATATTTTGTTGTTTAAAATGCAGTTGTCGGCGTTTTTTAGAGAACTCAAATATAAAAATGGTTGATTTTAAGGTTATGTTTGTGCAAAAATTATTTTTAAATAATTTCTTAAAAATGTCCAAACTTAAATATATCATATCATTGGTTAATTCTGCACCAACAAATGTACTTACCGAATTGGATTCTTTGGCAAAACATGAAAATGCAACTATTTAGTTCTTGAATTTTATTTACAATTAAAAACACAATAATTCACCATGATCTCTAAGATAAAATACACACACTAACGTAACTATATAGGCATTTAAGCGTGGAGTTTTTTAATCATTGATATAAAGAATAATCAATCGAAATCGAGTACCAAACCAGTTTTTTAGTTTTTCCCTTGCAACGTAAAACACAAATAACGTGCGCGATTTAGCTGTGCAATTGAACAAAATTTTGAAAAAACCGATTTATTTAAAAAAAAGTGCAGTTGGTATTCTTTAAATGTGTTGTTGACAATTCTTAAAATCACACAATGCTATCGAACTCCACCAGATGGCGCGCGCGTTGCGAAAACCCGATACTTCTTTAGCCTATTGAGACAATAAAATAATTTTTACATTTATTATTATTTTACAAGAAAGGCACTTTATTTTAAAGTTTGACATTTGACAACTATCAACTAACATAAAACTAACTTGTCATGGAAACATGTACAATAATGAGCGTTTTAAATGTGGGAGTAAAAAAATATTATTAAGGGTTGCTAGTTTTAATTGAAAGCCCTGTATGAGACGCTATTGTTAAAATATATCTGAAGAGGACGCACAATATATTTAATAATATTCCATTGTTTTTAAAATTCTTTATTCTTTGGCACCTTACTCAATACTAACTTTAATTCTAAAATCTCTTGAATTGATAAGACTTCATCCATTGTTTTATCCCCTTAGACACGTGACACATATATTTCGCTATCATTTTATGAGTTCATAAACTAGAAGTTTTATTAATTTCAAAAGTGAAGCTCTTTGTATCAACTGCCATTGTTTTCGTGAAATTTGCATCATTGTAATGGAGATAAATGTATGTGACAAGGTTTTAATAAAGTTTCCTCTTTTGAAATGAATGAATGGAAATATGAGTAAAAAATAACATGTGGGTTTCTGAAATTACTTTATTATACATATACATACACAAAAACTCAACTTTCATAAAAAATATTAACTTCTTGGTTAAGTATTTACAATAAATATATATTATTATTATTATTATAATAATAAATATTCTACAAAGTAAAAAAAAGCTTCACACTAGGCTTCACTAGAGAACACTAGTTATAGCTTGAGCAGGTCCACTTTATTAGAGTTCAAATTTACACCTTAAATTAAGTGTGAATTTTAGTGTTATTTTAACTCTTGTAATGTAACACATTTAACACAGTTCGTGCGACTTCATACACTATTTGACTAAAAATTACTACACTAACCGTGTTCGGTAGCTCTTTAAAAGTGTACGTAAATACAGTTCATTTTAAGTTTTACGCTACAAAATATAAAACTAATGTTTGGCAATTACTTAAAATATAAATTCGTTCAAAACACCAAATTATATTTTGGCACAAAGTACCAATTGACACTGTTAGATTGGTGTAATTTGTATGGCTCTTTGTAAAGCAAGCTTAAAATCTCGCAGTTTTATACAGGTAAACAATTCTTACCTATTTTGTGACTTAAATTTATATATAATCGGGAAATTCTTCTATATAATTATATACCAAATTTTTGCAGAGATAATCTCAAAATAAAACTTTGAAGGTCCTCTTTGCAATTCAGTGCTAAAGTTGTCATCATAAAATACCATCTGCTGGTATCGCACTGCTAAGGTTTTGGTTAAATTTTGTAAGTTTTACTCTCAGGAAAAACATCTAAAAATAAAAAAACCGATTTACTTATTAAATTCATTAAACTGAGCTATTGTAAGAACTGTACGTGAAATTTGTCTGTACAATATACAAAAAGCGATTTTCACGCAATTTTCGACCTTATGAACCAAAACAAAATGCAATTTTTGACATTATAAACCATGATGAGTAATAATACTTTGAAATTGACTTACCTTTAGTTGATAATTATAAACCACAACCAAACAGCTTGGTGCATGCTTCCAACACAAATTCTGAGAGAACAATGAACGAAACAAGTTTGCGTTTTTGTCAACTGAACACCCCCTGATTGTATATTTACTTTTTTCCTCTTATTTATTAACACATTCGCAAACTATATGTTGAATGTCATGGTGCAAAGTCTATCGAAATAACTGCATCTTCAGGAGTACCTCAAGGATCAATACTCGGACCTCTATTGTTTGTCAAATTTATCAAATGTAATGTAGTTTCCTATAATAGGAAAAAATATCCTCTTGGATTTGACTACACTCTGAACTCCCGAATACTAAAGCGAAGTGAATACATTAAAGATCTTGGGGTCACATATGACAGCAAATTAAACTTTAATTTGCATTTGGAAAATATTATAAATGCGAGTAACAAAAATTTGGGATTCATTGTCAGAAATTCCTTGGATTTTCATGATGTTTTCTCATTAAGTCTACTTTACAACACTTTTGTTAAATCTAAATTAGAATTCTAATAATATGCCAGTGTAATATGGAATCCTTCATATTCAACACATTCCGATTCGCTTGAACACATACAGCGTCGCTTTCTCAAAATTCTTAGTTTTAGAATTGATGGATTCTACCCACCAATCGGTTTTCCCCAAAATATGTTACTCGAGAGGTTTAATTTTGAAAGCTTGGAGAAACGCAGAATCAAAGCATCCTTGGTATTTTTGTTTAAACTTCTAAATAATAGTATAGACTGCCCTTATCTCTTAAGTAAACTATATTTTACAGTTCCTCGTGTTACATCTAGAAATAATTTTACATTTTACCTGCCATCACCTAAAACAAACATATTAAACTATACCCCTATACTTCATGTGTAGAAAGTACAATTATTTGCAAGACAGATTTGATATTTTTTCATGTAATGTTCAAATAATAAGGAGTATTACTATAAATACCTAATTTATTTATCTTTCCTTATAATATTATTGTGTTTTTGCTTTGCCATAATATGGTTATTTGACAAAACATCGTAAGCGACAAAACCTAAATTTTACAGGAGAGATTTTTTTTGTGTGGGAGCTTTATTTTTAAAGTTATTTATCTGAAAACTGGTGAGGCATTATTTTATTAATGTATACATTCTATAGAATTCAAATATTTAAGTTAGATCGAATCCAACCTAAAATTTTCATTAAATTTTGTGGCATACGATATTTTATAAGAACATCTTTAGGAAAATGTAAAAATAGTCTTGTCGCTTAAGTTACATTTACGTTACTTTGTGGGATATAGATTTGATGATTACTTTTGTCAAAACATTGTTAGCGACATTTATTTTTTTACTTTTATTATTAAATAAAAAATAATTACAAAAAAATTAATTTATATCACCAACGATATTTTGCCAAACAATGTTTGAAAATGAAAATCTACATTAGCTTTCTTTGAAAAAAACGAACGATTTTATTCACAAACCAGTATCTAACCCATGGAGCCTACACAAGGAGCCCGAACTTAATGTCTGTGCAAACCAACCTTTAGGGACATTTTTGACAAGATGAAAAGCAGTTTCAAAAAGTTGACAGAGAATCTAACCTTAAAGCAACACAATCAACAATAAAATACGTCAAACTGACAACTTTCAGAAAGTAAGGTTAGTGGTTACTAAAGGCAGTTTTACATTTTGAAATCAACTGAATGACAGGTCGTTCGAAATTTTTTGGTCATCATCTAACCGTTATAAATTTAAGTTAAATTATTTGACGTTATAACAACATACAATTACTACAAAAAACACTTTTAACGAACCACACTACGTAAAAACAATTATAATTAGGATAACTATTAATAATGCAATGATAAAAAGGAATTATAAGCTTTTCATCAAAAAAAATATTATTTAAAACTTGGTAGCAATCACAATCCACATTGTGGATTGTGGTAGCAATCACCACGATGCAGGTATACTCACGCATAAACTGTTTAGAGCGGGAATAACGCCTTGATAGATCAATGCGGAAGCACAATATTATCGTAAGCGACACAATGTTAAATCGCAAACGCCATGTCTCGGAGTTGCTTACGATTATTTGTCAGGAACATATAGGCGCTTACGTTATAAATCGGTAACAAATTAAAGAGAAGGGGCGCTTACAATAATAAAAATATTCAAACTGACCAATATTAGATTCCAAAATTGGAATAACTATTATGTTAACATGTGCAGCTTATCGTTACTGACACTTTGTTATGTATATTTTATATGAATTTATATAATGTAATACTTGTTTAAATTTTCCCATCTTGTCATTGGTCCAAGGACTGTTAGATGATGTATTAAATAAATAAATAAAAATAAATAAATAAATATTTACACTAATGTGCACTGCCAGAGCTTGTCTAGTGTTAAATGTTTATTTAAGTGTAAAGTTAGATTGATGTGGAATACTACTATCATTCCTTCGCACTTAGATGAAAAATATATTTTAGGATTGAAAATAGTTTGATTGATGTTTTACACTAACTTTTTCACTCTACAACTTTCACCTGGGAAAACACTAAAATATTTTTTTCTGTGTAGGTATGTTCTGGTGGTCCAGGAGGCCAAAAACTCTCAGCAGACCAATACAGAGCCTGCATTCGATCTAGAGCGCTGAACGAGGCTTCGCACGCCCAGTTGGGCTTCCTGGCGTTTAGAGACGACATTGCTGCCAACAGCAGTCCAGTTAAATACCCCGCTCATCCGCTGAAACCCCATAGAGTATCACCTAAGAAGAACAGACTGAATCACTAAGGTTTGAAAATGGGCTCCCAACAAAAACTAAATTTTGTCTTGGGCTCCTTTATCTGGAAGGTTTGGTAAATACATAATTGGTAGAGAGGTGCTAATATTACGATTTTTGCGTAATTTTTGTGAAAAATGATGAGTAAATATAAAATTATAATTTAACATATCTACCATTCCATTTAATCTTGTACCGGGTGTCTGGAAAATCAAATTATATTCATCCTGTATAAATGTGTAATTGCTCGATATTTTCCATAAATTTTGCGATAAACTTTTAGGAAATGATAACTTAGACTAATAATATAAAATTTATGTGATGTATAAAGCCGAAATTTTTACCTGTTAAATTTTTTGTTTTTGTTGATTTTTTTAGTTTTACGAATGTTAGTTAATGTATTTTAAGACTGTTAAGGCCACATCGAAATTAGAAAAAGTAGGGTGATTATTTATTTTTAATTCCTATTTTTTAAATACTTATATGTAGGAAAGTGCATTTTTAATTTAATGCAATTACTCATTTTTTATTTAGGTTTTTATCTAGTCACTGATAATTTTTTTTTTTTACCATATTCGTAGGGGTGTATGATCAAATATCATTAGGAAACATTTTAAAAGGGTTATAAATAATAAAACGAAATGTGAGCCGATTTGGTAATAAAAACTTTAAAAACATATAATAAGTTTTTTTTTTATTATATCCTGAAAGTAAATAAAGAAAGTACAGCTGAATAATAAAGGTAAGTTGGAATTTTATTGTTAAATTAAAAAAATATCTATTCTAAAATTTAAAAAATCATTCTATTTTTAATGTTTAAGAATGTCACACACTCAGAAAAATGTACATGTAACGATAATGAAACTAATTTTGTAAGCGATTAATAAAATAATATAATTTAACTTAAATTTAAAATTGTAATGGCTATCAAAAAATATACCACCTAAGTTACCTTTTTTATTAAATTTTAAATGTCATATTGGGACAAAAACCTACGATTTGTCAAAGTAATGAGATTATTTTTATTTACAGAATAAACTTTTTTTATTGTTAATAAAATTCTCATAAAGCAGCAATCAGAGCTGTCAGAAAAAAGTATCTTAGTTACTTTAGAGTAACTTAGTTACTTTAAAGTATCTAAGTTACTGTATCTTAGTTCCTTTATTTTTTTAACAAAAAGTATCTAGTATCTTAGATACTTTTTAAAAGGAACTGTATCTTGTAACTTAAAAAAAGTATCTTAGATACCGAAAAGTATCTTAGATACCAAAAAGTAACTTAGATACCAAAAAGTAACTTAGATACCAAAAAGTATCTAAGATACCACAAGAAAAGTTCCTTTAGTCAAGTTGTTCGAAACGGCCGCGGCCATCGAAGTTATTATAATAATTATACTGGCGACTTCAGCGACTGGCGCCAATCGACTGGCGGCGATTTTTGTTATACCTACTTACTTTTTATTCACCTATACTTCTTTTATAATCTGTGACTTCGCCACCCGCTCTTTAGAAGGGTGTTTCCGTTCGTTGCGACTTGAATTTATAGTGGTAAGTCTGAAATAAGTTAGGTTAGGTAAGTACTTGCACTTGCTTCTTTATGATGTACTGATGTAGGATATTGGTTGTTACATTGTACCGTACATTCTATAATGTTCAATGTATGTTTTCCATTTTAAATTTTAAAAAAATGTTAAAAAAGATTAAATGAAAAGTGTGAGATATTTTTTTTATTTTTATAATTTAGTGGTGTTTAATTAACGATTTCTTTTTATTTTTAAGATATTTTAAAAGTGCCTAAGTTAGACACTTTTTGCATTAGACCCTTCAATGGTTTTAATCAACTAGATTTTATTGAAAAAAATTGTTAAAAAAGTAAGCTTAAAATTATTTGAAAAATCAGGGTGGGGTTGGAACGAATTTTTGTTGAGCGGATTATACGAAACTTATTACATAATATACAAAGTAACTAAAAAAGTATCTTATTAAGTATCTTAAAAAGTAACTTAAGATACGTATTTAAGTTCCTTTTTTTAAAGAGTAACTAGATACCCAAAGTAACCTTGGATACTTTTTCAAAAAGTAACTTATCTTGTATCTAGATACTTTTTAAAAGTATCTTTGACAGCTCTGGCAGCAATGTTGAGCTTTTATAAAAAAAATGTTCATCCAACAAAGTAATAGTTGTTATCATATTGTCATGGCAATAAGAAATACTTTATGTTTATGTTAAATCTTTGTCGAACTTAAAATGTTTTTGTTAAATCTATAGTTGCGTGTGAATTGCGCTTACATAAAGTAACACGCAGTTGTTATAGTAAAATTTGTTCATTTTATTATGGCATATTTTTAATTTTTAAATTACTATCGTTGTAATTCATCTTAGTTAAAATCTTACGTTAATAACAATAACAAAAATATTTTATTGCTATAAAAAGACTTTTTAATATTAATATTGTTTTGCAATGGTAACAAAATGTTATTTTGTTATTTCCCTTAAAAAGAGGGGGAAAGGGCCTCCTTGGTGAACATAACTTTATAATTCACAGTTTGTGTTATAATCTTATTGATTTCACTTGTGCGAGTGGAGTGAGGTAAAATCTACCATGATAAAAATATCAAAATTATCACTAAGAAAATTAAAATTTCGACGTTTTCTAAAAGAAATATTTAAGGTATATTCTATAAACGAAGCAGACTTGTTTAAAAAGTAAGTTCATATTTTTTTTATTTCATAATTAATCTTGGAAATATAATTTAACTAACTTTAGGCGATTTAAAATTACAGACACAATTTAGTCAATGACTAACTAGTCATTAAGTTTTGTGCATATATCGATTGGTAACGTATTTGGGACACCCTGTATGCTACAAGCATATTACAAAACTTTGTTTTATTAACAAAGCGTGCTGTGGACTAAAACAGCGTGATGACAAAATAGTTTTTAGCAAGAAAAGTTACTAACTACTTAAGTTTGGCTTACCTTTTACAACAAACATGCTTAGGTACATTAATTTTCATGTCAGAAAACACCTTTTTGCATTTAACTTTTAAGTAAATATTAAATGTCAAAATATTAAGAAAAATCGTTGAAAATTGTGAAAAAATTAAATATTAGAAAACCCATTTGTGGAAATTAAATTCTTTTCCAAAATAAAACATAAATTTGAACACAATAGGAAAAAGAATAAACGATGTAAATAGCTCAGCATTGTAAATGGAATATTTGAATTTTTTCCTTTTTCCGCATTTTTTTATTTTGTAAAACCAATTTCCCGATGATTGCTTTATGTAAACATTGATTTTATTTTGCCATTAATGAAATGGAAACCAATAACCTGATTTGATCGTTCCCTCCATTTATTTTCACCGTATGGCGCTAAATCGTGCCTAATGGTGAAAAAGTAGGAAATTAAAAAAATACACACCGAGAAAAATAATTAAAATTATGTATTGTTTAAATAGTAAATTTACATAGTCTAAGAAATGTTTTGAATACACAGTACGCACGTTAAAAGTTCTCCCTAACCTAAGACGAGAGGTCGTAACTAACAAAAAATTGGATTTCCAGATTTTTGCATATTTTGCATCTATTTACCAAAACCTATCAATGTACCAAGTCAGAAAATTGTATATATAGCCTAAATAAGTCAAATAACTTATAATATTTGTCTTTCAAATATCCAATAACTAAATCAAAATATCCTATCTGATCTCAACCAGAGCTGTCAAAGATACTTTTAAAAAGTATCTAGATACAAGATAAGTTACTTTTTGAAAAAGTATCCGAAGTTACTTTGGGTATCTAGTTACTCTTTAAAAAAAGGAACTTAAATACTTATCTTAAGTTACTTTTTAAGATACTTAATAAGATACTTTTTTAGTTACTTTCGTTCCAACCCCACCCTGATTTTTCAAATAATTTTAAGCTTACTTTTTTAACATTTTTTTTCAATAAAATCTAGTTGATTAAAACCACTTTTAAAATATCTTAAAAATAAAAAGAGATAAAATCGTTAATTAAACACCACTTAATTATAAAAATAAAAAAATTATCTCACACTTTTCATTTCATCTTTTTTAAGATTTTTTTAAAATTTAAAATGGAAAACATACATTGAACATTATAGAATGTACGGTACAATGTAACAACCAATATCCTACATCAGTACATCATAAAGAAGCAAATGCAAGTACTTACCTAACCTAACTTATTTCAGACTTACCACTATAAATTCAAGTCGCAACGAACGGAAACACCCTTCTACAGAGCGGGTGGCGAAGTCACAGATTATAAAAGAAGTACCTATAGGTGAATAAAAATTAAGTAGGTATAACAAAAATCGCCGCCAGTCGATTGGCGCCAGTCGCTGAAGTCGCCGGTATACTTATTATAATAACTTCGATGGCCGCGGCCGTTTCGAACAACTTGACTAAAGGAACTTTTCTTGTGGTATCTTAGATACTTTTTGGTATCTAAGTTACTTTTTGGTATCTAAGTTACTTTTTGGTATCTAAGATACTTTTCGGTATCTAAGATACTTTTTTTAAGTAACAAGATACAGTTCCTTTTAAAAAGTATCTAAGATACTAGATCCTTTTTGTTAAAAAAATAAAGGAACTAAGATACAGTAACTTAGATACTTTAAAGTAACTAAGTTACTCTAAAGTAACTAAGATACTTTTTTCTGACAGCTCTGATCTCAACTAAGACAAATTTTTCTATCTGACAGTCGGACTTTTTCTCTATACCAATTGCATAAATTGGACAAGCTAATCCCAGATAAAAAATCGAGATAAAACGTTTCTTTTTTTAATGGCCATTTTTTTAAAACAGAAAATATATTAAAAATACTTATGTATGTGAGAAAGTTGAGAAATAGAATATTGTTTTAGCTTTTACTTAGTTTTGTACTCAAATTTTTTTATAAATAATACATTTATGTTCTTTTTTTAAACAAATCCTAGTGTAAATAAAACCTAAAAAGGATTATTAACATGCAAAAATTATATTTTCAAAATGATTAAGCATTTTTATATAAGTTTTTTTAATATGTTAGTAAATTTGTGACTCAGAGGTCCATTTTTTTATATTTTTTATGGGCCTAATTAAAAAAATCAAACTGCCCACATTTAGGTGTTACCTAAATAACAACCCTAAATAAACTAAATTTGGAAAACACTGGTTTGTAGATTAAGTTTTTGTTTTTACTTTTTTTTTTAAATATACATTTAATTTTTCTTACATTTTTAATAAAACTCAGTCTGTTAATAACTGAATTTTAATATTATAAATCAAAAAAATTTGTTAAAAATTTGTACCATGTTCCACATAAAAAATCCCACTAAATAAGGAATGCAGTCAAATAATTAAGGTTATGTTTTTCAATTTAATGTTAATTTGGTCTTAGTTTTTGCATATATTTTTCTGTATCTAAAGGTATAGTAAATTATTGTTCCATGGTATACGAGTATATTCAGAGTTGCTATGATTTGTCCATATTTAAAAGTACACGGAGAGAAAAGTATAATGCTGTAATTATATTATAATTATTATAATACCCTTTACTATATTTTATATTACTATTTGGGACAACTATCTTTTATATTGCCAGATACTATGCATATTTAGTAATTTTTAAATATCCATGTATGTTAAACCTTAAGGTAAAATATTATTATTCTCAACCAATTTTGTTTTTAATTCTTATTATAATTAGATTTTTTCCATTACTAATAAGTATAGTAAATTTTAAAATATTATGTTACCATTTTAAATATACAAATTTTAAAATCGAATATTTTTATATGTTAACAATTAAAAATTGTAATATATTTATTGTACTTTTTAATATACAAAAATGTTATAAGAAAGAATTGAACCTACACCTCGCCAAAGTTTTTTGTTTTGAGTGCGTTCCATCAACTTTAAATACCGACAGACAGGTGTTTTGACCTATATTGGGTATCATCAGTGTCGACACAGTACTGTCGAGCAACTTGTAGTAGTGAAACACACCCAAAACAAAGAAATACCTGAGCTTATATAACATGGTTGGTAAGCCAACAGAGGCGACATGTAAGAACATCACGTGATCCACACCGTCTAACGACGCGTCGCGACGTGGCCTTTACCGCAATCGGTACATACTATGCAACCAAGTAGGTTCAATTCTTTCTTATAAGTATTGCCAGTAATGGGTCAAGAAAGTTTATTGAAGAAACTAAGAAAACTGAATGTTTAAAAAGTCATGAGTTACTATATTGCATATTATATTGAAATATATTGTTTATTTACCTTAAACATAAAAGTATCTTAATTTTTACTATATTTTTTATTAATGTGTAATAAATTATTCCTTTCCTTTTTATTAAATCATATAGTAAATATTACTATTTGTAGATAGTAAAATCAATTTACTATACGAACATATTAAAAATTAAAATATATATTATACATTTATGATTTAGTAATATTGGTGTTGTAATCTTTACTAAAATTGTATAATAAAAAATAGTATTTTGTATTACAATCCCAATATTGTTACCCTAAAAATTTGTTAAAGTAAATTTTACTAATTTTTTTGGAAACATTAACAATAACTCTTTAAGAAAATTTTCATGGAAAAAATTGCGATAACATACTTCCTAATTTTTTTTTACGTCTGTACCGAATTCCCATATCTATGGAAAACAAACTTAAACATAAAATATATTAGATTTTGACAATTTGATTTAAAGATAGGAATAATAAAATTTAATTATTCTTGTATCGTTGTCTTTATCAATGGCATTTCTTTTAAAATTAAACCGTATTGTGTGGTGGGATGACTAGTTATTCCATCTCATCTTGTCCCGTTTCTAGTTTCCGTCCAGACCTAAAAAAACAAGAGAGTAAAGTAAAACAAAAGAAGCGCGTTGAAGGATAATTGAATTAAAATACAAAACTGTGTGGCTTTGAGCCGATAAAACAATTTGCTAAACATTTAATTAAATTAGAAACGTACCCGTTTCGCCTCATAACTCAAATTTGCCATGTCGCGTTCTCTTATTAAATTTTCCACAGCGCCTTAAAGAAATTTCGTACTACTTAGTTACAATAGAACAAAAAGATTTTTTGTCTGGTTGCCTTGTTTGAGAGAATTTTTAATTTTTCTTTGCGGACGTTGTGTTGTGGAAAATGAGTTTCGGATATTGAAAGAATAAGCTTTAATAATACAGATTAAAAAATAAATAAAACCCCGGTAAATGTTCTTTATTGTCTTTAGTAATAGTTTTTAAATAACTATAAAAAAAGATATTTTCATTTAAAAGCTAAAAACAAAAAAGTACACAGTAAAAAATTTTGCCCGTGTAAATTTTTTAGTGTAGGGGTAAAAATATTAGAGTTGATTTGTAAGTGTAAAAGTTACACTACAAAATACACTAGGTAGCATTTAGTGCTTATTAACTTTATTAAACACATTTAAAGAATATGAACATTATTCATTGGTACATTCACACTATTTAATATTAAAATAAATCAAAAGGGTAGAAAAACTTAATGCGAGTGTTTATTACCCCTTAATAAGTTAAATAGTGACAAAATGTACATTACAGTGCATGCCAATTTCTTTGTCTGTTTTGATGTTACTATAGTAACATCAAAACATACAATACAATATGCACTAGTAGTGTAAAGAAAAAAAAAATTCTTATAAGAGTTTTTTTTTTCTTTACACTACTAGTGCATATTGTATCACAATTAAAGTTAAATTACACCAATAGTGGCAAAATAGACTGAAAAACTGGTAATAACCGAAATGCGTTTTAAAATGTTTGGTTGGTATACCTATCTACCTACACAGTGCATATCCGGAGATACCGCGTTGTGGAAGTGTTCAGTTAGATTTTAATTACAGTGAATCCATAAGGGGACATTCTTATTTTTTGGTAAGTAATATACTTCCTTTTTCTTTAAGCCTTAATACTCAATAAATACCAATATGTTAAAAGGATGTCCATACCCGACCTATATTATATATCAATAATTTACGGCAGTAGATCGGGTACTTGTAACATTAATAATATAAATACATACACACTTGATTTACTTTTTATTTTCAACCGTAATGGTTGTTATATTAACCTATACCTATATTTTTATTAATATTATGGAAAATTTGTACACATCTGACGCCTCTCTACCAATGGGATCACCCATGTTTAATAACAGAAAAATGGATTACTGATGAATTCTCAAGATAATTCATTGCTTACAAGTTGACAGCCAGTAACACATTGCATTGATCTAAAACTTTTACGTTTTAAGGAACCATTTTGCTTAAGCCAGCCATACGACTCAAATATTAAATTATATTTTAAAAGGCACCGATTTTGATAAGTGTCATAGATTTTTGTTCTAAGTAAATGTTTGTCTTTATTTACCTTTTCGTTTTATTCACTACCACCAATAGGTTTTACTCAAATAATAGTCTTAATTTACACTAGAAGTTTGCACTAAAAGAGTAAAAGTACCTTTCTAAAATTAGAACTTTTCCGAAGTAGTGTAAATTTACACTGAACAAAAGTGGTATTTTACCCAGGAAGTGTAGAAGTACACGATTTTAGGTAAATTAACACGTTTTAATACAGTGTAAAATTACTTTATCCTCATCAACCTGGCTCTTCCCTTCAAACTGGAAACAAGAATATTCTTCCAAATTTATCAGTTTATAATTTTGTTCGAGCAAAACTAAAATATGATATATCAGAAAAATAAACTTATAATGCCGTAGACATTGAAACAGTATCTTCATAAAGGTTTCTAAAACGAAACAATCCTATATCATTAACCAAAGCTTTAATAAGCAAGATTCTCTATATCCATTGATTCGTAACATAGTACAGCTCAGCACGGCACAGCAAGCCCAATACAAACAACTCCGACAGGAGCATAGTTGCGAAGTTGAGGATGGAAACTATCGTGTTTGCTAAAGTATCTGCAAACAACTGTTTGGCAAACTGTTTTTGCCTTCATTACGCTTGCATTCTGGAGCATGGAACAGGAGAGGGCGGCAAACGGGGGGATATCTGCGGATCGTATTGGAAAGCCACCGCATACCCAATAAGCAAGCTTATCCTGCACACAGGATAATACGGGATAAGTATCTTATCTTAAAATTGGTTCGGCCAGATTCCCGCAGATATTACGCTACCACTTGATGGCGATTGACGTGGAAAAAGAAATAAAACATCTATTTAATGTGTACTTATAAAGAAAAGTGGCAAGTTTTGCTATTTCCTATTCGATTTTTAAAGTGCTGGTCTTTTATATTATTATTCTCAACCAATTTTGTTTTTAACTCTTATTATAATTAGATTTTTCCATTACTAATAAGTATAGTAAATTTTAAAATACCTATTATGTTGACTTATTAAAAATAAAATATTTTAAAATCGAATATTTTTATATGTTAACAATTAAAAATTGTAACATATTTATTGTACTTTTTAATATACAAAAATGTTATGAGAAAGAATTGAACCTACACCTCGCCAAAGTTTTTTGTTTTGAGTGCGTTCCATCAACTTCAAATACCGACAGACAGGTGTTTTGACCTATATTGGGTATCAGCAACTTGTAATAGTGGAACACACCCAAAACAAAGAAATACCTGAGCTTATATAACATGGTTGGTAAGCCAACATAGGCGAGATGTAAGAACATCACGTGATCCACACCGTCTAACGACGCGTCGCGACGTGGCCTTTGCCGCAATCGGTACATACTATGCAACCAAGTAGGTTCAATTCTTCTTATAAGTATTACCAGTAATGGGTCAAGAAAGTTTATTGAAGAAACTAAGAAAATTGAATGTTTAAAATGTCTTGAGTTACTATATTGTATATTATATATAAATATATTGTTTATTTACCTTAAAAATAAAAGTATCTTTATTTTTACTATATTTTTTATTAATGTGTAATATATTATAATATTAGATGTACACCTTACATTTGATTAAATCATATAGTAAATATTACTATTTGTAGATAGTAACATCAGTTTACTATACGAACATATTAAAAATTAAAATATATATTATACATTTATGATTTAGTAATATAGGTGTTGTAATCTTTACTAAAATTGTATAATAAAAAATAGTATTTTGTATTACAATCTTAATATTGTATTGACGAATATATAATATTGTTACCCTAAAAATTTGTTAAAGTAAATTTTACTATATTTTTTTTACTATCTAAAATTTACTATACATTTCATCTCCATGAAATATGAGAAATAATTTTCAATATGTATACATATTGAAAATTAGTTCTCATATATTAATAATAATAATAATAACGACGCTTAAAATTGTGGTTTTATTTATACAGGGCCAAATTTAAAGACTAATCTGTATAAAACGCTGGATATTTGATGGCGTTGCCATGGTTTTTAAAACAAACTATAAACTGACATATTAATATTATACAACAAACCAGCAGTACCTGTTATATCATTAAAATAATAATATTATATTAAATTAGCAATTTTTCAATTTGTAAAAAATATTTTAATTATAGAAAGAATATTTCTTTTTAGGAGGTTTGATTCATCGCACATTGGCAACGTAGCATTATATTTGTTTTAAATGGCGGCAGTAGCATTAGCTGTTATTATGGAAAGTTTTTATTTTGTTAATTTATTGTTTGTCATGTGATTTATTGGTTTTATTTAACGCATTAACCTTTGTTAATAATTTGTTACTGAACAGCAGGTAGGTAAGTCGATTGCATTAAAATTCCTTAACATAACCAAAAAAAGTATTTTAAAATTTTTGAGAAACAATATGGACAATATGAACAAAATGGACAATATTAACAATATTTTCTTTGATATCTTCTTGAATGTCCATCAAGTTTGCTTTAACGAATATTACAAAAAACAACCATTACTAATAGGTATCAAAGCCCAGTTTTCTTTCAAATTATGTCGTTATATACTAAATTTATTTATCCCAACTCCATTCAAAAAATTAAACTTTACTTTTATTTATTAACTAAATTTACTTGGTTTTTAAAAGAGTTATAATAATCATATTTATTCGTGTTTTAAATTATAAAATTTTTACACACGTCAGGTACATAAGAAAATAGGAAATACAAACTATACAGTTCAATACTATATCAATAATCATATAAGTTTAGTGCAACGAAAATATTCCTCAAAATTATAAAATGCTTTCTCCAGGAGGTATTTTGTTAACAGTATTTTTAAAATCTAATTTTTAGGTGTGTTACATTACTTTACAGTTTGTTGTAAAATTTAAGTAAATCGTATAGGGAAGAATTTCGAGATTTGTTCAATCTTGGCTGATCTGCGATTAAGTTATTTTTTTTGAGTTTATTGTGAATGAAAATGAAATGAAAAAAAATTGTTTGTTAGCTTATTAGATATATAATATAATATGTTGTTCAAATGTTAGATGTACATCAAGAACTATTCCTAAAAATTTGGCAGTATGTGGATTATCACCAGTAACGTTTATAAGTGAAAATATAATCTTCTCTGTCTTTGATTTATTGAAAGATGGTTTGCCAAGAATTTACACACTCTACATTACTCTCCATTGACAATTTTGTGTCATCAATACTTTCACTTTTGCATGATATTGTGGTATCGTCTGCAAATGGTGTGAGTTCATCCGAATGTCGTTAATATCCACTAAGAACAGGACAGGTCCCAATATGGAGCCCTGAGGAACGCCATGCCCGACTCGCTCTCTATCAGAAAGCCCATTTGCAGTATACGTCTGTTGGTATCTATTGGACAAGTAGCTTGCTAGCAATTCCAGGCCCATCTTATAAACCCAATATTTTAGTATTTCGTGGTCTACACAATCGAAGGCCTTGCTTAGATCGCAAAACCAGTGCATTGCTTCCCCCCAAAACCCTCGGTTATGTACACCACTAGTTTCATACACGCAGAATTTGTGGATATACCTATCCTAAAACTATATTGGTTTTTAATTAATAAATTATTTTGCTTTATGAGTTGCGATTTTATCAAATACTCAAATATTTTTAATATTGTAGGGATTAATGAGATGGGCCTGTAATTGCCAACATCATTTGTGTCCCCTTTTTTATATAGGTACAAGAATTACTTTGCTAATTTTTAGACAATCCGGGTAAACTTTATTTATTATGCATTGGTTAAAAAGTTAATAATTGGTATTATTAGTAAGTTTTTACTCTTTTATTTAAATTATATTGATGTTATAAATATAAAAACTCTCTGAAAGGTAAGCGTCTTAGATACTCCAGAGATGATTCAGCAGATGTGGGTTGGGATAATAGTAGGTTATTTCCAATATTAACAAAGTATGTATTCCTTTTTTAGATGATATGCTGTAGTCTGTGTTAACTCTTGTTTTTCTCATGCGGCCTTGGTTTTGTTACTTGAATTCTGAAGATATAGGAAGGGACTGCTTAAGCAAATGGTCAAAAAACATGTTTAAGTAAAATCCAAATATATAAAAAAACATAAAAATACCTGAGCCATTAAAATGAAAACATCCATAGAAAGTTGCTCTATTACTCAACATGTTTTATTTAGTTTTTTGAATATATTTGTTCCCTTTGTTGTTTCATGGACTTAATTTAAAAAATGCAACTTTTCCATTTAGTTTGCCAGAAAAAATATACAAAAATCCCTTGCAAACGTTGAAATCGATTTTTGTGCAGCAGGAACAGCAATGGCATACCGCTAGCAGGAGAAGATCCTTTTATACTGCTAAAAGCATTAAATGCCTTTACGGTAATCAGGCTCTTTTATCTGGATCGAACGTACGGATTTAAAACTTTTAAATGTTCCGTAAAATGTTCGAAAAGTTCGGAATTGAATTAACCAGATCGTTCAAAACTTATTTGAATTTGACGGTTCGCGGGATTTAAAACAAAATTACAACAAGCTTCTTCTTTATTATTTCCGTTTCCTCTCAACATTTTTTTTTTGTTTTGTTCAGTTTAACTTGTTTCCGCAAACACGGAAATGTTTTTAACTTAATAAAATACATTTCAAGATTATTTGGTTAAACCCAAGTAGCACAACTGGTTAAATAACTAGCATTCTAAGTAAATTAACCGAAATCTACATAAGTAAAATAAAGTTTTTCTAAACTTGTGTTTTAACCAATTAGTAGATAGCTAACCATTCACATTTTTTTAAGGTTACTATGATCAAAATATATCCCTTTAAATTTACAAACCGGTTGCTATAACCTTAAGAAAAATTCAAAAGTTATTTTTTAGTATATTATTGGTAATATTACTTATTAGTAAAATATTTATTTAATTTATGGTCAATTTAAACTCTTGCAATAACCTAAATTTGGTTTAGTTTAATTTTTCATATAACTTTTTGGTAAATTACCCACAGCTTTGGTTAATTTGGTATATTTTTTAACCAACAAGTTATATTTCACCAAATATATTTTAACTCGATGGAAAATTGTCTTAACTTAACTTTTTTATTGCAAATTCGGATCATTCGACTAAAAATAGGTAGATTTTGTCTAAAACATTTTTTTTTATTTGTAATAGATGGCGCTGTAATGAAAAAAAATCAATTTTGTTCGATTTTTCTTCTGTATAAGATTCTGCAATAATTTTTCTATAAAATATCACTTTTTTTGGTAATAATTATCTTATTAAATTAAATCTGATTTTTTTTAAGTACCCACGATTTTTTAACTAATATTTAAGTTTCCTTTGGTTTAAGTTTTATACATTATTTCATTCGGTGATAATTATCAATTACGCACCATAGTCACTTTTTACCTGCCTTCAATTTAAAGGATTATGGTACTATTTTTAATAAAAATACCTCATTTAAGGTTAAAAACATTATTTAGTCAATTAATTAATTTAATCCTAATTGAGGTATAAAAAATGGTATTTAGTTATAAATAATAATTATTATTGAGGTATAAAGAAACTATTTATAGTTTAGCATTATTTAATCAATTTAGTTCGAAGATTAATTTGCAAACAAAAATACCTCCTTTCGTTAAGCAGGTATTCATAATGAATTTTTTAACAGTGAAAGAAAAAACAGAAATGATTTTGATTTATGGAGAAGCAGGCAGGAATCTTGATGATGCTGTTAATATCTACGCTCAGCGTTTTCCGGATAAAATTTGATCACGTACTTCATTTCACCGTACAGACAAGCAGTTTACTACAAACGGGAGTGTTCAACCGAAAAAAAGAGTTCGTCGAGCAACAGTCACAGGTGGAAATAATGAAATTAATGTATTAGCAGCAACGGCCGCTAATCCTCATGCAAGCACACAAGAATTATCTAGAGATTTGGGAATATCCCAGAGCAGTGTTAGCAGAATATTAAAACGAAATGCGAATTAATAAATGCATTGAAGTCGAAGGCCACCATTTTGAACACCCACTTTAATTAAAATTTAAAAAATAAATAAATTTAAAAAATAAAACCAAGTATTTTATTCAAAAATTATTGGATAATCGCATACAGAAGAAAAATCGAACAAAATTAATTTTTTTTCATTACAGCGCCATCTATTACAAATATGAAAAAAAGTTTTAGACAAAATCTACCTATTTTTAGTCGAATGATCCGAATCTGCAATAAAAAAATAGGGTGTTTCATTGGAAATTTTAAAGTTACCCCCTGTTCCCCCTATAAGGAGGAGAGTATGAGGACCAATTTTAGAACTGATTGATTTCCCCCTCGAATCATTTAATTTATCATTTTTTCGTAAAATGCATATTAACTTAGATATTTCAAAATATAGACTTTTTTCAATTATAGAAGAGTTAAAAGTTGTAAATAATTATTTATCTACAAATCTTACAACATATTTAATATATTTGGTAAGCATCTATAGGTTTTATGACAACAGATGCGTTTTATAAAAAATAAAGCAGGGCTGCAACTAAAATCAAAACCTAAGATTGGCAGAAATTTTTTTTAGGTTAGATATTTTAAAAATAACAAGTTAATTTAATTTAACTAATTTTGGTAATTATTAACTATAATGTGTTACATTAACCGAATTTAAACCAAAATGTGTTACATTAACCGAATTTAAACCAAAACCAAAGAGTTATAAATTACCGATAAGTAAATAAAGTAGTTAAATTATACACAATAAAATAACCAAATGGTTTAAATAAACTTGCAGGTTAATTTATATTGGTTTTATAACCAATAAGTTAAAGCATCATAAAATTGTCATATTTTTTGCTGTCCATTTTAACAAATGAAATGCCATTAATTTTAATAATTTGTTTTATTCCAAAAATAAGATAATTTAAACCCACTTGACTTCTAAATAAGGAATGCAGTCAAATAATAATAATCTGACAGTTTAACGCTAATTTAGTTTTATTTTCTGCAAATCCCCTCATCATTCAAGCTTGTGGAAATTTTAGCCTACTTTTAATAGAGTAATAAAACATGCTATAATGAGTCATCATTAAAATTAAATAATTTTCTACGGAAATTCTTAAAGCACTAAACTTTTTAAGTCAATTTTTCTGGAGCGTGCTGGTGCATAAAAAAGGTATTCATACTTTGAGAGAGTGGAGCGCTAATAACAATACACAGCGAACAACAACAAAGATGTTTTGTTCTTTTCAATATGAGAAAACCATTTATTAAATTGCTTTTATCTAGAGCAAAAGCTTTTGTTCAAAATGCCTCTCTAAAATCTAAGTTAATATAATTACATCACTTTATTAACGATATTTCGGTGTCAAATTTCGTGTTTTTCTGCTTTTAATAATGATGAAAAGAAGCTCTATTACCCGTAGTTATGTTATATGTCATTTCACACCTTTCTTAAAAGCATTCTCTAGTTAGGCCCTTTACTTTAGGATATTAGTTTTAAGTATCTTTAAGTATTCATAGATGCATGAGAATTTTATGTATTTTTTAGTTTTTAAGACCATTCTAAAAATTGTGAGCAACGAACGTAGTCGTTCACTGAATTTTTGTTTCACCTAATATATAAATACTTAAGTAAAGTATATAGTTTTTTTTGCTAAATTTATCAACGAATAACTTAATTGGCGCAGTCGTTAAGGATAGTGCAAAAGTCCGCTGAAGAAATTTGCGTACTTTTTGGTATTAACCATTAATGCTCTACATCGAACCAGAACTTCCAAATAAGTGCTTATTACATAAGAGTACATCTATAATAATTAGTGCTACAAATCGTCGAAGTTTGGACCTGAATTAAGGCAACGCCGTTCCAGCCCCAGACAAGACCCCCTGCTGTTGTGCGTACCAAATAAGTGCTTATTACATTGGAGTACATCTATAATAATTAGTGCTACAAATCGTCGAAGTTTGGACCTGACTTAAGGCAACGCCGTTCCAGCCCCAGACAAGACCCCCTGCTGTTGTGTGTACCAACTCACCCAGATAATAAATCAAAGGTATTGTGTGCATGCTTAACTGTTTTCCTTCTTTCTCAACAATCCTTTAGCGAATTTTGAATATACGTATATTGCTACCTACCTTTTGTCAAGTAATTTATAATATACCTATTATTGTATGATTAATCTTAATAATATTATAGAAGATTTTGCTAATATGGCGTTAAATAATCAACAAATTAATAATAATGCACCGAATGTGCTTTCAATTCGAGATGCCAAAGAAATGGCAACAACTTTGCGACCTTTCAATGGTCACCATTTAAATTTAACAACA
Organism: Brassicogethes aeneus; assembly: GCA_921294245.1. NCBI lineage: Eukaryota > Metazoa > Arthropoda > Insecta > Coleoptera > Nitidulidae > Brassicogethes > Brassicogethes aeneus. Next base: position 65,285,888 of record OV121134.1, read on the forward strand.
TTTTTATTAGATGTAGATTCGTATTATAATACATACGGCAGAACCTTAGATCAAAATTTAACAAATTACGTAAACGCGGTAATTCGTTCAAAATTAACCGATGAAGCAGCTCATTGGCTGGCTTGCAGACCGGACCTTCGCGTTTGGCCGGCGATTAAAAACGGGTTAACCGAAAAATTTAGCGATCGTACAAATCGTCACTTGCTTCAACAACAATTTTCATATTTGACTAAAGAAATTAACGAAGACATTCTTCCTTTTATCGAGCGTTTAAAATCTTTACAAATACGGCTTAATTTAAAAATTCAATCCGATCAAACATTAGCTCAAAATGCTCGAGATGCCCTTATGGCTCAAAATGAATCCATTGCTGTAACTGTAATAATAGCCAATTCTTGCCCAATGTTACAACAATTATTAATTGTTCAAAATCCAAATACCTTGGATGAAGCTAGCACTACTGTTAACAATTTTGTGTTGCGACAACAACACATTAATCAAATTCGTTCAACTGCCGGTACTAGTAATCATAAAACACAATCGAACACCAAATCAAAACCACAACATTTTCAACGACCAGTACCTGAACAAAATAACTTTTTACCTACCAATTATCATAAAAACCCTACACCTCAATACAACACGTTTTTGCGAACAAATCAACAAACTTGGCAAAGCGAAAATCAGGTGCCATCTTCGTTTCAACCTAACTATAAACCACATTTTCCATCTCAACCAATTTCCATCCGGGCCCAACCTGTAAAAAATAATTTCCCAACTAATAGACAAGTGTTTGGGTCACAAAAAAATGTATTTCATCCGAAAAATGCACCACGACCCACCAATTTACCTGAACCAATGTCGACCTCATCACGACTACCTTCCAGACAAATCAGTCAGAGATATAACTATTTTAACCCTTCAGGCCCCCGCAATTTTGTGTCTGAAGAACTAACAAATATTAATTTTGAAGATGAAGTAGACCAAACAGGTGAATATGAAAAATACTCAGAACAAAATCTCGAAAATTATGAGAACCACGATAATGAATATCAAATACCACCACATGACGACGATATAAATTTTCAAGTAACCGAACCTTCGACAGACACTACATAGACCTAAACAATTTAATACCCAATTCTCTGCCTTTCATACAACTTACCGAACCACCCATAAAACTTCTTATCGACACGGGGTGCCATTGTTCAATGTTACGCCCCTATATTGCCGAAACATATTTTCCCCATACAATTATAAAAGATGATACCCCAATAAAAACATGTGCGGGGACAAGACAAGCTCAGTTTAAAGCAAAAATACCGCTTATCCACAACATTCCGCTTGACTTTGTATTATTTTCATTTCACGACTACTTTGATGGTATTCTCGGTATCCGAGACTTAAAGAATTTAGGACTATACTTAGACTTTCAAAACCAACAGTTAATCGCTAAAAACTTAACACTCCCATTCCTTTATCGCGATGACTTTTCCTTCCAAAAGCTCGAAATACCTCCCAATTCAACGATCATAAAAAATGTCAAAGTAAACTTACCTGACCAGCAATATATTATACCAGCCATACGAGTAGGATCACTAAACATCCCTTCAGGATTAATTGAAGTAAAAAATGGGTCTACTAATATAGAATTCGTTAATAACTGAGTCAAACCACGTCAAGTGGGACCAGAAAATTTCACGAAATCACCGATTTTGAAAATAATCACATTATTGTGTAGTAGGCATGACTCATATGTCACAGTAAAAAAATTGTTTTAAAATTCGTTTTTTTGGTAATGTTATTAAGGTTGACAATTTTGTCAAACTTTAGAGCACGGAAAAATTGAAAAAATAGAATCTCTGGGATCACTCTGTATAACTGAATTAAATTTTACACACTATTGTAGAAATGTTTAGAGTATATAATGATCATTTAATTAAGGTTAATTTGTTTAAATAAAAGAATTTTGCATACATTTATTATAAACAATTGAAATTTTGTATGTGTTCTTCACGCTGAAAAAAAATTAATCTTGTGTCATAATATGCGGCAAACGTTTCCGTTTAATAAGATGTACTCAAAAATTTGCCTTTCATATGTCATTCCGGAGATATTAATTTTTTTGTCCCGCTGTGCGCTTGATCAGTACGCGGCGCGCTTCGCTGCTAGCTCGTCAGCACACGGTGTGCCTGAACGAAGTTTAAGTCACATAAAAATTCCGCAGTTTCTTGTTCGGGACCCTTTGGTGACTTAAAAATGATATTTACCAAAATCCTAGCTGCTCCTCTTTTCGAAACTTTTTGAAAAATCTTTTTTCTGCATTATGCTTTTTACTATATAAAAAAGTGATTTTTGTCTAACCCTGTATAAATCTAAGCATATATATAAAAACAGTTTCTCTCGTTTACAATATCGGTGTACAAATGTGTACTCTGGCAAAGGTAGACTTTGCTATAAACAAATAATTTTAAAAAAATTGAATTTTTTACAAATTAAAAAAAACAGTTAGAATTTTGGTAAACATATTTTTTAACTTCAACCAATTTTTCGTTCAAAATTGAAAACCACTAAAAAGCCTAAATTAAACAACATTTTAAATACTCTCTAAGCGTTATTTTATTAAATAATATTACAAATCTATTTTTCTTGTAAAAGGTTAATAATAATGCCATTTTGTAACCTGATAGACCTAGAAATATCTAAAAAAAAAATGGGAATAAATATTTTTCGCGTGTAATGCTAAAATCATGAATTTACGCTTTTGCATTATTATTTTGGCTAACCCTGTATATATCAAATGATGTGAACAGTATTAAAAAATATTCTCTAAGTCTCCTAAATAATATACTCCAATTTTATAAAAATTCGTGTGCAAATGTGTACTCTGTCAAAGAGATAAACAAAAATTAAAAAAAAAAATCATGAATTTTTGAACAATTTCGAAAAGAGGAGCAGCTAGAACTTTGGTAAATATCATTTTTAAGTCACCAAAGGATCCCGAACAAGAAACTACAATCAGTTTTTGGCGGCATTTTTATGTGACTTAATCGTTCAGGCACACCGTTAAACCGTTCGAACGGACGAGCTAGCAGCGAAGCGCGCCGCGTACTGATCAAGCGCACAGCCGGACAAAAAAATTAATATCTCCGGAATGACATATGAAAGGCAAATTTTTGAGTACATCTTATTAAACGGAAACGTTTGCCGCATATTATGACACAAGATTAATTTTTTTTCAGCGTGAAGAACACATACAAAATTTCAATTGTTTATAATAAATGTATGCAAAATTATTTTATTTAAACAAATTAACCTTAATTAAATGATCATTATATACTCTAAACATTTCTACAATAGTGTGTAAAATTTAATTCAATTATACCGAGTGGTCCCAGAGATTCTATTTTTTCAATTTAACCGTGCTCTAAAGTTTGACAAAATTGTCAACCTTAATAAGATTACCAAAAAAACGAATTTTATAACAATTTTTTTACTGTGACATATGAGTCATGCCTACTACACCATAATGTGATTATTTTCAAAATCGGTGATTTCGTGAAATTTTCTGGTCCCACTTGACGTGGTTTGACTCAACTATAATCAAACAAAATTAGAACGCTTCTCCTTAGACTTTTTAAAACCTTTTGTTACGCAGGCAAATAATTACGAATGTTATAACGCCGAATTAATAATCCCGGAAAGATTAAATCCCATGGAAACGCTACAAGAACTTAATATGTCCTTAATTCGAAGTGATCACCTCAATAACGAAGAAGAAAAAGAATTATTTAAATTACTTTCTTCTTATTGCGATGTTCTCTACCACCCGACTGACAGACTTTCATTTACCAACAAAATCAAACATGAAATTAAAACTACAGATGAGACACCTATCCATACTAAATCCTATCGATACCCGTATGTGCATAAAGAAGAAGTACGTAGGCAAATTAATGAAATGCTTGAAAACGAAATTATTAGACCTTCACAATCTCCCTGGAGTTCTCCAATTTGGATCGTTCCAAAAAAATTAGATGCCAGTGGAAAACAAAAATGGCGTATTGTGGTAGATTATAGAAAAATTAACGAAAAAACGGTAGATGATCGTTACCCAATACCAAATATTAATGACATTTTAGATAAACTAGGGCGTTGTAATTATTTCAGTACGTTAGATTTAGCATCCGGTTTTCATCAAATCGAGATGCATCCAGATTCCATAAAAAAAACTGCATTTAATGTTGAAAACGGCCATTACGAATTTGTCCGTATGCCATTTGGCTTGAAAAATGCGCCGGCTACATTTCAACGCGTAATGGATCATGTTTTAAAAGACTTGCAAGGAAAGGTGTGTTTAGTATATATGGACGACATTATTATCTTTTCGTCGTCATTACAAGAACACATTAATAATTTAAAATTAGTTTTCAATAAACTCAGGGAGGCAAGGTTAAAAATTCAGTTAGATAAATCAGAATTTCTCTGCAAATCAGTAGAATTTTTAGGACATGTCATAACCCCTGAAGGTATTAAACCAAATCCGAAAAAAATAGCAGCAATAAAAAATTTCCCTATACCTAAAACCACCAAAGAAATCAAATCGTTTTTAGGACTTACCGGTTACTACCGTAAATTTATAAAAAATTTTGCAAAAATCACTAAACCCATGACCAATTGTTTAAAAAAAAATAATAAAATAGAACACACCCTGACTTTACCAAACCTTTTAATGTGACAACTGATGCGTCAAATTATGCATTAGGGGCTGTACTTTCTCAGGGACCCCCTGGAAATGACCTTCCCATTGCGTATGCATCTCGCACGCTTAATCCAGCAGAAATAAACTACAGCACAATTGAAAAAGAATTGCTAGCAGTAGTGTGGGCTGTTAAATATTTTCGGCCCTACCTGTATGGGACAAAGTTTAAAATAATTACCGACCATAAACCCCTCCAGTGGCTGTTCTCACTTAAAGAACCTAACAGTAAGCTTGTCCGTTGGAGATTAAAGCTCGAAGAGTATGACTACGAAATTATTTACAAAAAAGGGACACAAAATCTAAATGCAGATGCTCTTTCTAGAATTAGAAACACAGAGTGCAATGTATTAGAGTGCCACCCACTTGAATTAAATAGTGATGATAAGCTGTCAATTATTGCTAATTATGACCCCAATGAACAAGAAAATCGACACTTAACAGAGCTTACTTCAGAACAAGAAATAGACTTACAGGATTTAAACGAAATTATTAACAACGAAATGACAATAGACGAAAGACCCGAAATTAATATTTTACAAGACATACAAATAAGGCCCCCTGACGATCGCAATAACGATGACTTAAATACTATCCATTCTAGTTACGAAGATCCAATTTTTGGAGCAAAATATACAGAAAAGGCAGTCAATTTATTTAAGAACCAGATTTTTTTTGAAGCCATCAATACCATCCATGAAACCACAAAACAGACAATTAAAGCAAGAAAGCAAACAATTTTTGGTAATACTAGACTTTCCATTTGTTATTATCTACATCTTATCCCTAGCGAACAAGAATTAGTACAATTTATAAAAGAATATTTAAAGCCTAAAACAACATATTGTTTGTATGTGAATGATGAATGCGAAACCATAATTAACAAACTTTTGAAACTATTACAAAATTCATTTAAAGCGTCCGCTTTCAATTTAATTTTATCACGTAATTACTTACAAGATATTACAAATGTCGAAGATCAGTGGCAAAAAATTAAATTTCAACATGAAACCAAAACCACCCATAGGGGTTACAATGAAAATCTTAATAGTCTACAACGTCTATATTATTGGCCAAAAATGGCAGAAAATGTTCGACATTACATTAATACCTGTACGATATGCCAAAAAAGTAAATATGAAAGACATCCTCACAAAATTGTTTATAAACCTACCCCAATAGGCTCTGAGCCTTTTAATCATTTATATATCGATACATTTAAAATTGAAGGCAAAATATTTCTTACTGTTATAGACAGTTTTTCAAAATTCGGCCATTTATTTCCAATAAATGCCATAGTTAGCACTGAAATAGCTCGAAACCTTCTTAATTGGATCTCACACCATGGTATCCCAAAGAAAATCACTTTCGATCAGGGTACCGAATTTAAAAATGGTCTAATTGAACAATTTTGCCAAATTTATAATATTGAAATTCATTATATTACTCGACAACATCCGAATAGCAACAGCCCAGTAGAAAGATTTCACTCAACAATTATCGAAGGTCTACGTGTTTTGCGACAAGAAAAACCAAAAGCCCCTATTTTCGAATTAATCGATTATGCAACTCTCTCCTATAACAATTCTATACACTCGGCATTAGATTATACTCCCTTTCAAGTGATAAAAGGTCGACTAGACTACGTTTCCCCATTTGAACTTCATCCCACTCAGGTAGTAGCCGATTGGATTGACGAACATACACAAAATGTAAAAATTCTTAATCAACAAATTCGACAAAAATTAGGGCAGAAACAAGATCAAATTTTAGAGTCGCGAAATCAGAATCGAGATAGGATTGATATTAATCACGATGAACCACTCTTTATAAAAGGTGGAAATTTAAGCCGTAGATGGAAAGTAAAAACGCATCCCTTATACAAACGAGTAGAAAACCCAGTAACAACAACCGAATTCAAAATAAATGATAATAATAAAATCTATTATTACGACAAATTAAAACCTCAACGGTATATTGCAAATTATAATGAAACTAACTGAAAAAAAAATATATATATATATACATAATCCATAACTCATAATTTCTATATTCAAAATACGCATAGTTTTCCTCAATATCTCATTCTCCTTAATACCCATTTATCCTAGCAAACCTAACAGTATAAAGCAACACAAAAGTAATAAAAATACTCTCTTGCAACGATTTTTTCAACTAGACAGTGAAGTGCTTCGTATTAAATGCAAACGATCCTTGTGTAATGGTAAATAATTGTTAACCAACTATGTTCGACCCTAAGTGCACATAAACCCATTTTTCTGCGAATGCATTTAAAGATAATATTAAGTTTTAGTTTTAGCATTATTATTTTTATTTTTTTTGTATCCACATTTATTGTTATTAGTATTTTTAAGATATGTAGTTTATTAATCATTTTTATTGTTAATTAAATAAATAAAAAAAAAGGGACTTTGTAAATAAATATTTGCAATTGTGCCCTTATTTTTTTGCTTAATGAGGGAGGAGTTATGTTATATGTCATTTCACACCTTTCTTAAAAGCATTCTCTAGTTAGGCCCTTTACTTTAGGATATTAGTTTTAAGTATCTTTAAGTATTCATAGATGCATGAGAATTTTATGTATTTTTTAGTTTTTAAGACCATTCTAAAAATTGTGAGCAACGAACGTAGTCGTTCACTGAATTTTTGTTTCACCTAATATATAAATACTTAAGTAAAGTATATAGTTTTTTTTGCTAAATTTATCAACGAATAACGAATAACTTAATTGTGGAAATTTTAGCCTACTTTTAATAGAGTAATAAAACATGCTATAATGAGTCATCATTAAAATTAAATAATTTTCTACGGAAATTCTTAAAGCACTAAACTTTTTAAGTCAATTTTTCTGGAGCGTGCTGGTGCATAAAAAAGGTATTCATACTTTGAGAGAGTGGAGCGCTAATAACAATACACAGCGAACAACAACAAAGATGTTTTGTTCTTTTCAATATGAGAAAACCATTTATTAAATTGCTTTTATCTAGAGCAAAAGCTTTTGTTCAAAATGCCTCTCTAAAATCTAAGTTAATATAATTACATCACTTTATTAACGATATTTCGGTGTCAAATTTCGTGTTTTTCTGCTTTTAATAATGATGAAAAGAAGCTCTATTACCCGTTGGAACATCATAATCTTAATGGCTTATGGTTATGATCATCAGCAACTTTGATAACGTAATTTGAGATAACTGCATATTAAATTTCACCACTTTATTGTTTCAGATTGTTTTAATGTTAACAATTAATTGATTATATTTTAAAAATAATGTTAAACCAAAAAGTGTTTAACTTTTGCCGAAATTATTTTCTAAATTTTAGTAGTCTAGCTAAGAAAGAGGAAACCAGACCATAAGTATTAATAATTTCAGTCTTTAAAGTAATAAGGGCATTTGACTGTGTGGATCATGGCAAACTGAATGAAAAAAAAAACAATTTTGTTCGATTTTTCTTCTGTATACCATTCTGCAATAATTTTTTTATAAAAATATCACTTTTTTGGAAATAATTATCTTATTAAATTAAATCTGATTTGTTTAAGTACCCACGATTTTTTAACTAATATTTAAGTTTCCTTTGGTTTTATACATTATTTCATTCGGTGATAATTATTAATTACGCACCATGGTCACTTTTTACCTACCAGTATTAAATCCTTTAATTTAAAGGATTATTGTACTATTTTTAACAAAAATACCTCATTAAAGGTAAAAAACATTATTTTGTCAATTAATTAATTTAATCCTAATTGAGGTATAAAAAATTGTATTTAGTTATAAATAATAATTATTATTGAGGTATAAAGAAACTATTTATATATAGTTTAGCATTATTTAATCAACTTAGTTCGAAGATTAATTTGCAAACAAAAAGACCTCTTTTCGTTAAGCAGTTATTCATAATGAATTTTTTAACAGTGGAAGAAAAAATAGAAATGATTTTGATTTATGGAGAAGCAGGCAGGAATCTTGATGATGCTGTTAATATCTACGCTCAGTGTTTTCCGGATAAAATTCGATCACGTACTTCATTTCACCGTACAGTCAAGCAGTTTACTACAAACGGGAGTGTTTAACCGAAAAAAAGAGTTCGTCGAGCAACAGTCACAGGTGGAAATAATGAAATTAATGTATTAGAAGCAACGGCCGCTAATCCTCATACAATGCATTGAAGTCGAAGGCCACCATTTTGAGCACCTACTTTAATTAAAATTTAAAAAATAAATAAATTTAAAAAATAAAACCAAGTATTTTATTTAAAAATTATTGGTGAATTGTATACAAAGAAAAATCGAACAAAATTGATCTATTACAAATATGAAAAAATGTTTTAGACAAAATCTAACTATTTTTAGTTGAATAATCCGAATCTGCATTAAAAAATAGGGTTAAATGTCTCACCCTGTATTATCAAAATTGTTAAAAGTAAATATAGGAGTGCTACAGGGTTCAATTTTTGGCCCTGTGTTGTTTACTCTCTATATTAATGATCTAGAGTTCCATTTAAAAGATAACTGCATAACAACTTTTTATGCAGATGACACATCATTAATTTTATCTCATAAAAATAAAAACATCCTTGAAAAAGAATGCAATGACAACCTGCAAAGATTGTCCATATGTTTTAATAACAATTCTTTGTATTTAAATACTCAAAAAAAAAACAATTTAATTAGGTTTCATCACCAGGGGATTAGGTATACCTAAACCTACAACTTAATTACATAAAAAGATTTTTGTAAACCAACTAGTTTTTTATATTTTATTCATAAAAAACTTTTAATAAAAGATTATAAACAAAAATCATCTGGCTTCTTACATTTTTACAAGATCACAGACCTTTCAAGATAAAAAAGTACATTAAATATAAATACCGAGAACAAAGAAAATGAAGACATAAATTTTTAATAAATGTAAACGTTTGTAAAGGAAAACAAAATTAATTGTACAAATATTTGCATATAAACGACTTAACGAGAATTTATGAATAAAATTCTTCCATATCCAAACAATATAAGAATGGTTCCTTCGCGTTTGTATTTGATTATTTATTACTTTAAATTTATTTCTTTGCTTGCCAAGAAAAAATGTGTACGATGGAGCAAGGTTAAGATTTTAATAATCGGGGGAAATCATTTTATTAAAAATTTACATCGTTTGGGAGAATTTTTTTATACACGGTTATATTCTTTTATAAGCCTAAAAACTTGCCTGTATGTTTTGATTTTTATTCCAACATCCGAACCTCAATCTAAACAATTTTGAAATTGTTTCGTTGTTTCTTTTTTTAACTGGTGGCTTTGCGTTTACAAAAATACCTTTTCAAATTAAAAACATAAACCTTGTACACCTCGAGCAAACTCTGAATTTCCAATTTCACACTATTCCAAAATTGACGTTTTAAGTAGTAAATAACAAGCATACAATTTGCGTGTTTTCAGTAGTTTTAAAAGCAATTTTTTGACCAAAGATTCAGATTTAAAGCAATGTTATCAGATGTAAATTAATTAGCTGTATTAGATTCTTGTTTTATGTACAAATATTAACCTTAAACCTAGTTATTTATACTTACATACTCTTTATTTTTGTTGTTGTTTTAGTCTGTCTTAGGTAGGTCATACTTCTCTGGTATTTTTATCGTAATTTTAAGTTTTTTACGTTGGCACTCCGAAATCACTACATGCGCAGAAGACACATTTACAACCCTTTCGTATTTTTTCAGTTAGTAGTGTATATGCGCTCACTCCCAAAATATCAAAGCTGTCCCCAATTTACTGGATTTTTTATAACATACGAGGTGTGTTCAGAAAATATCGGGAATTTTCGTTTTTTGAAATAAATATTTATTTATTCGTCTACATTAATGTTGTCGCCTTCAAAATAGTCCCCATTGGATATTATGCACATGTGCCAGCTCTTCTTCCAATACTCGAAACACTTCTAAAACTCGATCTTCGGGATAGCCTTTAGTTCTTTCAGCGATGCGCTTTTAATGTCATCTATGCTTGCAAAACGGTAATAGGAAAAAGTCAGACAGAGGCATGTCTGGCGAATATGGAGGCTGAGGCATCATTACTGTATTGTTTTTGGTCAAAAATTTTGTTCAAAATTTTGGAACAAATTTTGCTGCCACGCGTTTCATACCCAAAACATTTGAAAAATTCCATTTCTTCCACTTTTTCCATGTTTTTATCGGTTGTTAATGTGCTTGTGCGTTCGGGGCGTTCTCATCTTCAACGTCTTCACGGCCATCTTGGAAACTCTTATACCACTTGTAAACTCTTGTTTTACTTATAGCAGACTCACTATAGACCTTTGTTAACATTTCACAGAATTTATTTCATTTTTTAAGCAAAATTGAATACAAATTCTCTTTGATTTCTTTTAACGAACGAAAATCGCCGAGCTCATAAAACACGTCTAACCTTAGCGGCTGCCACAGACAAAGTAAACGATGAAAACACCTAGAGTTTTTATCATACTTCGGGGGCATGTGTACCAACATAATAAAGAAAATTTTATGACAACCGGACCCTCCGAACCCGCGAAATTTAACAATTCCCCTTATTTTCTAAACCCACCTCGTATATATGTATACTAAAGTAAAGTTCTATAGTAAGCATTTTCACAGTTCTCTCCGTTCAGAGAAAGTTTTTCTGTCTACCCTCTGTAGTTTTTTTGACTAGACTTTAATTTCTAAGGCAACTTAACTAACATGTTTCTTGCAAAAATAAATATTATTTTAGACAAGGCTATTTCTATCAAAAAATAAAATCATTAACCATAAGATATTTAAGTAGTTGACTAATAATAGGTAATAATAGGTAATTAATTTACGAAATATTTCTAATAATACTTTTGCTCGTTTCGCGAATTAATTCGTGTTCTTAAGGTTGGTTTGTTGACCCAAATATGCGCATTTTCAAATTATTGTCATTTATATTTTTTACTGTTAGTTTAAAGTGTACTATAATAGTTTTAAATAATTTATTTTATGCAAAATAATCATCTATTAATTTAAAATTATTTACCTTTTCAATACACTAGTCAATTACATATTATATGTAAAATTGATTATATTTCAAAAACTGTTCTACTTTTATAACTTTTGACGACATTTTTGGATTCAGCGGATAATATTTCATAGGAATTGACTGCTACAAATTGCTGTTGACGAGAATTATTAGTGGCTGCTTTTTCGCTTTGACACTTTGACTAATTCATTTTTAGAGAGTAAGTAATATAATGTTTTCTTCGTCACAGGACATCTTGGAGAATAACTGATTTAAATACAGTGCATGATAGAGAACATAAAAAACTAATGGCAACAAAATTAATTAATTCGGAAAATATATTTACTAGTATACTTTTAACATACCACCCGAAAAAATATTAGATATATATAAATCATCCTGTTCCGGCCTAAACATTATAAATGCTTCACAAACTAGAGATACCACACTTAATGGTATTTGCAACAAACTATTTCAAAAGTCAGACCAAGGAATTAGTAGTTACCTTCAGAATCCAGAAAAGGGATGAGGAATCCGAGAAAGAAATAAATGAATTATATGATATTTACAAAAACGAAATAAAAAAAATTACCTAAAACAAAAACAATTGCAAAATACGTGTTAATACAAAATAATCTTGTATATCTAGAAAACACATCATTGCATTACCGATTACTCATTTCCTAAATTTTGCCAAATTTTTCGTGGTTCGTAAATTCCTGTAAATAGTTCTATAAAACTGACTTGATAATGGCAGGAAATGGCTAAAATTGGTAAATACCTATTTAAATTTTTTTCGAAGTAAATAGAAATGTAAATAACCTGTACTCAAGATTTGTTACATAAGAAAAGGTTAATAACATTTTTTAAAAACATTAATCGAAAAATAATTCCTTTTAAAATAATTAAAGATAATCGTTTAGTTTTTGTAATAATTAAATATTTTTAATGTTAATTGTTTTTAAACTTCTACATCCTATACATTTTGCCTTGTCTTTTGTTTCATACTTTTGCTGGTAGCTGTATTTATTTTAACATTTTCATAAAATATTTTAAATCCCAATAATACAATTTCCAATATTTTCATATTTTCTGGATATTCTTATATTACAATTCCTTCAATCATATCTGGATTAAGGTAGAGAAGAATTGCGGTTTTGACAGAAAATATAAATCCAAGTAAATCGGTCTGACACTTGGTTAACCAAATACATCATACAAAATAGGAAAAAGAATATTAAAAATCCCTTGGAATAAGTTTATATTATTATTCAAAAAGCTTTTAAGAGTTTAGAGGATATTTAGGGTAGGGAGTCTTAAAAGTACGCAGTCGTCAAGAGAATGAATATTTCAAAAAATGTATGATTTGAACCAAATATAATTTACCACCACCTGTATAGAGATACACAGTAAAAGAATATTTATTAATTTTAAACAAATATTAACCAGATTTAATGTTATTTCAGGTCCAACTTTACGCTAAGTAAATAAAAAAGTAGTTTGTAGATTAGATAACAAAATCCTACATCAATAATTTAACCATGATTCCTGTAATTTTCAAAAAAAAAAACCTTTTTGTAGACCCAATAACAAAAGTATTGTACTGACCTTTTAATTTCGCCGGCAGTAAACTATAACTAAAATTCGGGCACGGACTCCACTGTAAAGTCCTCATAAAACATTTTCTTTACTTTCACTGTGAAAAACTGTCAATCTTCAAGAAATACATTTCGATTTATAACCTTTATAATCTGTGTTTACAATATAAAAATGTGACATTTGATGGTGACACACAGATTCCCCTATTGTTTCATAGATGGCGCTCTATACAAATTTTTGATTTAAATCATTTTAAGATAAAAATATGGATTTGTTGTAGAAAAAGTATAGTATGCACCTGGTTTATAAACTTTTCTATACACTCATTAATTCAAGCACTCGCTCGCAAGCTCGCTCGTGCCTAAATTAAATTCGTGTATAAAATGGCGTTTATCAAACTTGATACATAATATACTATTATCCGAAATCGGCAGTAAAGAAGTCGACATTCGGCAGTAAAGTAAAAGAATTCGGCAGTAAAGTAGAACTTTACTGCCGATTTAATAAGAGTATTGTATGCAACCCATTATACATTTTTAGATGTGTCTACTGCTCCTCAACAGCAACTAAATAATATTAAAAAAAGCACCGTCGCGAAGGTCGATTGGACCCTTTCAAAAAATTTTGTTTAATAAAAATAATAAGTTAATTTTATTAATTAGATTAAAAAATCGCCGCGGCGGGCAACTATATTGGATCTCGGAATGATGACTCATCGCCGGTGAGTCAGCGCTCGAACAATCGAGAGTGGTGTGGAGCTTGAATATTCGAGAAGACGTAGGCGCTGAATATATAAGGAACGGCGCAGCATGGAGCAGTCAGTCAAGTTTTGGTACTCGCGACGAAATAAATAAATATACGTGCAAATAAATAGACTCTTGAACAGTAGTGTTATATAAATAATTAGTAGTTAAGTGTTTAGTTATTTTTATAGTTTCTTAGTGTTTTAAGTGTAATTAAGTTATAAAATAAATAGTTAAGTTCGTTAATAAACCAGTGCGTGTTTTAATTTACACTACGAACAGTAAAAACGTTACATATAATAACCGTCGCCACAAACAGTACACGTAGACACTTCCTACATTCAAATGACATTTCATTTGATCATCAAATGACTTGATTTAATCATCAATATTATTTACCTATTAGTATTATTAAATGTAATTTTGGATAAAATTTAATATGCACCTCGGCATTGAAGTCATTTTTTATCACTCACGTGGTTATTTGCCCCGTGATGAAAAATACGATTTTACTGCCTTGATAGAGATAAATAACTATTTCTTTGTTAAAATAATTACAAATCCTGGTTTTCTACAAAAAATTTTACAAAATAAAAACTTATGTTAAAAAATCTGATTTTAATAACGGTGTATCGAGGGTAATTCAGAAGAATAACACTACAAATAAACTAACCTGTTCCTATTCTTCTTCTTTTTCTTCAATCTGAATACAGAAGCACTGTGTTCAGGGGTAATGGCCTTTAGCTTAATTAAAAGCTATTTGGCCAGCTCCTTATGTTTTTTGGAAATTTAATATAATCAAGGGTCTCAATTAAGAGAATCTGAGTACAACTCATCCCTTGAATCATTTATTTTATATTATTATTGTTTATAGTTCATTTTAATATTATTTTATGTCTAATTTCTTTCACAATTTTCACTGTATCACTTTAATTTTTTTCCAGACTTGTTTTTTCGATATACAGGGTGTTATGTAATTAATGTTATATATTAAAATACTGAATACCTTTTGACATAAGGAATAAAGGAAAAATATGCATTAGAAGTTTTTTATACTTTTTGTGATACGCCACTGGTACATAGATACCAACCAACAAAGTAGCTATGCGTTGCCAGATGTAAAAAATTGTTACTAAAAATTTTTCTTGCAAAAAATAAAGATAAACTCAATAAATACAAAAGTTTTATGCCCTTAAAGCTCTAATACCCTTCTGTATTTATTTACTGATCCAGCTATTAGCTTAAGAAATGATTAGAAAATTTAGTACCTTTGAAATTTGAAATCCATAACCACAAAATTAATTTTTTCATCAGTTTTTTTCTCTGTTTACTCAGATGAAATTGGGACCAGTTCACAGGTTAAACTTTAAACATTTAATTTGTGTAAATAAATCCAAAAGCACTTGCCTTAGTTAAGATATTTACAATTTGAAAACATAATCTAAAATTTAAAAAAAATGCACTAGATTCTGTAATAAAAGTTGGCAGATTTTGTTTGAATTTACCTTCAGTACAAAAATGAAATAACCAACAATAAAAACGCCAAATTGACAATTTGCATTGTTAATTTTGTCATTTTTGTAATTAAGCTAAACAATGTTTGTCCACTTTTTTGAGAGATTTTGGAAATACTGTTGTTACCAACCATAACATAATAAATCCACCAGATTAACCTAAAGTTCCTAGTCGATCAGTGGCGTACTTTTTGGTAGGATAAAGGTTATTATAAATTATTTTTAGACTTAATTAAAAAAAAAAAAAGTTTCAGGTGCTTCTTTATGGACCCTAAGGAACAACCCATTTTAATATATAACATTAATTACATAACACCCTGTATTCTTGTTTATTTATTAATATGTTCGTATTTCGTGTACACACAAAATTAACAATTAGTTACCCATATCTCCGCTAATAATCTGCGTAATGGCATAATAAAGAGCCCGGTGCCCTTGCAGCAGCGGCAAGTTTTGCATGTCCTATGGTTTTTTGGCAGGTTAAAATATGAGAACAAAATTTCACACCAACAGCAAAACTAATAACCGGACGCGTCACGGTTGGCAACACCGCATCCTGTGTTGTACCTTTAATAGTATGCGTGCATTGCCCATTGCCCATTTATAATGTTCCAAATCCAATTCTATGCTTTTGACAAACCCGTCACCAATTGATTAATAACTATTTTACATTAAATATATGGATAAATAGTCATAATGTCATTATACCTATAAATGTAAGGTATAGTTGTATGTTTAATGTCTCACCTCGACATTTTATATTATATTTTATTGTTGTGTAAAAAAAATTAAAAGGTTTATGTAATAACATAAGCAGGTCAATAATTTAAAAAAAGGCTAAAAAAATTATCGAATATCGTTTTTTTTTTAGTTTTTACATAAACCTCTTTACCTTTGTTGTTTGATATTTTTTGATAAAAATGTTTTACACTAAACTTAAATTTTAAAACCTGGCCATAAATAGCCGAGATAAAAAGGTTTATGTAAAACATAAAAGGTAATTTTAAGTTGTAAAAATAAAATATTTGCCATTGTAAAAATGTTCAATTATCGTTGGCGTGCGTTGTTAGAAGGTAAAAGGGGTTAATTTTTCATCATTTGAAAAAGGAAAAGGCTTATTTTAGATAATTAATTAATTAATTCCATTACATTTCTTTTTTAATAGCTTTTCGACTATTACTACTATTGACCCCTTAATGTGTTAAATAGTGACAAAATGTACTCTACAGTGCATGCCAATTTCTTTATCTGTTTTGATGTTACTAAAAGCTCTTTTTTCTTTACACTACTAGTGCACATTGTATCACAATTAAAGTTAAATTACACCAATAGTGACAAAATAGACTGAAAAAACTGGTAATAACCGAAATGCGTTTTAAAATGTTTGGTTGGTACCTACCTATCTACCTGCGCAGTGCATATCCGGAGATACCGCGTTGTGGAAGTGTGGCATTTTTGTTCAGTTAGATTTTAATTACGGTGAATCCATAAGAGGACATTCTTATTTTTTGGTAAGTATTATACTTCCTGTTTCTTTAAGCCTTAATACTCAATAAATACCAATATGTTAAAAGGATGTCCATACCCGACCTATATTATATATCAATAATTTACGGCAGTAGGTCGGGTACTTGTAACATTAATAATATAAATACATAAACACTTGATTTACTTTTTATTTTCAAGCGTAATGGTTGTTATATTAACCTATAGGTACCTACATTTTTATTAATATTATGGAAAATTTGTACACGTGTGGTAAATCCCCGACATACAGCCGCCTGACACCTCTACCAATGGGATAACCCATTTTTTATAACAGAAAAATGGATTACTGATGAATTCTCAAGATAATTAATTGCATACAACTAGACAGCCAGTAAAACATTGCATTGATCTAAAACTTTTACGTTTTAAGGAACCATTTTGCTTAAGCCAGCCATACGACTCAAATATAAAATTATATTTTAAAAGGCACCGATTTTGATAATTGTCATAGATTTTTGTTCCTAATAAATGTTTCTCTTTATTTACCTTTTCGTTTTATTCACTACCACCAATAGGTTTTACTCAAATAATATTGTTAATTTACACTAGAAGTTTGCACTAAAAGAGTAAAAGTACCTTTCTAAAATTAGAACTTTTCCAAAGTAGTGTTAATTTACACTGAACAAAAGTGGGATTATACCCAGGAAGTGTAGATGTACACGATTTTAGGTAAATTAACACTTTTTAATACAGTGAAAAATTACCCTATTCTCAGTGCTATAGTGTTAAATCATACTTTCTTACTTGGGAAAAATTACACTACAAATTAACTCTAATTGTAGTGTTATGAAACAACACTATTTAGTTGATTTTTTTTTACTGTGTAAGCTAATATTTCTGACTTCCAAGTAAACTATTCAATATTTGCTAAAACATAAAATGATACTGAATATATATTTACCAAATTGGTAAATGGTTCCTAATTAAACCAACGAAACAAAATATTTTTTAACGAAAACTCAATATAGGTAATTGATATTAGGTGAATCAAATTGTAAGGTAAAATTTTTATAATAAACATATTTTGAAATTCTAATTTATTAATTTAATTATATATTCACAATGCACAAATTGAAGGCTAAACATGTTTTTTAATACCTAGACTGTATCATCATCATTATTTTTAAAAATTAATTATTCTATTCTATTTGGTTTAAAGTATACTTTAAACCAAATAACGCTTAAACCCTAATTTTAATTTTATTAAATTTAATTTTTTTCAACAAAGTCAGCAATTCAATCAAGAACACCATGAAACTGATGGCATATCCAGTAGCCAACACCACAAAAACTTCACCAAAATTCCCCAAGTTCAGGGCAGCTAAGGTATGTTGAGTTTTATTGTATTTGGTCTTGGCATTTTCTGCAACTATATCGTGCCACCATTTAACGAAAAAACCTTTTTCCTGGAACTCACAGGACCAATACTCAATACTGTACTTCAGGTAAGAAGAGTTACTTATGTAAAAACTATTAAATAAGGTTAAATAATTTATGTAGATAAGATCTGCAATTTGGACTTCACTGGGGTGAGTCAAAATTGTCGATTTAAATACCACAGCAATGTTTTTTTCTTCTGTGTTGATAACGTATTTCAACAATGTTTCATCTGTAGTATTTGCTACGAAGGATGTAGCTTTAACAATAACTCCATCCCTATTAATTCTATCGTAATATATTAGTTTTATTTTAGATATTTTTTCCAGGTACCATGTAAAATAGACGAAATATTTTTCTACTTCCAAAGTTGTTACATCCCCTATTGTTTCATATGGTATAGACAAAATACTGCTTAACTTCGCATTATATATGGTATCAATATTTAAACTGAATAAAAAATATGCTACGATGATAATTCTGAATGATGTAAATTTGTATTTCATTGATATACTGATACCCAAAACCATCTTCAAAACATTAAATATAATATCCATATAAGTCAACCTAAATGATTTTTGCAATAACTTGAACACAACCAAAAATATAACTACTAATATTAAGGTTAATAAAAGGTTATACCATAAACCTTTCTTAAAAACTTTTAATAATTTTCCCTCACTTTTCATGTTGATTTTATCGTGTTCAAAAACCGTCACCAACTGATCTTCAAGTAGTAAAGGTCCATATAAACAGTTTATAAAGTTTGTTTCGTTCATAAATAAATGTCCAATAGCTATGTCAAAATTATTTTTATGCAGATCTTCCGTTAACTTGTGTATGGTGCCATTATTCAAGTACTCCGATTGATAGTACGAATTGTCGACATAATTTATTTTCGCCCCCAAAATTTCTCCTAAAAGCCTTATACATGAAACGTATACTCCAGGATTTTCAAGTTTATCTATTGATATTACATACGGGGGGGCTGTTAAATACCCCACATTAATAGGGTAGAGTTTTTTTCCAAACAATTTTCTTGTACTTATGTGTAGCTTACTATAGCAAATATTGCCTATTATTGTATAAACAATATTGCCCATAGGTTTCCTAAAATCTGTAAAAAAAGTAGTTGTCAAATTACCATTGTTCAGAATGCCAATTTTATTATTAAACTTTATCCAAGTATTTCTAAGTACGACTCTTGCAAATTTTCCTGATACTTCATCAGTTATTTCAAGCAAAATTTTGTTGTCTATGCCAAAATCACTTAATATTTCCATGATTTCTTCTGCAGTGATTTTTTCATTAAATTTAATAGTGATTATTTTTGATACCACCTCATTTTTTGTGCTATTTTTTGGTTCTAGTGTTTTGCAAATATATTTACTTATATCTTTTGTAACTATAGAATCTACAGACTTGATTTTAGAGTGGTTTACTTTTAGTGGATAAATTAAATTGATCCATAAAATTAGCAGTAAAATTATCAGGATGTGTTTAGACATCTTTTTCAGTTGAACTTTTTGATGATATTAAAAAGACAATTTTCTTAATACAAAAATAAATATATCTTAGGGAAGAATCAATCATTTCTTTGGTATCATTAGTGTGTTATGTATATTTTTGTTATTACCTAATCAAATTTCTCCACCTTATTTGTGTTTGTATTATTACAAACCATGTGTCATAATATGAGACCATGCCAATTGTTTTAAACAAAGCATGATATGCAAAAAACAGTTCGTATACCCTTTATACGTATGGTAAAGAGGTGTAACAGTACACAGGCAAATTTTCACCAAAATTGTTAGACTTTTTTAGAGTTGTTTTTTTATGATATATTTATATACCATATATTTTCCAAGTATTTT
Source organism: Brassicogethes aeneus (assembly GCA_921294245.1). Lineage (NCBI taxonomy): Eukaryota > Metazoa > Arthropoda > Insecta > Coleoptera > Nitidulidae > Brassicogethes > Brassicogethes aeneus. Next base: position 65,306,335 of record OV121134.1, read on the forward strand.
TTTATTCTACCAATATATATATATAGTTTTTAGACACTCTGTCTCCCTTGTAACATATATTGTCAAAGTCCTGACCTCCCTCCCCCCAAATTCTCACTTCAAACTCAGATTTTTTGAATTTTTTGTTTTTTCTAAATAAATATTTATTATTACAATAAAATTAATATTAATTTTATTAAAAAATTTAGTAAAGCAAAATTTGTATTATGGTAATATAATTAAGAAATACATTTTAATAATTACAAAAACAAATCATATTCATATTTTTAAAATTACCCGTCCTATTCTCATTTATAAATAATTATTTATTATTTATAATTATAATTAATTAGGTATTAATTATGAAAATTCATAATTACTATGCTTGATAATGGTACTGTACTGTACCAAACATCGCCGCAATTTATGATTGGCTAACAGCACCCCTCAGGCAAGCGTTCGTAAACCTACGTTTTCAAACATTATGTACGAGTTGTGTTCAGAAAATAACGGGAATTGTTAAATTTCGCGGGCTCCGAGGGTCCGGTTGTCATAAAATTTTCTTTATTATGTTGGTATACATGCCCCCGAAGTATGATTAAAACTTTAGCTGTTTTCATTGTTTACTTTGTTTGTGGCAGCCGCTAAGGTTAGACGTTTTTTATGAGCTCGGCGATTTTTCGTTCGTTAAAAGAAATGGATCAAAGAATTTGTATCCAATTTTGCTTAAAAAATGAAATAAATTCTGTGAAATGTTAACAAAGGCCCATAGTGAGTCTGCTATAAGTAAAACAAGAGTTTACAAGTGCTATAAGAGTTTCCAAGATGGCCGTGAAGACGTTGAAGATGACGAACGCCCCGAACGCACAAGCACATTAACAACCGATAAAAACATGGAAAAAGTGGAAGAAATGGTTATAAACCATCAGAGAAGTCGCTGATGATGTTGGTAAATCGATTGGCTCTTCCCATAAAATTTTTTCGAATGTTTTGGGTATGAAACGCGTGGCAGCAAAATTTGTTCTAAAATTGTCAAATTTTGAAAAAAAAAATTGGCCAAAAACAATAATGTAAGCCTCTATATTCGCCAGACTTGCCTCTGTCTGACTTTTTCCTATTCCCAAAAATAAAGAGAACCTTAAAGGGCCGTCGTTTTGCAAGCATAGATGACATTAAAAGCGCATAGCTGAAAGAACTAAAGGCTATCCCAAAGATCGAGTTTAAGAAGTGTTTCGAGTATTGAAAGAAGAGCTGGCACATGTGCATAATATCCAATGGGGACTATTTTGAAGGCAACATTAATGTAGATGAATAAATAAATATTTGTTTCAAAGAACGAAAATTCCCGATATTTTCTGAACACACCTCGTATGTTCACCAAACAGCGAATTTTGGAATCGGAATATCCATTTAGACACCGATGATGTTTATAAACATGGATGTTTAAGAAATTCTTTTAGCGCATGTGTCTATAGACGAAATAATTGAAAGGGAATAGGCACATATGTTACAAAACATATGTAGTTCATGAACATGCATGTTTAAAATAGTAAGCGACAAAATATATCTACGAATTCATGGCAATATAATATTATATATAATACCCGTTTTTGGTATTTTACCGTTGACTGAAGACTTTCTCAATTAACGCTTTTAATAATTTATAATGCTGTTTAAATTTAAACGACTTATTTTTACTGAATTGAAATGTTTACAATTTTCACGTAAATCATTACTAAAATGTGTATTTATTTATCTAATAGGTGCAATTTATATTTACAGGGACTGTATGTAACACCACAACAAAGTTGTAATTTTGTTAAGATGATAACGGCCACGTGTTGGCGTTACAAGCTGGTTTACAAATAAATAAAACTTTTCATATGGGTGAATATTTCAAAAGTGTAATTCACTCGGTTCTGGCTTGTTATTTCATAAGTTATTATCCAACTGAAAATAAAATACTTGATGTCTTGTTTAATTAACAATTTTTACTTGATTCCTTACGTATTTTAGTCTAAACGAGCATAGTAAAAATATTTTAATTTTTGTTTTGCAATTCGTCATCACCGTGCCTCGTTCACATTCAAAGAACAACAACATATTATTTTCTTACATTTATTTACAAATTAAATCTTGCAATATCCTGTCTAACACAGACGAAGAAAATACAAAATAGTACAATGCAAGCAAGAAATTGCATTTTAAAATGTAAACTTTTTTTAATGCCGCGGCATGCCGTTTAAACTTTGTTTACATCTATAAGCGTCATTGCCGTGGCTACTTAAAATATGTCTAATTACATATTTAAATACGCGATACATTCGGAAAGTTTTCGAACGTCTGATATGGAAATATCCTGCCTGTCGAACGTCCACACTGTTCAAAATTTCAGGACCATTTTAACACCAAATTAACACCATACATGGTCTATATCGATACAAACCAAAATGGTGTTAAATATGGTTCGTTGGTCCGGTGTAAATTCAAATAATAAAATAGTGTTAATTTAACTTTCACACAGTATTAAAATAAATTTTACCTGGTGTAAATTGAACTCCTTTTCAGTTTTAAATATTATGTGTTTGTGGTCAAATTAAATCATACTACACAGAAAAAAGGAAAAAAAAAGGATACAGGAAGTTCCTTGACGCATTACTAGTATATTATCAATGGTATTATTCCAGAAAATGGAACCTTCAACTCGCTAGAGATAATGTTTTTAGTGCGTTCCACTAACTTAAAATAATTCAAGTATTGACAGCTGTTTCCACCTATTTAATATCGAACAACTTGTAGTGTCACACCAAAGCAAAGGACTACCTGAGCTTATATACTCTTCATGTAAGTCAACAGAGGGGAGATTTAAGAATCGTTTAAACAGATTGCTTTAGGTTGAAGTAACTCTTATTTTACAAACAACATATTTAGTAAACTGAACCATACAGCGGGTTGGTTTCACTAAAGTTTTCTGGGTTAATTTAACCAATTAAAAAAAAAATAACTATCTGGTTTAGAACCGTCAAACTAATTTTTATTTATATTTACCTTCCCACAGTTAATTTAAATAAAATACTTAAATTAATATAGTTAAATGAACTATTCCTTTTTTTCTGTGTTAGACACTGTTAGTGCACTTCTCAAATATTTTTAGATAAACACCGTTTTGGTGTTTGCTGTATATAACATTTTCAACCATAATTCATGGTGTTTATGTTAACATCACTTGGTGTTGGATTTTGACACTATTTTAAGATTACTCTTTACACCACAAATATTTTAAACAGTGTAGAGAACCTAGGTGACCAGTTATCCCTCACGGAGGGGAGCATTTTAGTATCTACTGCAAACTACGTGCTAAAGAAAAAAGATAAAAAGGATATAAATTTTCACATTTAACAACCTTTTATAAAAATAGCTAAAACAAAAGGTGTCGGGGTGAAATTCACTAAACGTAGTAGTGCAAAATAACTAATGATCAGTTTATTTAAATCTAAATCGTTCTACGTTTAGTGGACTTTACTACATAATTAGGCCACTAAACTTAAGAACCAACCTGGGAGAATACACAAACACTTGTAACAATTATTTAAACAGAACTTTACAATAAATTTCGTTTTAGTAAAAATGTATAAGAGCGATGTGTTCGATACAATTTTCAAACGCTTTCTGCCTGGATTTCACTCGCTTCGTATATCTGGAGTATCGCTTCTTGCATCATCTGGACACCAGTCCTTTAGGCCAAGTTCGAAAAACTTGTAATTTCTTTATCTTAATATCCCGTCTTACTTCTTTTGCAAAGCTTTTTACATTTTACAACACAATTTAGAAATTCCAAACTTATTCAAAAATAAATTTGTAAAACGTATTAAAGTACTGAAGCATTACAATATATTCTTATTTTAAAGCAAGTTGACTTAAATTAAAAAAATATTTTCAAGATGATAGGTGTTCTAAATATACACTGTTAAAAATTTCATGACCATTTTAACACCAAATTAACACCATATATGGTCTATATCGATACAAACCAAAATGGTGTTAAATAGGGTTCGTTGGTCCAGTGTAAATTCAAATACTAAAATGGTGTTAATTTAACTTTCACACAGTATTAAAATAAATTTTACCTGGTGTAAATTGAACTCCTTTTCAGTGTTAAATATTATGTGTTTGTGGTCAAATTAAATCATACTACACAGAAAAAAGGAAAAAAAGGAAACAGGAAGTTCCTTGACGCATTACTAGTATATTACCAGTGGTATTATTCCAGAAAATGGAACCTTCAACTCGCTAGAGATAATGTTTTTAGTTCGTTCCACTAACTTAAAATACTTCAAGTATTGACAGCTGTTTCCACCTATTTAAGGTCTAGTATCGAACAACTTGTAGTGTCACACCAAAGCAAAGGATCACCTGAGCTTATATATTCTTCATGTAAGTCAACAGAGGCGAGATTTAAGAACATCACGTGATCCACAAAAAAATAAATACTTATGGGTCAACTAAATTAATATAGTTGAATGATCTATTCCTTTTTTTTCTGGGTAGGTGCACTTCTCAAATATTTTTAGATAAACACCGTTTTGGTGTTCATTTTCAACCATAATTCATGGTGTTATATTAACACCACTTGGTGTTGGATTTTGACACCATTTTAGGATTACTCTTTACACCACAGATATTTTAAACAGTTGTAAGGGTCCTGTAGTATATAAACTTCTAAATTCAAATTTGGCGCTATTTTAACCAAGGAAATTTTGAATAATCCACGAAAAAATAATATTATAGTTATAAGTTATTTTATGTTTTAAAAAACTATTGAGTCTTAAAATTCCACTTCTTTGTATCTGAACGTAGAAATATTAGGGAGACGTGTTTATATTACACATTCTTGCTTAAGTGGCCGAGATGTTTAAAAGCTAGATTAGGAAATATAATACACACAGAGGGTTTTTGCTCGCCCTTCGAGATACTCCTGTGAAACCGTTTGTGAAATATATTAAGTATAATATAGTTATAGTTTTTGTGATTGTTACCGATTTTCTGCTATAACTACTTAGGTATGTACACTTTGAAAAATTGTAAATTTGCTAGTAATGATAAACAACTCCTCGTTTTTTGCTTATAATTTGCTTATAATTTTGAACAATATTATTTAATTCGCATTTTTGTCTATGACGTTTATCATTGCTAGTTTCTTGGGTCCTAATCATTTTAATATGTGTAAATAGCGAGTGATTTTTGGTAATGATTTTTATTGTATCACTATTTCATTATTTTGGTTTAATATCTTGTGATCGCGCATACACTGAGTTTTAATCTTTATGTTGTCGCATGTACACTGAATTACATTTGACTTAAATTTTACTATTTTGTATTTTCTTTATTTTGAGTTACACTGGCCTTGATTTTGCTGTTTCCTTTTGTATAACTTTGTATGACTTTATTTAACTGAAATGTATTTTATTGTTTATGAAACTCAGTGTATCATCTCGGTATTAAGGTATTTATTTATTTTAACTCTTTACATTTGTACTCAGGCTAAAGCTTTTAACAATTATATTACTATTATAATATTGGTATTATTTGGGTAAGGTTTATAAAATGTTATTATTATTATTATTATTATTATTGCTCTTATTATTATTATTAAATTTGATATTACCATTAGGTCATATCATGGTAAGGTAATAGTATCGTTTAACCTTTTGATAGATTCTGGATAGAGACTTTGATTTAAACTGCTTATCTTAGCGCTTTATTTGGAATATTTGATAATGGCTTTAACGTTACTATATATGATAAAAATCTCTTTATGTTATTATTCAGCGCGATACTTTCTGGTGGTTAGAGTTTTGGCCATGTTCAGGTGTTTCTTGTTATGACTCTCTCCTATTTATTATTTTATTGTATTTTATTTATATTTTATACCATTTTATTTTATTGCATATTGTTGATTTTATTTGTGTCTGTATTTGTACTTGTATTTTCGTTTGGAGAGTGCTCATACATGAATATTTGAACATGGGTAATATATTAGCATTATTTCAAAAGGATTTATCCTTAGAAGAAAAATAGTGTTTTTATGTTATTACCTATATAAACTCTGTGTGCAGAATTGTTTGTATATTTTTGCAATACTTTTGTCTTGTTCTGGACATTGATTTTGTAAGAATATTTGAACATATTGTGATATAGCGACACTTTAGTGAGATAGGACCACCATAGCTGTCGTTAAATCACTTCGCAGAGTATGCAATTGTTCCATAGTGTGGTTATTGGCTACGGTTAAATATCTGCACTTGGTTAAAGCATATGAATTCTTTCTATCAGAAATATGTCGTTGTTGTAGTTTATTTATATAAAATCGTATCCTCGTTCAATAGTTCGAAGATGCGTGGTAAGGTAATCAAATAAACAAACACTTCGTCATAAAATGACGATCTCTATTATAACTATTTTACCTGAGTACAAAATGTTTTGAGTATTGATAAAAACATCCAAATTATATGAAATATGTTTATCTGCTTTTTATGTTATTTTATTCACTTATTATTTATACTGTATTCTTGTGATTATGACCCATATGACTATGTTTTGTTTTGTAATTTATTTTTATTTGAACTGTGTAAGTCGACAGGGTTTTTATGGTCCCTTTTCCCTGTGCTTTGACTCAACGGGCCACCCCTTTGTCTTTGCTTAAATTAAATCAGAGGTTTAAAAATTAAATGCTTGCGTTTCATTAAACCTGACCAATTTCAAAATATCGTTATTATCAATGTAAGTAAATACACAACGTAGAGTCCTAATTTTTATAAAGTAAGTAAATTAACTAGACGATCACGAACATGCCAAATTAAGTATTTCAGTATACTTAAAGAATCGGGTTACGAAAATACATAGTGGATTTTACATTTTGGTGCCGTGACCAGGATACATTGATAATGGGGTTTGAAATTGGTCTGGGTGATGGATTTATGGCCTTTACACAGCGGGGTAAAATATTTCCTACGCATTTTTAAGTGTTGTTTGCACAGTGAGGTAAAATATTTCTTCTGCATTTCCAAGTGTTGTTTGCACAGTGGGGTAAATATTTTTTTTGTATGTTAACTTTGTTTAGTTTTCTTTTTCTTTATTTCTTGTATTTAAGGGTTTGTTGTCATTTAATTCTATATAGTGGGTAAACTATTTTAAGCTCAAATATTCTGTGTGTATGCACAGTGGGATAAGTTTTTTTTCTCTTTTTTTTTTGTCCGTTTTAAACTTAAATAAGTTGTTATTACCTTTTGGTACTGCTGATTCTTCTTTGAAGTCAGTATTTGGTATTAGTAGTTGAATCTTCCTTGAAGCCAGCTGCTTATTTTAATTTGTGTTGTTTCTTTTAGTTTCAAAAATTTCTTCAACTATAAATGAATTTTCTTTGAAAGCTAGCTTCGAAACATTGTAAGAAGTTACGTATTAGAATACTGAAGCTGAATCACCTCTATGGTGGCAGCTAAGCAAAGTACTAAGGGGCGCAGCTAAGTGTAGTGCTAGGGGGCGCAGCTGAATCTTCTTTGAAGACGGTTGTTTTTGTTTAATTACTTTTGTAAACATTAGTTAAACATCTCTTGATGTAACTATTTTGGTGGTTTTTTTTAGTTAAACATCTGTTGATGTAACTATTTTCTTTTGTAACGTAGTGGAACATCTATTGATGTCACGCAAGGGTTGTGTTTGGGGGTAAACGAACCTAATTTTATTTTACAGGCTTTAAAATACGTTTTTTTTTGGTTCCGTCCCTTTATTATTTTCCTTTCTGGTGTCACCTGGTGAATAGCTTGGTTTTTGTGAGCTGGATCTTCATGGACCGTGTTCTGCTATTCGTTGTGTCTTGAGAGACTTTGAAAAGTGCAAATTTACTTTTCAGAAGTGTATTGGGAACAGTTTTTTTGTATATTCGGAGCAGCTACTTACTGTCGATTTCTTTTGTCCTATTACAGCATGCCAATACAAGGTAGCCTATATTTTGGTTAAACAATTTGTTTTGTCAGTCTTTCCAATTTTATTTTTTCATTAAAGGTTTTGTTTATTTAGGAGTAATTGGAGAATTGTTTGAGTCTGGTGAAAGAATGTTGGTTGTGTGTTATTATTATTATTTTTTGTGAACCATTTTACATGTTTTATTTTGTTTTTGCCATAAACCAATTAATGCAAAAAATTTGACGAGTGCACTATCCATGGATACGATGAGCTCCACTTCATTTGGGACACGGAACTGGAAGGGATGAACTTTACTACATTTGACGAATGGAGATGGTACCTTATTTTAAAATTTGATGAAGTAAAAAGTGTAGCTGACTCAAGACATGGACTGGACAATATTCTAAGGGGCGTACATGATTATTCCAAGTCATAAATACTATAACCAGGAGGAAAATGGAATGGTTAAACGGACTGACATACATCTTCATTCCTTCATTACAATACTGTTTTCCAGGTGGGTTCTTTTCATTTTATTGATTTTACTAATTTATCCATTTTATTTTGACTAAGTCCCTACTGTATTTCTATTTTATTTTATTGGTACTTTTTTAATTATTTATTTATATTATTATTGCGATAAAACGCTGATATTATTTGTCTTCTTTTTATGTATGATATTCCTGACTGAGAACAACAAGCCCTACGTTCAGATGAGTTTGGCCAAATTTGACGCGAAGGATGTTGAAAGTTTGCCAAGCCTCCAAGAGTCCGTCTGCCAATCTTCCAAAGGGGCGTCTGTAAGGGTCCTGTAGTATATAAACTTCTAAATTCAAATTTGGCGCTATTTTAACCAAGGAAATTTTGAATAATCCACGAAAAAATAATATTATAGTTATAAGTTATTTTATGTTTTAAAAAACTATTGAGTCTTAAAATTCCACTTCTTTGTATCTGAACGTAGAAATATTAGGGAGACGTGTTTATATTACACATTCTTGCTTAAGTGGCCGAGATGTTTAAAAGCTAGATTAGGAAATATAATACACACAGAGGGTTTTTGCTCGCCCTTCGAGATACTCCTGTGAAACCGTTTGTGAAATATATTAAGTATAATATAGTTATAGTTTTTGTGATTGTTACCGATTTTCTGCTATAACTACTTAGGTATGTACACTTTGAAAAATTGTAAATTTGCTAGTAATGATAAACAACTCCTCGTTTTTTGCTTATAATTTGCTTATAATTTTGAACAATATTATTTAATTCGCATTTTTGTCTATGACGTTTATCATTGCTAGTTTCTTGGGTCCTAATCATTTTAATATGTGTAAATAGCGAGTGATTTTTGGTAATGATTTTTATTGTATCACTATTTCATTATTTTGGTTTAATATCTTGTGATCGCGCATACACTGAGTTTTAATCTTTATGTTGTCGCATGTACACTGAATTACATTTGACTTAAATTTTACTATTTTGTATTTTCTTTATTTTGAGTTACACTGGCCTTGATTTTGCTGTTTCCTTTTGTATAACTTTGTATGACTTTATTTAACTGAAATGTATTTTATTGTTTATGAAACTCAGTGTATCATCTCGGTATTAAGGTATTTATTTATTTTAACTCTTTACATTTGTACTCAGGCTAAAGCTTTTAACAATTATATTACTATTATAATATTGGTATTATTTGGGTAAGGTTTATAAAATGTTATTATTATTATTATTATTATTATTGCTCTTATTATTATTATTAAATTTGATATTACCATTAGGTCATATCATGGTAAGGTAATAGTATCGTTTAACCTTTTGATAGATTCTGGATAGAGACTTTGATTTAAACTGCTTATCTTAGCGCTTTATTTGGAATATTTGATAATGGCTTTAACGTTACTATATATGATAAAAATCTCTTTATGTTATTATTCAGCGCGATACTTTCTGGTGGTTAGAGTTTTGGCCATGTTCAGGTGTTTCTTGTTATGACTCTCTCCTATTTATTATTTTATTGTATTTTATTTATATTTTATACCATTTTATTTTATTGCATATTGTTGATTTTATTTGTGTCTGTATTTGTACTTGTATTTTCGTTTGGAGAGTGCTCATACATGAATATTTGAACATGGGTAATATATTAGCATTATTTCAAAAGGATTTATCCTTAGAAGAAAAATAGTGTTTTTATGTTATTACCTATATAAACTCTGTGTGCAGAATTGTTTGTATATTTTTGCAATACTTTTGTCTTGTTCTGGACATTGATTTTGTAAGAATATTTGAACATATTGTGATATAGCGACACTTTAGTGAGATAGGACCACCATAGCTGTCGTTAAATCACTTCGCAGAGTATGCAATTGTTCCATAGTGTGGTTATTGGCTACGGTTAAATATCTGCACTTGGTTAAAGCATATGAATTCTTTCTATCAGAAATATGTCGTTGTTGTAGTTTATTTATATAAAATCGTATCCTCGTTCAATAGTTCGAAGATGCGTGGTAAGGTAATCAAATAAACAAACACTTCGTCATAAAATGACGATCTCTATTATAACTATTTTACCTGAGTACAAAATGTTTTGAGTATTGATAAAAACATCCAAATTATATGAAATATGTTTATCTGCTTTTTATGTTATTTTATTCACTTATTATTTATACTGTATTCTTGTGATTATGACCCATATGACTATGTTTTGTTTTGTAATTTATTTTTATTTGAACTGTGTAAGTCGACAGGGTTTTTATGGTCCCTTTTCCCTGTGCTTTGACTCAACGGGCCACCCCTTTGTCTTTGCTTAAATTAAATCAGGGGTTTAAAAATTAAATGCTTGCGTTTCATTAAACCTGACCAATTTCAAAATATCGTTATTATCAATGTAAGTAAATACACAACGTAGAGTCCTAATTTTTATAAAGTAAGTAAATTAACTAGACGATCACGAACATGCCAAATTAAGTATTTCAGTATACTTAAAGAATCGGGTTACGAAAATACATAGTGGATTTTACACAGTGTAAGAAATCTTTTTTTTCAGTGCGTTTCAAGCTGGTTTACAAATAAATAAAACTTTTCATATATGCTATAGCATTATTTATTGTATTTGGTAATACATAAAAATTAAAAACTGAACTTGTCCCCTCTAAACCGTATCCACCCAACGCAAGTACACAAGGCCGGTAGCCTGTACGGCGATACGGTGTATAAATCTGATTGCGAGACAAAGCCGATGACCATATTTAGTGACCGCGGACTGTGCTTCTCACCTGCTGCCATCGCTCTTCGCCTCACATCATTTCGCTTAATGTTTGTCTGGTGTTCGAACGGACTCGACGCTGTTGTTGTGTCCACGAGTTGCACGTACAGTAGTTAGAGGCGGAGGCCCTTGATCCTTGGTGCGGGAAAGCACCGCGCGTGCGGAAAGTGTTTTCTTTTGATCTCCGACGAGACGGTGGAAGCAACATGGCTTGTACTAAGGTAGGTCAATGTGTCTTAGGACTTGTGATTGATATTGCTTTCTTCAAATCTTTGGTACCGCGGTTATTCTTAAGTTTAAAATTGTGTTTATAGTAAAATAAGATGTATTGTATTCCTAAATATATAAAAAGTTAAGTGGGATTAAAAATATAGTTTTACAAGATAAATTTGGTAAAAATACATTTTTTATAAAATATGAATCATGATAAATTTAAAAAATTAAGGTATATTTTGTCTAAAACATTTGTTCATAAAAAAATCAATTTTGTTCGTTTTTTCTTCTGTATACGATTCTGCAATAATTTTTCTATAAAAATACCTTTATTTTCGGTATTAATTGTTAAATTAAATCTGATTTTTTTAAGTACCCACGATTTTTTAAGTAATATTTAGGTTTCCTTTGGTTTAAGTTTTATAGATTATTTCATTCGGTGATAATTATCAATTGCGCACCATGGTCACTTTTTACCTGCCATCATTAAATCCTTTAATTTAAAGGTTTATTGTACTATTTTTAATAATTTTTATCAATTAATTAATTGAGGTATAAAAAATGGTAATTAGTTATAAATAATAAATATTATTGAGGTATAAAGAAACTATTTATACATGGTTTAGCATTATTTAATCAATTTAGTTCAAAGATTAATTTGCAAACAAAAAGACCTCCTTTCGTTATAACGAAACGTTCCTCCTAAAGGGAGGAGAGTATGAGGACCAAGTTTAGTACTGATTGATTTCCCCGCTCAAATCATTTAATTTTTATTTTAAAAATTTTTTCGTAAAATGCATACTTACTGAGATATTTCAAAGTTTCAATTTAAATGTCTCACCCTGTATAACGTTAACTTTTATTTTCTTAAATCAATTTAATTCAATTTACCAGTTTTTTTCTTTAATAAAGAATATTTTTTTAAATTAAAATAATGTTAAAATTTTAGTTTTTACTTTTTTAAAATGTATATTTTCCAATAAAAAATCAATTTTTTCCAATAAAGCCAATTTTTCCAAGGCCTGAAAAAAAAAACGGAAAAACAGGTTTTCCCCCAATTTTTCCGTTTTTTTTCGACAATTTAAACCCTAATACCTATACATATATGTTTACCAAACATTGTTTAGGTATCGAAAAAAGTAATAAAAATAATAAAATTATATTTTAAAAAGGATTAGATGCAAAAAATACCTCTCTCGAGTGTAATACTGCTTTTTATACTAATAAGAAAATTTATTATAACCTTACGTTCCTGTAATTTTAATGATCAATATATTCGCCTCCCGTATATTTAAAAAATAAACATATTAGTTAGTTATAACCGTACTTTTCTCCAATTTATAACCCTATTCGTTCAAATCACAGTGAATATTAATATGCCCAACAATGATTTCATAATAACATAATGAATAATGAGTTCATTATTCCCATTGTTATGCGGAGAGGTTAAAATGGAAATATAGGAGAAAACCCAAATATTGTCAATAATATGCAATAGCAGTAGTTAAATGAATATAAAGTTATTTTTTATAGAATTTCAAAATTATCTACTTATTTTTTTTACATTTATAATATTTTTTCGTATATTTTATATTTTTATTGACATTTTAAGAATAAGAATGATTTTTGCATTTTATAACAAATTTGTATTTCAGATATATTCGAATTATATTCTTTCAAACTGAATAAAATTATATTGATTTTTATTTTACAGAAAATTTACTTACTACAAATTTCAGATATATTCGAATTATATTCTTTCAAACTGAATAAAATTATATTGATTTTTATTTTACAGAAAATTTAAATTTAATTACTTTCTACAAATTTGCTTTAAAATATAAGAAACAGCATAAAAATCTTAAAATGGTGCATTAACGTTAAAAATGTTTGTTAAATAATTGGTTTTCCAGAAATCATAAAAATAATAATATTAAAATGTTTTTTTTAATTCTGTATAATAATAATAATAATAATAATACTCTTTATTTAAAAAAAAATAAACAGTGTAGATAGATATACCTATTTATTATTTATAATAATAATATGTTTATAAACATATACCTTTTAAGTATTTTTTATACAAATTTTCCACTAAACTTTAACCTATAAAAATAGTTACTTTAAAGTAAAGAAGTTTTTATATAAATCTTAGCAAAAAAAAACAAAAAATGTCTTAAATTATTTTATATTTATTACACATATGAGAACGATTGTTATGGAAACAATTCAAAATATGCAAATCAGTTTAACAGGTTTATAGTTTAAGTTCAAAATCAGTATTACATTTTTATTATTAAACCAATTAATTCAAGAATTGTTTTTATTACTTTTATAAATTAGCAGGTTTCTGACATTTTGTCTTAATAAAATTTAAAATTAGATATTAGCAAATTTTTACTTTTTATTTTTAAAACCTTTTCAGAAAATAAAATCCTTACAACCAGGGCCGTAAAAAGTATGCATCCATCTTGAAAATATATACCTGTATATATATATGGGTGATTCTACAAAAGTTAGGAAACTTTTGACCTCATTTTGTTTATATAGTTTTCGGAGAAAATTTAACAGTATTTTGTTATAAGAACATAGATAATATAATAAATATACTGTTCCAGACCGGGCCATGGCCACTTTTTCAAACAGTTTCCGAAATATCTGTGTTTTCTAAATTTAAATGCAAGGGAAGTGACGAGTATACCAGGGTACTAATTAAATACATAATTTATTGGAAAATATAAGATTTATTGCAACTTTGAGCATATTATACATTAAATATCTTAAAATCAAATAATACCACACATTAGTGGCGGCTGGTGGATTTTGGGTATACCGATATCTCAATTATTAGATATGGGACCCACACCAAATTGATATGATATGACATTAAATAAGTTCTGCTCAAGCAGAATTTAAATTTAAGTTTGCGAAAAAAAGATAACCGAAACATCGAACATGGAACTGACGACACGGTACTGATGAATGGGATACAAATTTGAGATTATAATTCGGAATTAAGTATTTTACTGATATTTTTTATAAGTGGATGCTACTTATCAACAAATCACATACAGCCTTATATTAATTACAATGAAATTTATATACGTAAGAAAATAACTACTCACCAAAGTACTGAAATTTTGACTGGAACTATACGTGCATTCACCACAACTTCGCCGCTTGCATTGTTTTTAGTGAAATTGAAAAATTTAATATAAATTGAATATATTTTAAAATAAAATAATCAAATATTTGATTCAGGAGTTGTGACACGCCAAGATACTGATGTTTTGAATATTTATTATGTTTTTCTACAAACGTGCTTTTGAAAAAAATACATTAAAATTGGGTGGACGAGTTAAAAAAACCCGGATCTTTTACAAAAATTTACAAAAAATATTAAAACACCTACTCTATTTACTGATGACATCAAGTTGTCCAACTTTTGTAGAATCACCCATATAGATGAAAATTTTTTATTGTTATTTTTGTTGGCCCATTCTGTATATTTTAAACCGAAACTTATTTGACACATTAATACTGTAGGTATTAAAACCTAAAAGGTGTAAAATCAGACACTAAGCTTAATAGAGGGTCGTTTAAAATTTTAACATCCATAAATAATGCCAAACCCTTAAAGTTTGAAGGAGATTAGTTTACGGTTCAAAGTTTTGTTTGAATTTTGCATTAAGATATGAAAAACATCTTAAATTACTTATAGGTAGGGTTTATGTATTTACGATAACAAACTTTACTCTCACAATAATTATAGTAAAACCACACTTAAGTGCCTAAAAATTCTTAAATGCTTGAAAATGCTTAAAAGCAATTTTTAGAGGATTGCTATAAGAACTAAAACTATTATCAGTCCCATTAAATTGTATTGTCTTTCTACTTGTTTCCTTAATTGCAATTATCCTTCGTTCACTTCGATATTTTTCTCAAATAATTCGGAACTAAAAACCTCTCTAGATTCAATTCATTAGTTGAATAGGAAATAGAGTAAAGTCTGGTAATAGGGCAACTTGTTTTTAGGCCCTTGTTGAGAAACAGTGCTTAGATGGGTTTTAAATATTTTTAACATTTCGGTCCCGGGGTTTTCTTTATAATCCCACCAATAAAAAGGCTGCGTTTCTACTTCTAGTACTCTTTATCTATAAAATACTAGATTTCTGATTATTACCTTATTTTTAACCAAAAGGTATACATTAACCAAGAAGTTAAATTTAACTAACATAACTTTAAGTTTACCATAATTCAATTTTCCACTACATTATGTTAATTTAACGCTGTATATTACTTAAATGAATTAACCAGGCATAAAGTAAATTTAACGTTTAATTAACCAGTTGTGCTACTTGGGATATGTCCGAAAATTAGCCGTTTAACTACGGTTTCCCGAAAGGATCGAACGGTCGATTTGCAAGAGTTTAAGAAATCGATTGAAACTTTTTTACCTTATTTCTACATCTAAATGCAGTACTTTAAAAAAAAAACTTTTTATTTCAAAACGTATCGATTTGAAATTTGGACAAAATGTAGATCCTTCAAATGACAATCCATCAAAAAACTTTTGTTTAGATTTTAACGTACAGGGGGCGCTGGTTTTGTTTTATAAATTTAAGTTTAACACGTTAAAGTATTGATATTTGACTATTATTTAATATATTGACTTTTTCATGCAAATGATGTTTCTGTGGCCAGGATCAGCTTTGAATTAGCGGTAAATGTTTAGTTTAGTACATTTTTTCATTTTTATACAAATATTGTTGTATCTTTTATTAATAATTAAGTATAGCATAACACATAAATTACGTTTAATATACAGGGTGTTTCACGTACGTAGTCAGTTAGAAGTTTCTAGGGAATCGCGAAAGATCGATTTAAAATTTTAATCGCGTAAATTATACGATTTAGACTTTTTTCCTAAATTATTTTGAACAAAATAATACTTCCTGTTTTACCGGAAATGTCTTTAACTTTGTTATTTTAAACAGGACACCTAATATATTTTTACATTTTAAAATTCTACATAAAATTCTGAGTAAAATGGCTGTACCATATCCTATACCTAAAGTCAATATTTTTCGAGTTATTAATTTTTCAATCAAATATTTCAATTAATTTTAAACAATGACAGATTAAGTGATATGGATACTGTCACATTAACCCACATGTAGAATTTCACAGGTTTGTTGATACAAAATGGTATTGAAAATATTAGAAATTGTTAAATGTCTCTAAAATTTTAACTTTAGGAAACAGTTATTATAATACCTATCGAATGATTCTTTAATTTTCTATTTGATTATGTTAAAACATACAGGGTTTTACATTTATAATAAAAACGTTATTATTGTTTGAAGTTTGCCTAATTTAAAGTGGTTTCTCTCAAGCTATTTAAAAAATTGAATTATTTAAACAATGTTTTAATATTCCAAAAATTCCAACCCCATGCAAGTCAGCAAACATAACAACAACAAAATTAGAGGCTATTTTTTATTAACGTGCATTTAGCAAAATTTTAACGAAAAACATTAATATCCTTAAAACTTTTGACTTTAGGTATAGTCTAAATCAAATTGTATATGCTATTAAAATTTCAAATCCATATCGTTTGCGTTTCTCCAGAAACATTCTGTATAGCATTATATTAAATAAAAAAAATGCAAAATAACTAATTACAAAAAGCGAAAAACAATTGAATAAAAAATATACATATATCTAAATCGCCGATCGCAATAAAAAAATAAAGTCTTTATTCTAATTTATATGACTTTCCTCATTTTGGAATTAAAATTGAAGCTTGCTTATCGAGTAAAATATAAATTTAAACTTTGTTGTGGAGCAAAAAATAAAATAAAAGTAGGTTATAATTTCTAACTTGCTGACACTGTCTATAATTATTATTTAGTTTATTCATTTTAATTAATTAATGTTTTGAGTTTATAATACACTTATAAATTGAAACGTCATTTGCAACTTATAAACTGAACTATCAAATTATCTTTCATGTTTCCAATGGTTACCATAAAGAAAAGTCTATGATGCCTACTATGATCAAAATTAGTAAACTTGTAAATGTTTTAAATTTATAAATAAAATTAATTTTAGCTCCATCTAAGGCGATTTTTTAAAATAAATTTGTAAGAATTGTATGTTATATATAATATATTATGTGTAATTTATAATGTATAATATGTAAAATATAATACATTATTTTATAAAAATATATATGTAATGGTAACAAATTAAACTCTTGAAACCATAATTAAAAGTATCTATTAGTTATTAAAACAAAGAGAATATTATTATAAAATATATCGCCAGAATTATTAGCATTCACAGATCGAGCGATTCTGCTAAACTGCCGCCTTTTCCCTTCGATCCGTCTTACGTGATGTTTTCGCAGTTGGACCGGCCTAAGTCAGCGATTATTTGCCGCTGCCATAAATTATTTTTTACCATGGGTGTTACAGTCGGCCATGCTCCCATTTTTTCCGTCCCGGAAAATGTCAAACTGAAATTTAACAGTCACATTAGCTAAATAATTTATTAATTAAGAAAAAAAAGAAAACATGAGGTGATGCATATGATGGCCAGTCATTACATCAACCTCTTTGGTCTTCTTTTCTTTTATTGAATATTAAAAACAATTTAAAAAAAATACATTAAACAAACAATACTTCCTCAGCATTCGTGTCTGAGTCGTCATCACTACTGCTCTCAAAAGCAGCCGTAAAAGGTTTCATTCGGTCGACCGAACAAACCCCTCTATATTTCTTTTGCGCACGTCTAGAGCCTGGCAGGTCTTCTACTATATATCTGTCGCGTTCGAGTACTTCTTTTATAAGGTAGGGACCATTATACTTAGGCACTAACTTGGTACTTTTGCCGTCGTTGGCAAGATTTGCCCGTCGTAGAACTACTAAATCTCCTACCTTGTACTCTTGACATTTTTTTCGTTTTTTATCAAAATAAGCCTTTTGCTTATCTTGTTGTGCTTGGATTCGTTTTCCTGCTGCACATCTCGTCTTTTGGATATCGTTTTCCATTTTGTTTTCAGATACAGCCCCACTTAGGAATGAGTCGTGCATTCCCCTAGGCTTGTACCCGAATAACAGCTCGTAGGGACTTTTTCCCGTCGCATTATTTACTGAGGAATTTATACTAAAGATCGCAGATCTTAATGTGTTGTCCCATTTCCTCTCATCTTCACAAGTAGTTGATAAAACGGATAATATTGTTCGATTATATCGTTCTATCTGACCATTCGCACGTGGAGTTGCAGTAGCATTTAGAACAACCTTAATACCTAAATTTTTGGCGAATGCCGTAAAGGTGTCACTTGTAAAACAAGAACCTCTGTCGCTTATAATTCGCCTAGGTACCCCAAATGTATGAAAAACTTTCTCCAAAAATTCCTTTACTGGTCTAACCTTTGTGTTTTTCACTGGTTTTGCAAACAAAAACTTAGTAAATGCATCTATTGCCATAATCAGGTAAGCGTTTCCTTTTGTACTTTTTACAAAAGGCCCCAAGTGATCCACGTGTACGGTATCCATGGGAATCGTAGTTTTTGGTATTGGATGCAGTAAACCTTCTTTCTTTCCAGTTGGAGTTTTGTTATACGCACATGGTAAACACGCTGAAATATATCGGCTTGCGTATTTCTTCATTCTGGGAAACCAGTATTTATCTCCCATATTTTTAAAAGTTCTTTCAGCTGCAAAATGTCCCATATTATCGTGATGGTACATGGTTACTACACGTCGAGCAACCTTAGGTACATACCATTTGAGCCCATCTGAGGTCTTCTTATATAGCTTGTTATTTTTAAGTTCAAAATCTTTATGAATTTGTCGTTCTTCATGATCTTGAGGTTTTCTTGAAAGTACTTCTATTAAATTCTTGCAACGATCATCCTTTAGTTGTGTAGCTAAAACCCAGTCTTCGTTAGTAATATCCACCTGAAGAATATCAATTTCCGGTGTATCTTGAGGTTTTTCAACAGGGTTGCGACTCAGTGCGTCTACGTGAGCCATTTTAGTTCCTGGTCTGTACTCAACTGAGAAATTAAATTCTTGGGTTATAAGCCACCATCTACCAACCCTTGGGATGAGATCACGTTTCGTCATCGCCGTCCTCAGAGCATTACAGTCGGTCACTATCTTAAACTCAAGTCCTAGCAAGTATACTCGAAATCTTTGTAATGAGTTCACAACCGCTAAAGTTTCTAACTCATACGAGTGGTAACGTTGCTCTTCTTTGGTAGTTTGTCGGCTGTAAAACATTATAGGTTTTAGTTTATCATTATCTTGCTTTTGCAGCAGTATTCCGCCAAGACCAAGTTTCGATGCATCTGTGTGTAGCTCAGTATCTAGCTTTGGATTAAAAATGGCTAAAATCGGTCTCTCCGTTAAAAGTTGTTTAAGTTTATCAAAAGCTTTGTTTTGTTTTTCTTCCCATTCAAAACTAACATCTTTTTTTGTTAAAGAAGTCAGTGGGCGTGCAATTTGAGCAAAGTCTTTCACGTACTTTCTAAAGTAACTACATAATCCAACAAATTGACGGACCTGATGCACATTTTTGGGAGTTGGAAAACTTTTGACTGCCTTGATTTTGGTAGTGCCCGGTCGAATACCATTGGCACTAATCTCGTGACCAAGGTAGTCTATTTGATTTTTAAAAAACTGACATTTGTCCAAACGTGATGTAACTCCAGCGTTTCTAAATTTTTCAAGTACGTCTTGAAGAGCTATTAACCCAGATTCGTAACTTGGAGATGGAACCAGTATGTCATCCATGTATGCTAGAGCCGTTGAGAACCTCATTGAGCCTAAAATCTGGTTAATGGTCCTTTGGAACATAGCTGGTGCGTTAACTAACCCAAATGGCATCCGCAGATACTCGTATTGCCCGTCCGGTGTTACAAATGCTGTTTTTCGTATTGAATCTTCGGCTATTTTGATTTGGTGATACCCGCTTGCCATATCGAGCGAGGTAAAATACTTGCATCCTTTTAGGATTTCGAGATGGTCGTCAACATGCGGCAAAGGAAAACTGTCTCTGATGGTTTTTGCGTTTAATGCACGATAGTCCACACACATGCGCGTTTCGCCGTTTTTCTTTTTCACAAGAATAATAGGACTGGAGTACGGTGACTGTGATTCTTGAATAATATTAGCAGACATCAAATCGGTTATCATATCACGTACCTTCTCCCTTTCATGAAGCGATAGACGATAAGGCCGATAACTTACAGGTTTATTATCACTTAGATCGATAGACATTTGTACATTTTTGATATTTCCAAGTTCATGAATATTTTGGGCAAAACAATCGCGATATTTATTTAGCAGTAACAATAGTTTATATTTTTCACTGTCAGAAATATTATTAGTTATATGACCTTTTATGTCTTCAATAGAAAATTTTGATAGTTTTGTAATATCTACTTTGTTAACACTCACCTGTGTATCATCTTCAACACAAGGCACTCCTCTGGCAATAACTTGATTTTGTACAAAACAGATGGTTTGCTCTGACGTATTTAAAATGGGAATCTTTGCATCTGGAGTAGAGGTGACACACCTTGGTAATATGGATTCCTTTTTAGGCTCAAAAGAATGTCGGAAATCTACAAAAATATCTCCAACATATTTATCACTTGTCAAACAGCTCACTAGACCAATGTGATTTGATGGTATATTAATGTCTTCTTTGGCTCGTAATATTATTTTCTTTGGTGGCAAACTTTCTAACTGAGGTAATTCTGCCATTTCAGCCTCAAAAAGTCTTGTATTTCCATCTCGGATGACTGTGACAATACCTTTTTTATTTAAAATTGATCTTCCGATCAAAACTGGCATACTTTGTAAATGATCATGGACAATTAAAATTGAGACTTCTGCTTGGAATAAGTCTACTTTCATATTTACTTTGGTAGTTCCCAAGACTTTAGATATGGCCCCACCATAACCATTAAGGCATATATCAACGTCTGACCATGTTAGTCCTATTTTACGAGCGTCCGACTCTCGAATAAGAATTTCCGCACACCCTGAGTCTACGAATCCCTTGGTTAAGTGACCATTAATAGAACATGTGACGTAGTAACCACTGTTCTCTGAAGATGCTGGGACGTCGCAAAGTAGCGTTTTCCTAGACTTATTGCTAAAACAATTTTCAGTGGTGTGGCCCAGTTTCTTACAGTTACCACACTCTATACGGGGTTTTGTGCACTGCGTCTGAAAATGACCAAATTGTTTACAGTTATAACACTTGCCTCTTTTTGAAGTAAGCTTTTTATCTGATATATCTGGATTTTCCTGTTGCCGTTTTTCTGTCTTTTTAGGGAAACTCTGCTTAAACCGTTCTCGCATAACAGGTAAAGTAGCCAGATAATCTCTATATAACTCTTCAGGTGTTGAATATCTGCCAACTTTTGCGCCCGATTGAATGGCATTGTCCTGAATACCGTCGATAACCATAGCTACAGCATTCTTCCCTGTTATTTCGCATTGGCGAAGTAACTCTATTTTTGCAAAATAGTATTCTGTCCAGCTCTCGTCTGGTAGTTTAATGCGTCGAATAAGTTTCCTTATGGCCGTAGGAAAATCATGGTGATCCGGAAAAGCTTCAATAAGTAGCTGCTTCCATTCGTTCCACGTATATTTATAATTATCTAGGTTATTGTACCATGTTTTGGCTAAACCTGTTAATCGTGATTGCATATGGTATATTGTTGTTTTTTCGTCCCATTTATTTATCTGTGACAGCTGATCAATTTTGTCCAACCATTTTGCTATACGGTCGTTAGTATTTCCAGGAGAAAATTCTGGGATACAATCAGGTTTAATTGAAACACGCACAGAATGTCTATCATTATTTTGTAATAACTGGTCAACTAAATCTTCAAGTTGTTTAATTCGTGTCTGTGAATCACGTTCATTTGACACGTCAACGTCTGTGCGTAAGTTACTACTTAATTGAGGGGTATAAGATCGTTTACTGCCGTGACTTTTCTTGGTACTTACAGTTTTTTTCGATTTTTGTTTGTTTCTCCTATAACGCCCAGCATAATCACTGCTAGACGTAGAACTAGAGCTACTACTCGTAGAACTAGTAGAGCTACTAGAACTATGCCTTCGTTTTCGATTTCCCATGCTTTGTTCCAAAAACAATCAAAACAGATGTTGGCTGATTAACTAAACACTAGGTATCTTGTTTATTTTCAACGCACTAAGCACGTACACTAAATATCGTCAATTTAAGTTTTATTTACCCGCAACATAAACAAACACACAATAACTACTTCGGATAGAGCGTATTCATCCCGCCGCTGCACTGTAATGGTAACAAATTAAACTTTTGAAACCATAATTAAAAGTATCTATTAGTTATTAAAACAAAGAGAATATTATTATAAAATATATCGCCAGAATTATTAGCATTCACAGATCGAGCGATTCTGCTAAACTGCCGCCTTTTCCCTTCGATCCGTCTTACGTGATGTTTTCGCAGTTGGACCGGCCTAAGTCAGCGATTATTTGCCGCTGCCATAAATTATTTTTTACCATGGGTGTTACATATAAAGGAATATATACTTTGTAAAACACGTTAGTATTATGCCCTTTAAAGGCCTAACTTAAAAATGATTTCTCTGGTAGAAACATAATTTGCATGTAGAAGTTTATAATATAATCTATAATTTATATATTATATCAAATAATAGTTAATTATCAGTACTTTAACGTGATGTACTCAAAATTATAACCCTTAAAAATGGTAAAATTTTAAATTTAATTGTCCCAGAGCCCCCTGTATGTTAAAATCTAAAAAAAATATTACGTGGATTTATTGCCACTAATAAGGTCTACATTTTATCTTTCAAATCGATACGTTTTTAAATAAAAATGTTGTTACAAAATATCGAAATTTATCTATTTTTAACACAGCATACTCTATATGGTAACTTAAGGCCTGAAAACCACAGCGGTATACAAAAAGGTTTGTACAAATAAGGTCCTTTTGAAAATTACAAGAGTATGGTTGAATTATTAATATAGGATATTATTATTAAATATACAAAATGTTTGTATATAATTAAAAACTACTTCAATTAGTTGACAGATTACATTTGGTTGTTAACTTAACATATAAAGTTATGTGGACCTGGATTATCATAAAATCTGGTTAATATTTGTTTAAATGTTTACGACGGCAACCTTATTCTTGTTCAAACTTTGCATTAGAGAAAATGACAAGCAAAAGCATTCTGGTGGTTCTGGTCCCTGAAACTGCCAATTGCAGACCACGTTTTGTAATAAAAATAACCGACAAAATGTCACCTTGGCTGCGTCATATTACCTCGTTTTACCCTAGACATTATCCATTATTCCTTTTGCAAGAAAGGACTCGAGTTACAGATACAAATATCGCCGCGCGCGCCAAGCGATACAAAATGCAGAAACGAGGCAAAAACACTTATCGACAATTTAAATTGGAACGAAGTTAATAGCTTTTAAAGTTTCCTTCGCTACCTTGCGTCTGTAGATAAGCTTAATTTATAATTAGATCTTCGGTCCTCGCTGGAATTAATTTAACCTCCGTATATATAGGTAAAGGGGCTTTAAGATTATCATGTGAGGAATTAGCATTATTTAAAAGTAGATTAGTTTCTATTGGTAAAAAAAACTTTACCTAATAAAGTACATAATTTCATTTTCAGAAATCCATCAGTACACAAAAAAAAATATTTCTTATATTTAGAAAACCTATCATCTTGAAAATATTTTTTTAACATTTCTTCTTTTAAAAAGTTGCATGTTTCAATCCAAATATTAAATATTCTTGAAGGCAATCTTAGTTTCTTAGTACAATTGTTAATATTTTTTTATATCAAGAATGAGATATTCTTATTTTTTTTATTTGTTTTATTTTTTTATATTAAGAATTAGATATTCTTAATATTTTTTATTTGTTTTAATAAACAGTATTTTCTTTTGCCAAGAATACATATTTTTGAAATCGTGTAGGAGTGGAGATGCCGACACGTCCTCTTAAATTTTATGCCTAATCATGCAGTGTTTCTTTCTCTTTGTGAGGGAGAGGGCGTAATTCATTAAAAAATTATTAGAAGAGTGGTCAGCATCGAAGGAAATTATAAAAAAAATTGAAGGTAAGTAAGTTTTTATTGATATACCACCCTTTTTTAAATTTATCGCATCGCATTTACGTGTAGGTAGGTAGGTTTATTGTTTAAATATTTACTAATATACATTAAGGATGCCTTAAAATTATTTTATTCATAAATAAATAGGCTTTGCAGTGATAACCAAAATATCTTATGTGTTTAACACTCTGATTTGTATGGCTCTATAATTTTAAGTTAATAAACTTAACTTATTTTATGACATTTAAAAAGATTTTGTTTTAGAAGTAATTTTGTTACCCACTTTGGGGTATAACATTAATTTTGATTCATATTATGTGGGGGTCAAATTTTTTTTATAAAATTGATAATTGCTTTTCTACTATGCTTAAAATATTACAAATTATTTCAAATGAAAAATATTAATAATGATATCGA
Source organism: Brassicogethes aeneus (assembly GCA_921294245.1). NCBI lineage: Eukaryota > Metazoa > Arthropoda > Insecta > Coleoptera > Nitidulidae > Brassicogethes > Brassicogethes aeneus. Next base: position 65,331,348 of record OV121134.1, read on the forward strand.
TAATACTGATTAAGTTCCCTACGTTAATTTATAATAATGTATACATTTTAGATTTAGATTTTTCTTGTATTAAAAACAAAATAAATGTGTTTGTTAAACGTTTGTTTTTTTATTTTCTAACCTAAATTTTTTTGCTTACTGCAGCACCTAAAAACGATACAACGTATGCTTTGGCTCTTCAGTAAGTTTGGCTCAATTTTGAATAATCCGAAAGTATTTAAATATAAAGTTTTGTTTAAGATTAGACAACAATCCTTAAAAAATTACAGGATATTTAAAATTACTCCAGTCCCAGTTTAGACGTATTTTTATTTTAAATGTCTTTTCTTTTGCAGTAATATTCCTAAATATAAAGATGTTTTTATTATTAAAATAAATAATTTTTAGTTAATAGACGTATCATTATTTAAAATTTTATTGATTTTAAATACAAAATGAGATTTTTTGAAACATTGCTAAAAGTAGATTAAAATTAAGATAGATACATTTTATTTTTAACGATACATCTTGCATTATTTTAAAATAAATATTATTTTATAATCAATGAAATAAAAGTTTAAATCTTGTATCTATTAATTAAAAAAAATAGTTGGTAATGAAAAACATCTTGATTTAAGAAAATTATTGCCTTATTTCAATATCACATGTTTTTGTTTTAAGAAAATTTACTCTTGAATTTAGTAAATATCTTTTTTATTTAAAAATTCCACTAATTTATGTTTAAAATAACATATTTTTGCTTTAAAACAACCAATTATTTGGTTAAAGAAAATTCATTTTCTTGAATTAAGTAAACATTGCTCCCTTATTTTAAAAATTATATATTAAAGAAATTTAATTTTCTTACATTAAGAAAAGATTCTTGAAGTAAATCAACGTGAATTAAAAAAATACTTTACTATTTTAAAGAATATATTCGTAAGTAATATTATAAAGGCATTTAATTTTTCCGAAAAAAATCGAAAAAACACGTTGCTAAGTAATATTTTAACAAAAAGCATGAATGCTGGTGGCAACAAAAATCCGAGTCGAAGAGGAGGGGGGTTGCCCCATTTAGCTCAATCTCGCTCCAAATGGGGGGGGCAATGGGCGGGGTCGGTTGGGTTGTGTTGTTGAGTTTGGGTTGGTTAGGGTCGGTTCGCTCATTTATAGTCTTCGCCATTGCATTTTTTCATATTAAAGGCGTAATCTTCCAGAATTTTTGCTAGTTCCGTCGCGGTAGTACATTTTTCCAGTGTAAAATTTCTCACCCGTAGGAATTCTGAGAATTGGGTCCAAATAGAGCTTCTGGACCTCTGAGTATTTAATGGGATATTTTCTGAAACCAATTTTTTTATTTGTTCATCTGAATGGCACCCAAATCGTGAATTTGCGCGTGGATTCATTATTTCACAATGACGTTTGTCAAACTGGCAACAATAGAAGTATAAAACACCTTGGTGACGGATTTGTAATAATATCAAAACAACTTTAATTTTATTGTTTGTCAAACTGACAACAATAGAAGTACCAAACCATAATTTTGTCGCTGAGAAATCACGGGCAGGATTTTTGTTAGTAGAAAACGTGCCGTTACTATGACATTTTATTACTTAAAAATAGTCTAGTGAAATAGTCTTCGATATATATGAGACAAAGATGTTTTGAATCAAATAAATTTATTTAATACATGAATTTTTTTTTCAGTGTACAACTCACCTGAACACCCTCATCGTTCTCTTAATCCTCCCCGAAATATACAGCGTCACCATAAAAGACGTGTTCACCAGCACAGAATCCCTGGTTCGAATCCCGCGCGACAACAAGTACTACCTCGGCAGGTATGGCTCAGGGCTCAAAACCGACAGCCCCAGCGAGCGATCTCTAACTTTAAAGCCTGAAGACACCCCGGAAAAAGACAGCTTACAAAACACCGCAGTCGGAAAAAGGTGCGCTAGGTGTGATAGTGGGTATCTGGATAGGGATAGAGATAGATACGACTATAGAAACAGATACGACGATAGAGATATACGGGATAGACGTAGAGGTGGTTACGAAGACAGATATCAAGATAGATACGACAGCCGCTACGAGGATAGAGGTTCGTATGATAGATACGACCGTGATAGATACAATGACCGCTATCAAGATCGTTACCAAGACAGAGATAGGTACGATGATCGTAGATACGAGGACTACGACCGCTACGATAGAGGTTATGACCGCGACAGGTCGCGGTATGACCCTCGTGATAGATACAGTGACCGCGGTGTGGGTTATGATAACAGAGGTTATGACTACAGGAGGGGTGATTATGATAGAGGGGATAATTATAGGCCATATGATGAGACCTACCGAGGAACCTCAGGGTTTGATGTAAACAGTGGACGAGGATATTACTATGCCTCTACAAGACCTGATTATGGATCAAGCTATGGAGGTAGTGGAGGTAGTGGAGGTTATGCCAGCAGTTGGAACTACGGAGGAGGAAAGAATGATTATAGAGATAGGTGAGTAACATTTATATTTTAATTAAAATTTAGACTTAATACGACATTTATACATCCTCATTACTGTATTTAGAAACAATTCTTAGGATTTGATTGGCCAAGTTTACAGGTTTCTGTAAACTTATGCGATTTTGCTAAAATTTGCTACGCTATCACATTTGGTTATACCGGCAAAAGTATGAAACAATTAATCCTTTTTAATGGGGAAGTCATTCAAAACGTTCTCAGAGAGTTTTCGGATAGGCTTGCTTAAGCTTACGGGGTAGGTTAATGTATTCATTAAAAGCATTTTCCAAATAATTTTTATGAAAATAGAAAACATTTTTTTAGAAATAAAAATTCTTAAATCACAAACTAAAAATTTAATAATAGGGTCATTTTCAAGAAACCCCCGCTTTCAGGAAAATAAAGATCAAATTTTTTTGCTTAAATTGACTTTTGGTTGGATTTTTATAAATGTTTAGAGTTTTGTTTACTTACATTTAAGACAGGCAGTGCACTTTTAAAATTTTTTTACGGTTTTTTTTTCAGAAAAATTTGTTTAGCTAGCTTTATATACCTCCACTGTGTTACCAATTTGAAATACAAAATTTAATTCATAAAAAAAGTTGAAATAAAATGTAGGTCCCTACTTAGTTCACAAACTTTTGACTCCAATTTTTTATTTTATTTTTTATTAAAAATTGTATGCTTTTTTTAAATATTTATGTTCGTTAAGTTACTTTTTAAAAGAAATCATTCCGATTCTGTAAAAAAAAACAATACCATTAATATTTTCTTTTAGTCACTGTCAAGTGATGGTGTATAAAAATCATTTTAAGTATTTTTTTAACAAAAACTAAAAAAAGTAACGAAATAGACTTTGGTATCACAACGGACCGGGGTACACAAAGGACTTAATCAGATAACGTAAAAAATAAACTATATAGGGTAGTACGATTTTAGAGTAGGTAATGCATAAACAAAATCCGTTGTAGTGGTGCTCACTTGCAGAATAACAACTTAGATTTCTAAATTGTAGATACCCTTTTTCTTTGACTGGTGAAGGTCCCTTTTAGTACTTGTATATTGCGTGTAATTTTCCCTTGGATGTAATCTATATCATGAGTTGTAATCACAAATAATTTTAAATTGGTTTATCATAAACTACTTTTAATAAAAGCGACGGTAAATATCCACTTTGTTGTCGAAAAATTTTATTGCGTTACCCTAAATTCCTTTGCGTTACCATAAGGTAACATAATGGACTCGTTAACGCAGTGGAAAAAGTTTTGTGAAACCATATTTGAAAAATAATAAGACATTACAGTCATTAATTACTCTCGATGAGCTTTAATGCCCTAAAATAAACATAAAAATCAAAAATAGTATTTTTTCTTACCTTATTTTTATTATTTTTTTTTGAGTAACTTAGCGGACAAACAATTATTACATTCGCGTTACCCGCACCTGTTTCATCCGATATCTTCTTCCTGATTGAATAAATAAATTCAGCTGGGTAATGTGTACGTCCGAACATCATTTGTTGATCACGTGAGTGCCAAAAAAGTTGCCATATATATGTTTTTTATAATATTCTATCGGTAACACGACGGACGTAACGCAACGGACATGAGTCAAATTTAAAAAAAGTAGATTAAAATTAATTAATTTATATATAAATTGTTTACTGTATTAACTAAGGATGTTATGGATTGCTATAAAGCAACACAAAGTTCTGGTTATTCAATATTAAAAAAAACATGTATGTAAGTTTTATAAAACGCTAATGGGACATGCGAAAATGTGTGTTTCACAAGTTTCAAAATTAAAAAAAAATATTTTGAAAGAACTAAACAAACATTTTCTGAAAGAGTTTACTAAGGGCTTGTTAGGCTTTTACTTGTTTTTTAAATCAATAAGATCCGATAATTTTTAACAAAGTTATTGGAATTCAAACTTACGGACAGCGGAAGGCGGGTGTTTTTTGAAAACGACGCAATACCCAAAACTGAAAATATGAAAATTTTAAATCAAAATGTGAGAAATTTTTTGGGGAAAAATGCACATTTTTTAATGAATTTGTTCCATACTTTTGCCGGTATAATGGTATCTATCCATCTCTAACGGTTTTGTTGTCAAATTCAGTGTCAGATTTTATCCAGTGAAAATTTGATTACCCATCAAATTTCAACAATTGTTTCTGTAATGGGCTTGTCAATGACCCAAATTACCATAAAAATTATACATATTACTTTTTTAAACAATAGCTATTTAGGAAGTAATACCTTAAACATTTCTTTGCACATAAACTTTAAAGTGTAGAAATAATAATAACAATAACATATAATTTCTAGAATCTAAATTATAGGCCAAAATAGATACAAGTGGTATGAGAGCAATGACAATTATGTTCAAACTTGAAATTGCAATTTTATTTCGCAGGAATTTGGCTACTAGTCAAGTGCTGGCTATCATACCTAGCAGAAATTCTCTCTCATCGAGAAGAACATCATAACATACATAAAAAGTAATGTAAACTTTATAATTTTATCATTGTCTAATATGGTAACTAACATATGTAGCTACAACTATAGCTAAAAAGTTAAGTCTCTCTATATACACTCACAGGCAAAATAATGGATCCACACAAATTTTCGATGAATTTCAATCGCAAATAACTTTTTTATTTGATGTCGGTTTTAAACGAATATTAAAGAATATTGTAGATAAATTAATGGACAATCGCTCACATTTTAAAAAATTACTAAAAAAATAGACGTACAATTGGCGTCCCCGAAATGTGAACGGCAAAATTTAATCGTGTAATATGGGCTTTGCATCAGTGTCGTCGGTAGTTGTCAAATTTGATAATAGTTGTCAATTGCAATATTAAAAATGCCACCCCACTTAACCGAGGCTCAGAGGTCCAGGGCAATAGCCAAATTAGAAGAAAATTGGTCTTTAAGTGAAGTAGCTGCAGATTTAAATGTCAGTAAAAGCTGCATATTTTATATCAAAAAACATTGGCAAGAACAACAAAGATTAAGAAGACCTATCAGGCAAGGTGTAGGAAAAATCTCCAACGAAAATGAAGACAATGCTCTTGTCGCACATATTAGGCAAAATCCTTTCAATAGCGCAGTTAAGGCCCGAGAAGATACACAATTTCCAGGATCTCTTCGAACAGCTCAAAAAAGATTGAAACAAGCTGGTTTAAAAAACTGTGCTGCTGCTCATAAGGTTTTTTTAACTGAAGAAAATAAGCGCAGGAGAGTCCAGTTCGCCAATGACTATTTAAATTATGGAGAAGATTTTTGGAATAATGTTATATTTTCGGATGAAAAAACGTTCCAATCTTGCAATAATGGAAGGCTGCGTGTATATCGTCCAAGAAACGCAAGATTTGAGGAGAACTATACATTAAAAACCTCAAATAGTGGACGCTTTTCCATAAATGTTTGGGCGTGGATAAGCATCCATGGTCCGGGAGTATGTTGGAAAATTGATGGTAGATTAACGGCTGAGCACTATACCAGGATTTTGGACAACGTTATGCTACCTTCAGTTAGACATGTGTTTCCAGAAAACTTTATAGTATTCAAAAACGATTCTAATAAATATTATATTACAGGACAATGCACCAGTTCACACAGCTCGCGTGGTTACAGAGTGGGTAAACAACAACCACATAACTGTTTTGCCATGGCCAGCTAGAAGCCCTGACTTAAACCCCATTGAAAACGTGTGGGGTTTTATAGTTAAAAATATATATCAACGGGACTTTAGGCCAGCAAACCGAGATGAACTATGGAGTGCTGTTGAAAATTCTTGGGATGAGCTTGCTGATTCATACGACATGCGTGAGCTAATAATGTCCATGCCAAGAAGGTTGCAAAGGGTTGTGGCAGCTAATGGCTCTGCAATTAAGTATTAAAATAGCTTAGCAGCACAGTTTTTTAAGCCAGCTTGTTTCAATCTTTTTTGAGCTGTTCGAAGAGATCCTGGAAATTGTGTATCTTCTCGGGCCTTAAATGCGCTATTGAAAGGATTTTGCCTAATAAGTGCGACAAGAGCATTGTCTTCATTTTCGTTGGAGATTTTACCTACACCTTGCCTGATAGGTCTTCTCAATCTTTGTTGTTTTTGCCAACGTTTTTTGATATAAAATATGCAGCTTTTACTGACATTTAAATCTGCCGCTATTTCACTTAAAAACCAATTTTCTTGAGCAATATGTTAATTTAGTTATGTTATTTTTATTGTGTATTTACCTACTTGTTAATTTATATTGTTGTATAAAACCAAATTAAAGTTAATTTATTTGTTATATTGTTTATATTATTGTTTGTTAAAATATTATTAAAAAAATAGAACGATTTAGGATATTGTTCTTATTCTTAGTATTCTCCCTTCTATATGTAACACCACTGGCCGAAGCCAGGAATGAACGAATAAATTTTATGAAAAAAATCCATGACAACAAAAAATCGTTCACATTTCGGAGACGCCAATTGTACGTTTATAATATACAGGTTTAAACAAAAATATGTTTTTTACCATAAGTTTAAGACACTCTGTAGAGTGGCAAAACCGTTTATTGTTCTAAATTAAGTTTTATTTATCAAGTCACATCTATTCTTAATGGACCATAGCAATCTTAGTTCTTCATACAGGAAAAATATTGGAAATTGCAATGTTTTTTTTTTAAAAATCCATATTTTCCACAAAAATAAATATATCAAGGTGAACCAAAAACAAAACTGTTAAAAATAGATGTTACTTGATAATTAAAACTTAATTTAGAACAATATACGGTTTTGCCACTCTACAGAGTGTCTTAAACTTATGGTAAAAAACATCTTTTTGTTTAAATCTGTATATTATAAACGTACGTGTATTTTTTAGTAATTTTTAAAATGTGAGCGATTCTCCATTAATGTATCTACAATATTCTTTAATATTTGTTTAAATCCGAAATCAAATAAAAAAGTTATTTGCGATTGAAATTCATCGAAAATTTATGTGGATCGATTATTTTGCCTGTGAGTGTATTTTAACGTATTTTATGTGGGGAGATCGGGACAATATTTTTAACATTGCAACTTTTTTGTTAAAAGTTTTGTAATAAAACAAGACTATTAATACAGTCCACAAAAAAATATGTTAAAAAAATTGTGACTTGCTAATAAGTAGATGAAAAAGCTAACATGTATATAAATATGTATATACCTAATATATTTGGTGAAAGTAACAACCTATGTACATAATAACTAAAACATAACATAAAATAAGATTGTTAGAATTTAATTACTAAAATTGTTTATAGCTAAAATTTATAAAAGGATAATTTATATTTTCTTTAATGAAAAAGTTTCTTAATTATTTATTTAGCCTATACATTATATATGTTTTCTCCTAAAATGTATAGGAATTTAAAGTTAACCCATCTGTGTATTTGTTTTTCGTGGGTCGATGTATCTATTTGAAAATTCAAGGCAGATTTGATACAAGCAGATAGATTCAGGACCTATTGGCTGTTGTGTCGAACCCTGCCTTGCAAGTTCATCTGCCTTTTCATTTCCATTATGCCCGAGTTCTATGACATTGTTTTTTGAAGTTAGCTTCAGTGTAGCAATGCATCCAGCCCTACTATCTAAAGAGATTCTTATTATTTTGCCATTTACATGAAGTTTGGCTATTTTACGAGTATGACTATGATTTCCACTCTAAAATTATTGAATGTGTACCCAGTTGATACACATTAGACTGGGCCAAAAAAATCAACTATTTTTTTTTTAAAGTATATCGAAAATATGGTTAGGGAGTCCATAATATTAATATTAAGAGATCTATCATCGGATAGTTTTGTCTCAGAACTCCAAAACTATTGAGTTTAAAAAAATTAACTCAGAAATATTTTTTTAACAAAAATTAAATGCTCTACAAAAAGGTTACAATGGAATTTTCCGTCAGATGAACCGCTTCCTTAAAATCATTCCTTAAAAATTGGTATAGTTTCACATTTTGATCTTTTAACTTTGGAATTTTGTAATTCATGTAAAAATCAGTACCCAGAAAAAAACGATGAATATTCTTATGGGAAAACAAATGCTTTACAAAAAAAGCCTCTTAACATTTTTGGCTAAATTCACTCAATCAAAAGTTATTCATTAAAGTTGAAGTCAAAACGAAATTATTGTTTTTTCCTCTATAGGTTGCACCAAATAGATTGTTACCTCCTACACAATAAATAAATAAACTATAGTAGGGGATATAAATAAACTGCTAAACTTCTAAATATAAATTAAAACAGTTCGGACGCGTTACCGAAATGACAATTTTAGAACATACTTTAAAAAGTAAGCATTCGTATCTTACATATATTTTTATACATGATTATTTCCCTCATTATAATATGAACCAATCAAAAGCCTTGAATTTTCGAATAAATTTCGTTTAAATAAGCGATTAAATCACTAGAACTATTTAACAGCGATTAAATTTTAGCCTCCATATTGGGTTTTTGTTTAAGATTTTATGGTGTTATTTACAAGTTTTAACAAACATTTTTTAAAAAACGATAAAAAATAAGTTATCTAGTTAACGAAATATTAATTATTACTTATTACATACCTACCTTAAATTAATGGAATTTTCTTTAAAAAAATATTTATAAACTTTGACACATAGGTACGTCAGATTTTATGAATGGTCAAATAGTTTCCTTTAATTCGAGAAATAATCTAGACGTATATCACTCAACCTGTAAATTTAATCTGTCAAACTATGCTCTGTAAGTTTTTTATTTGATTTTTTTTTTTGAAAAATAGTTTCATGCAAAATAATTAAAAATAAAACCCCTCGACCGCTACGCGGTCTCGTGATTTTATTAAATTATTTTGCATTCAACATTTTCCAACAAAAACCAAACAAAAAAGTTCTCGTGATATAATATATGATTAAAAGTTGTTTGGAATGTTTTTTTCTGTAAAAATGCCCAAAACCTCTTAAGCTTAGTTTCTCCATATAAACCTAGCAGGAGCAATATTAAGCAGCAGGAAGGAATAATAAAATGTGTAGATTACGGAACAAGTAAAAGTTTTATGGCATGGCCGTCGACTTGGTACTTAGTTTTCGGAGACTTATTGGACATTTTGGCTTTAAAACTTAAAATCCCTTATTCAGCAGGAGCATAAATATTACTGCTGCCCGTGTGTGTTACAAATAATAAACCCACCGACTACCCACTTAGGTTTAAAACGATTTT